>CAKOAT010047933.1:87932-122951 GCA_932364175.1 Eruca vesicaria subsp. sativa | reverse complement strand
GAAATCGTTTCTCGGAATGTCCTCGGAATTGTGGTTCTCGGTATTTCCTCGGAATTTTCCGAGGAAATTCCGAGGAAACTGGAATTTCCGACGAAAATTTTCCGACGACCTGTTCCGTCGGTATATCCTCGGAATACCTATATTCCGACGACATTCCGACGAATTTTTCCGTCAGAATCGCCGTGTTTTCTTGTAGTGTGTTACCATCAGAATGTAGAGTGTTTTTGATGTATGGAAATTTACAAATTGGCATGGCATGCGTACATGTTATAGCATGTTTACATTTACATATGATTTAAAGTAGATAAGTTCCTTTAGAGAAAAACTGTATAGCTCATATAGTTTAGATCGAAAATGTTAGATAAGTTTACGAAAAGCCTGTAAAAGGTTGAGAGTTTGACAAAGTTGGTCGTCACATGCAACTTTAGCTTCCATGCATGCGTATACCTTTTCGTATCTGCGAATTCGCCTTCTTGTTTCTCATGTTTGACCAACATCTCCTCCCAAAAAAAGAAAAAGGTCAAATAAGAAGAATATTATCGTTGTCAGCACAAACAACTTGTTACGAAAATTCATAGGTACCAATCTGCAATAAAATTATAAAACTCCTATAAAAATATTCATATTATCCGTCACCTGATCACATTTCTGATGTTCTTAATTAAATGAGTAAAAGAAAGCAGGCTTATTAGGACATAAGTATATTGTGTCCGAAGGGTTATATGTCCCTTCATCGGTTTTTGATTTGGTGAATAAACTAAAGATGAGTTAGTTTAGGACTAAATCTTTGCCTCAAGGTAGTACTTAAAAAAACAATCTCGTGGGATTACGCTTGTCGGACAACTTTGTTTATTTTAAACTAAATAAAATCATAGGTCGTTATAGAAGCCTTACGTAACACATGTCATCAGATGTGTATTTTTGTTGACCCGTTGGTATGTTAATTAGAAGGTTATACAACCCTGGAGATATGCTTTTGAGGAAGGGTATTTTCGGATTCATTCAGAGCCTGCACCTTCTTGAATAACTCCCACTTTTCAATTATAAAACCATAACAACACTATGTTCATCTGTATATGTACATGTAGCAGCAGAGTTTCAACCTTAAATGCACCCTGTGAGATCATTTGCACATTCACTCCATTGCTTCCAAATAGTTTGAAAACCTGTTTTGTTCATTCATTCCATTCCCCATTTTAACTTCATATAAACTTATTGTGAATCAATTAAAGATGTTTTAATCTTTTATTGGGCCAGATGATGAGGATCCAAAATGGGATGGGCCAGAATGAGTTTGACTGTTAACTAATGGATTGGCCGATTCAAAATGGTGAGGGAACAATTAAGTCTTCCAGTGTGTTTATTTTACTGTTTTAAGTCAAGTTTCAGGCTGTTTCTTTTGGTGTGTGTTGGTTTAGGCCATTTTGGTGAGGCGTCGCAACTGTTGTGCGAGCAGGAAAACTTAGAACACACAGGTGCACCGTGCACATGTAGTTTTGTTGAGACGCATGGCTAATGCGAAAGAGGTTGAGATTGGAATCAGACATATGAAATGGATCAAAGAGGTATCGCCATCTCTTGTTCACACCATTTCTTCTGACCTGTCTGGCCTCTTTCTGTTCATCATCATCTGATCCTGATTTCATATACTTGAGCATTCATAATTACACCATAGTTATATCAATTTCAATTAATGTTTCGCTTTACTAAATGTACATAGTTTTCTAATCCAAAATTTGTAAAAGAAAATTTAGGTGAAATCGATATAAGAAATCGCCTTAGACTCCTAATTCTCAAGGTTGGCATACCGAGTTCTATGGGTGAATTGTATACGTTACAAGTTGTTGACTGTATACGTAAGAATTATCTTCTAATGAATAAAAAATTTACTTACGTTGTATGCGACTTATCTTGTTCTCATGATGAGCCCTTTATTGAGTGATTTATCTAAAAGGTTAAAATAAACCTTTCTAACCCAGGAAATGTTATGATCTTCTCGTTCTCTAACAACGATTTGATGTATTCATAATTGTCAAAAAAAAGAAGAAAATCTGTGAGGAAGCTATTTTATTGGACCAGCATGTACGGGCCCTACGGGCTATAGAGCTCATCTCTGATGCAATGGTCGGGTCAAAATCACAGACTATTGCTGGAAGGTGTCCACGTAATCTGGAGTGGGGACCTCTGAGGCAATTATTTCCCAAACAGTTGACAGTTATTACGGTTAAGATCTTATAATTTTTTTTGAGCAACTGTTAAGATCTTATAATTAAGGTCATGAAAACAACCTTACTCTTGTCTTAATTTAACCATACGATTTTGTTATTTTAAGAGTCAAACTTGTAAAACAAGAGATTACTAAATTTATATATTAATAGTGTGATTAAGATGGATACAAGGAGCTAATGCTTAATACAAACGCACTTCTCCCCTCACTCTCTCTAATTCAACACTATGATGATTAATCTAATCTTTTTTGTTCTTAAACCCAAAAAAAGAGTAAAGAAACAACAACAACAAAAAAAAAGAGAAAGAAAAAAACGCAGTAAAAGAAGGTGGACTTAGTTTTGGATCAGAGCCAGAGAGCACCAGCATCTTTGAGAAGAGGGACAAGTGAGCCATTGATATGAGAAGCCATCACTCTCTCCATCGATCCCACCATCTTCCCACCGATGAATACCACCGGAAGTGCCCCCGGAGAAGTGGAGGCGCCGCTGGAACAGCCTAGGAGACGCATGAGAGCTCGGTGGATATCGACGCCATAAGGGTGAAGGTCCAGCTCGTGAACGGCTGGACTCACTCCCATTCCACGGAAGAGACCCTTGACGGCGTGGCACATGCAGCAAGTGCTCACGCTGAATATAACCACCGCATTTTCTGCAGCCATGGACTCTATCTTAACAAGAATGTCAGATGGAAACACTCCCATGTTGTTCACCTTGTTGTAGGAAAATGAGCCTCTAGTTTCAGTTTTGTATTGCATTTTGTCTTTCTCAGATAGAGAGTTTGTGTTGGTTGGGATGGGGAGAGAGTAAGAAACATGCATACTATTTATAGAAGGTGAGTTTCTCAAATTTAACTGGTAGAATTTTTTATTTGATTTAAATGAAAATGATAACAAAATAATTGACGTGATAGCCGTGGTTGTTAGCTTTCGTGGCTTTTTTTAATGTTTTTCAAATATTGCTTTGCTCTACAGTGTAAAAAGTCGAATATTTTTGATTTTTTTTCAGTTAATTATGTTAAGAGAATAAGAGAATTTGTAATAGATATATATTCTTCTTGTCACGCCTGAATTAGAACTTTAAGTGCTGCCAGCATTATATGAGCAAGCCGTAACGATGAGATGAGGTCGAATGTTTTGGATATGGCCGGTGTTTATTCATTATATTCCATTTTAGCTTTATGCTCAAATCTTCTAATCAATCTCTATAAACAACCTACATATAATATCATTAATTATCAATATGATCATAAAGGAGGTGGAATTTATATATTTGTTTGGAATGTAATCAAGTTAAAGCATCGATCCCACTAATATAGCTATGCATACATGAACTGGGACTTAAGAATATGTAATCAGGATCGAATTTTGTATATAATTATTTATCCTAGACCCCATGGGGATATATAAAATTGGCAATTTATATTAAAAGGGAAATAAAGGAGTCATCAATATGCTTGGAATGAGCTTTAAAAATAAAAGAAGACACTATTGACTGGGATATAGTTGCAACCAGTGGCGAAGTCAGCTAAATTATTTTTTTTTTTAAAATAACATATGTTACATTATAAACATATGTTACATGGGTTAATAAGATAAAACTTATAACATTTTCTCTATATTGTCCTCACAAAGCTACTTCGGCCAGCGTATACTTGCTTCGTACTATCAGAATGTAGAGTGTTCTTGAGGTATGGAAATTACAAGTTGTCTTCTCATGCTCGCATCTTTATATGCATATGTGATAAATTAAAACAAGCAAGTTATGTTAGATAAATAAAACTGTATATAATTCATATAGTTTTAGATCGCAAGCTCACTAAAAGCCTGAAAAAAAGTTGAGAGTTTGACAAAGTTGGTCGTCACATGCAACTTTAGCTTCCATGCATGCGTCTGCCTTTTCTTATCTGCGAATTCGCCTTCTTGTTTCTCATGTTTGACCAACCACTTCTCCCAAAAAAAAGAAAAAAGGTCAAATAAGAATATTATTGTTGTCAGCACAAACAACTTGTTACGAAAATTCATAGGTACTAATCTGCAATAAAATAATAAAACTCCTAGAAAAAATATTCATATTCTCCATCACCTGATCACATTTCTGATTTTCTTTTACATATTTAAATGAATAAATAGCATGCTTATTAGGACATAAGTATAAAGTTTAAAGATGAGTCCGAAGAGTTATATGTCTCTTCATCGGTTTTAGGACTAAATCTTTGCCTCAAGGTAGTACTTAAAAAAACAATCTCGTGGGATTACGCTTGTCGGATCACTTTATTTATTTTAAATTAAACAAAATGGAAGGTCGTTACAGAAGCCTTACGTAACACATGTCATCAGATGTGTATTCTTTTGTTGACTAGTTAGTTGGTTAGACGGTTATAACCCTCGAGATATGCTTTTCATAAAGGGTATTTTCGGAATTTTTTCGTTTCTTTTCAAAGCCTGCAACTTCTTGAGTAGCGCCCACTTTTTCATATCCTTTGTTCTTTTTCTTTTTGTTGACCGTTATGTTTGTTGAAAGACATTTATTGATTATAGAGTTTTGACACACATTATGTAACTGTATCACAACAACAACTAGAACGTGAAGTGGTTCCAAGTCTTAGTAGACACAGTCTTAGCTCTGTGCCTACATTAAGAAGATGTCTCAAAGAAGGCGGAGTGGAGAGACCTCACACATTGCTCTGCCTCTTCATCATTCACTATCAATGAAATGTTCACCTGAAAAAAAAGACATTATACACTCATTATAAACCATAACAATACTATATTCATCTGTATATGTACATGTAGCAGCAGAGTTTCAACCTTAGATGCACCCTGTGAGATCATCTGCACATTCACTCCATTGCTTCTAAGTACTTTGAAAACCTGTTTTGTTCATTCATTCCATTTTCCATTAACTTCATTTTAAACTTATAATCAAAAGAGAACCACAAAGACTATCACTCACCTTCTCTAATATGAGTGATGACTTCTGTACGTTTCCAATGAGAGAGATGATTGATCTGCGCTGAAGCAGTTTCACAACTGCAATCTTCTCTAGCTCTTCTACAACATGATCCAGCTCCTGTTCACACACCCAATCATTTTTACAGATATGACAATGACCCTCAGAATCTACCAAAGTAAAACGGAGACTTACGTTTGCCCGCTGAACTAACTCTCTACCCCAGAGCTTTGCTGGATCCAGTGTCAATGATATACTAACTTCACTCGTTGCCACAACATCCACCGATATGCCTAAATCTTCAAATGTGGTAAACACCTGCACACAAACAATATGTATCCTTGCAGTGTAATATTAAACAAAGTTTAATAAAGATCATTTATCTAGGTAGATTACCTTGGCGAGGAAACCATATTGGCCGAGCATACGAGTGCTTGCTATGTCCAACATGGTCACATTACGTTTCAGAACAATGCTTGTCAGCACAGCCTATGAGAAAGAAGCGAGAAGAGGTCATTGATAGTTTTTGATATAATGGAGGTTAAAAACACCATTGTTTCACAAACCTTACTCATGTCTCTAGATCTGGTGATGACAGTTCCTGGAGCATTGGGGTTGTAAGAGTTCTTCACCCTAACAGGAATGTCACCATCTCTTGCTGGCCTCATGGAAAGTGGATGCAACACCTGCAACGAAGGAGAAATCTGCTCAGCCATCAGACATATAAGAGCTAATCCGAAATAGATAAATCTACGAGATTACTTGAGCACCAAAGTAAGCAAGCTCAGCTGCCTCATCAAACGTTAAGTATGGAACAGACTGTGCTCCAGAGTATATGTTCGGATCACAAGTCAATACTCCATCCACATCTTTCCAAACCTACACCAGATTCAGAAAATCAAAACAAAAACAAAAAAAAATCTTTGTGTTATGATGCAATCTTGGCTAAACCTATACCTGAATTTCCCTTAGTCCTAACGCTTTCCCAATCGTTGTGGCTGTTAAATCACTACCACCCCTACCCAAAGTCGTTATAGCACAAGACCTCCATCCCTGCACAAACACATACAAGCCTTGCAATAGTCACACAACGCATTACTTGATCCAAGAGAATAACATGATGTGAAACAGTCAGAAATAATTATAAAACCTTTCCGAGGAAGCCAGTAACTACAGGGACTGCGTTGTCCTTGCTCCAGTTATTAAGTAGCGTTTTGGAGACTGCAGGGTATGTTGCTTCAAGTATATCAGCATTTGTAAAATCGTCTGTGGTTATAAACCCAATCTCAAATGCATCATACTGCCAGCAACAACAAACAAACAACTCATCAGTTAATAACACTTCAATATGTTCAAACAAGGGAACTATAAAGGCAAACATACTTGACGCGCTTTGTGGCCAATTTTGTTGAGATACGCAGAGAAGAGCCTTGTGGACATGCACTCTCCAAATGAAACTAAGTAGTCCCTTGTACGTAAGGTTAACTCTTTCATCATCGATATGCCTTTCAGAAGCTGGTGTAGTCCTTCTAGGTGTTCTGCATTGGATTAGCCATGAAAGTGGATTCAGATATGAAAATTAACAGAATGAGCAAAGCATTGAGAAACAAGAACCAAGACCCTTACGTGCAATAACCGTTGTTTCCACTCCAAGCTCATGAGCAGTTCTGAACACACAGAGTTTTGTTTCCCGTAAGAATAAGGCTAAACTTGGACTGTGAACACTAAATAACAATCACAAAAACATGACAAACATTGTTTTATTCTACCTTAAATGGAGTTCCTTAATAAAGCTCAGTTCTTCAATACTTTCTACATTTGTGACACCACAAGTAACAGCCTTCTCTCCAGCCTAATAAAACCCAAAAGGCCAAGAAAAATAATTTACTAATACCAATATGAAGTATAAAAAGATTGACAATGTTGTTTTTTACCTTCAAAAGCTTATTAGTAGTCTTCCCCATTGCTGATAACACAATAACAGGCCTCTCATCAGGAAAGCTGAGTATAAGATTAGCAACTTCTTTCATCCTCTCTGCTGACTCCACTGATGAGCCTCCGAACTTCATTACACAAGTCAACTCTTTCCCAGTTCCACTTAAACTTCTAGTCTCAGTCTCTTTTCTCTCAATCAAATCAACTCTTGCAGCTTCACAACTAACTCTCAAAGCTATATTCCTACAAGAATGCTCTACGGTTCTAAAGATTGCGTTACTTGAGGTCGGAGTAACTGAGAAATTACAAATCCCCTTTGAGCCAAACTCAAGCCTCTTTGAACTTAAAGCAAGCCCTGGAGTTTGAACTCCGTACAACTGCAGTGAAGTCGTCATTGACACTCAATAGTGAAAAGCTTGGTTAAACTCAGTGTTGTGATCTCGACGAATGGTACAGCTGTGAACTTTCAATGAGTGGAACCTGCAACTACAAAAGTATTAGAATAAGAAGTAAAAACATCATGTATTTCTCATGGGACCTAAATATTATAATGATTTAACAATTAGGTAGAACCATGGCACGAGATATGATTATGAAAACTCTTTCTTTAACCAATTAGGACAATGTGAGTTGACTAGGAGAGACACAAGACGACCACTTCTCAAATCATATCAAATCAAACAACCAATTGTACAAGCAATCATAATACTATTATAAGAGTAACAAATAATTGGTAACACGTTGTTCAAAAAAAAAAAAACAAAAAGAGGAAACATTTTTGTACAGAGTTCTTTTGTAAGGAGTCAAACCCAAATGGATCTGTTATAATCAAGAATCTGAAGCATACAAACAAGAAAATGTGTAAAGTGGAATTCTTCATCACTTGGATGCAAAGAAACTATGAATCATTTGACAAATTGAAAGAAAATAGCAAATGGTGATCAAAACACAGAGAAGAGCATGTATCCAAAGGAAGAAGAAGAATGTAGACAAGTACCTAAACAGGGATCTCTTCTCGGACACAGTTGAAGCGACTGGTCGGATTCGCCGGCCAGAAGCTCCAAAGGAAATAATGTTTTTTTTTTGTGTGTTTAAGAAGTGAAAACGGCGCTTAAAGACATCATTAAGAGGATGTGGAGACACAACACTGCTGTGTGTTGCCCTTCTCAGAATCCCACGGTCCAGATTCAATCTCTGGATTCAGATACCCTTTCATCCTCGGGTAAGCCACTAGCATTGTTTGAATGTGTTATTTAGTGAAACAATGACGACATGTTACTTCTTCTCGTGCACTTATTTTAGATATTCAAAATAGGTCTCGATAGTGACATAACGTGAGAACGACTTGGCCCCACTCAGTTCCAATAATCAGAAAGACAAGATTCCATTGATCCCCACACAACTGATAACATATGATCCACAAATGAGTAATGTGATAAAATAAAAACACAACATTCCCAAAACTGCCCTCGCTAAGGCCACTTCAAGCATCCTTGTAAATTGTAAATGATGCAGTTTGTACAGCAAAACATTTCCTGCGGCGTTTCCCATGGCCATGATGAAGCAACATCCATGGCTAAAGTTCAAGCAGCAAGGGTAATGCATCGTGATGTTCGGTGGCGACCAGTTTGAGAAGACGGTTAGGGATGGAACATGGAACGTGGAATCTGAGCATCATGGTTGAACTTTCATGAAATCTATCTTGGAAGTGAGATTGTCTACTGTCTTTATTGGCTTTCTTTTGCCTGCCACAAACTCAAGACTTCTTGTATATGTTTCAAACCCTTTCTCTGTAACAACGCACCGTTTAGTGAATTGCAAAGTAAAGTGCCAGAAGTGCTGCCTTCATCTACACCTTTGTATAAGCACTTCATTCCCAGTACATTTGCCCGTCGCCTGCTGAACTCAACAACTGTTTCTCATCATCATTGAAGGCTAAGGACCTCACTGAACCGTTCATCTTTAAGGTTCCACTAAGCTCTTTCGTTTTAGTGGACACAAGTAAAAGATATAACCTTCGTTGCCAGCTAAAGCTATGATCATGAAGTGTTGTGACACCCCAAAATGTTCCATGCTACCAAACGGCCAATTTTTTTTTCTAACTTTCTTCTCCCTAAGACTCATTGACCAAGAAAGCCGCTTTACGAATGGGACAACTCACAAGACAAAATGCCCTGTACCTTTCTGGTCCTCTTTCCATCAATCTGGAAAAACCTTAACCTTCAGTGAGAAGCAGCTGAGCGTTTTGATGGGAGTGGACAGAGTTAATTGAGCCGTTTGAAGGATACGCTGCATTAGCATCCCCAAGTCTTGAGTGGGTCAAGAAGACCAGCTTGCACCACAAGATCTTCATTTATTCCAACTTCCAAGCCCACTCTGTTCCCGAGTTTAGCTTATAGCATGATGAGTCCTCAACCTCTCAATGTACTCAAACCCAGAGATCAACTACTCTTTCCCTTCTCTCCTTAGCTTCCTGAGCGGTTAACATTAGCTATAAATTAATGTTTATTTGTTTCTCTTCTTCATTCTCCCACGCATCTTTCTCCCTTTCTAGCTTCAGGCTTTTTTTCATTTCAACTTGTTCAGTCTCTCGTTGCTTCCTCCTCCACCATCTTTCTTCATTTTCCCCAGCGTCATCTTCAGACTCTTCTCTTTCTAATGTTTACTTGTCGGAACGTTCTGAGATAACAACATGCTCATTACTCAATTCCCACAAATTCAATTGCTTGCTGCATAAAAGAACAACTATAAAGATTCACACCCTAATCTCGTTCGTTATCTCCGGGAACACAAAATTACTACAAAAGCTAGAAGCATGAAACAACTTACAACGTAGCCTCCACGGAGCAGAAACACTTTCAACAGTGAGTGTCGGCGACGGAAATTTAAAGGTCAACGTGGTTCACGACCCTTCAAAAGCCCATGGGCCATGACAGAAATCTCAATTAAATAAACAAAAGTCGGAAAAATTCGTAATACACCCTTTTTAATGGGTCAACGAGTTTTACGCCCCTTGAAAAGCCCATGGGCTACACAATAAAAAACTACCACGATGGCATTCTCGTGATTATATCAAACTATACGCCTTATTCCATCCCCATCTAAATACCCAATAAAGCGCCGAGATTCGAAGGTCAATAATAATAACAAACATCATTGGCGTTTTCTCATTAGGCAGAGCGTGAGAGATCAGACATTTCTACGCTAACCTTTTTTTGATTCCCTTCACCGTCGTCACGATGGAATCTCCGAAGAATTCTCTGATCCCTAGCTTCCTCTATTCCTCCTCCTCATCGCCGAGATCTCTCCTCCTCAACGCTGCATTCGCGTCCTCCAACGTCGAGAAATCTCCTCCTCCTTCCTCCGCTCCGAAGACGTTGGTGTCACGGAAGAATTTCGTGATCGCGTCTCCCACGGAGCCAGGGAAAGGGATCGAGATGTACTCTCCCGCCTTCTACGCCGCGTGTACCTTCGGTGGGATTCTCAGCTGTGGTCTCACTCACATGACTGTTACTCCTCTCGATCTCGTCAAATGCAATATGCAGGTATGTATGTATGTAACCGTTTAGATCCATTATCCTTTCGTATGTATGTGTATGTATGTAACGGTTTAGATCGATTAATTTTCGTATGTGATTCCACAGATCCGTGTTCATGTGTTGCTTAGGTGCTGAGATCTAGGTTTTTTGGCTGAATAGATCCATGACTCGTATTTTGATCTCTGTTATAAGTATATTCGTTGATTTAGTTCTATGTTGAATCTAAAACTTGAATAGACGCCAATTCTTGTGTGGCCTTTGCTTGAATCTGTTCTAATTTAGTATTTTTTTCTATTATAAAATTTAAGTGAAGTTGTTGATTAGTTTATAATTTGGTAAACCATTCCTCGGAGATAGAATGTGAAAATCCTGGTGGCCACGCGCATGGAAATTTGGTGTAGTGCAGATTCGAACTTGGATCCTTTGAAAATCCACAGAACACCTTGACCGACCAAAGAGGCTTGGTTGATTAGTTTAATTAGTTTATAACTTAGTAAATTTGCTTAGTTATCAATTTCTCCATAATTTTAAGTAGTTTTTTTATTTATCATGTTTAATAATTTTATATAGAATCTATTATATAGTAAAAATGAATTTATATTGCTTATGCTTTTTTTTAGAGCACACGGATCTGGTTGATTTAGTGTTTTTATTGTACTATGTTTGTTACTTGACCTAGTATTTGTGGATTGATTCACTTTTCTTTTTTTTTTATGTTTCTTGCAATTCAGATTGATCCAGCGAAGTACAAGAGCATCTCGTCTGGTTTTGGGATATTGTTGAAGGAGCAAGGAGTCAAAGGCTTTTTCCGTGGATGGGTTCCTACTTTGTTGGGTTACAGTGCTCAGGGTGCCTGCAAGTTCGGATTCTACGAGTTCTTTAAGAAGTATTACTCTGATCTTGCTGGACCTGAGTACACTGCCAAGTACAAAACGCTTATCTACCTTGCTGGTTCTGCATCTGCTGAGGTGATTGCAGATATTGCACTTTGCCCGTTTGAAGCTGTTAAGGTTAGGGTTCAGACTCAGCCTGGTTTCGCTAGGGGAATGTCTGATGGGTTTCCCAAGTTTGTCAGGTCTGAAGGATACGGAGGGTGAGTGTTTGGGTATTAGTAACTTTTTCTCCCCGTTTTACAGCTAAGCTGGCTATTTGTGTCTGATTTCTTGTTCTTTTTTGCAGCTTGTATAAGGGACTTGGTCCACTTTGGGGACGTCAAATTCCTTGTTAGTTCTTGTTGGACTAATATTTCTTTCTTTTAAGCCTTACCTGATTCTTTAAAAGCAACAGTGTGCTGATTGATGTATCTACAAATGTGACAGACACTATGATGAAGTTTGCTTCATTTGAGACCATTGTCGAGATGATCTACAAGTATGCAATCCCCAACCCAAAGCACGAGTGCAGCAAAGGTTTGCAACTAGGGGTTAGTTTTGCTGGAGGTTATGTCGCTGGAGTGTTCTGTGCAATAGTCTCTCACCCTGCTGATAACCTAGTGTCATTCCTCAACAATGCTAAGGGAGCAACCGTTGGAGATGTAAGTTACTATTTTAATACAGACAAAAAAAACTGTTTATTTGTGTTGCTATAGAATTTTGATTGTGAACTTTGATGCAATGAAATGTAGGCTGTGAAGAAGATTGGACTGTTGGGACTCTTCACAAGAGGACTTCCTCTAAGGATTGTGATGATAGGGACATTGACCGGAGCACAATGGGGTTTATATGATGCCTTCAAAGTGTTTGTTGGCCTGTAAGATCCTCTCTCCTCACTTCCTTTCGTTTCCTTTCTCACTACCTTCTTCAAAAGATGCTAATTCTCAATTTTTTTGATTTGATTCAGTCCAACCACCGGTGGTGTTGCTCCAGCTCCTGTCATCGTTGCTGCTGAAGCCAAAGCCCAAGACTAAATGATGATAAAAAGGGTTTAGGATTTTTGCTTGACAAAAATAAAGAGAAACGTATTGTAGTGAGGACGAGTGAGCTCATCCTCACGATTCCAACTTTATTTTTTTTCCTTTTTGAAATTCATGTTCCTGAATTCAGGATAGTGCTCTCTCTATATTTTGACATACTCTTTCCCTATTATTGTTTCTTTCGTGTTTGTGGGATTGTAATCTTAAAAAAGATGAGTGAGACAGACTGCAAGATAGGGAGAGTGGGCACGCCCACTTACTACTTTTGGTTATATTTTATTTCATTTGAAAATCTTCTTTTTAGCCCTGGTTTCATTTTTGTTGGTCTCCACCTTTTATAACCTTACACTATTGCTGTCCAGAGAGCGTAACTAAAGGTTTTGTTTTCCATATTGAAAATTGTACAGAACGATTAGATAACAAGAAAAAAAATCATCTCGCCCACCGTGGGGCTCGAACCCACGACCACAAGGTTAAGAGCCTTGCGCTCTACCAACTGAGCTAGACGGGCTTGGATGATGATACTTAGCATAGGATTTTAATTATAACTCTTTAGGTTTACTAAGTTCATGCTACTGAATTTACGTTTTCTGATTTTTGATTATGTCTGCATATAATGTGATTATGCAAAGGGAGAACTTCATTATTATGCAAAAGAGAATGCAGATTAATGGGTTTCTCAGCCTGGTAACACCTCGCGTTAGCCATACGAAGCAGGAGATAGGATATGAAAGTAAAAGAGAGACCTTCATGACTATGCTCTGATTACGTAAAACCAAAATAACTCTTTAAATAGTCCTCTGCAACACCAAAATTAAAGTATATTTTCTAATTCGTACAAGTTCTGAAAGTGTGCTTAACTGCTAAACACAACAAAGCACCATGCAAACCTTTCTCACCATCGTTTCACTAATTTAGCGTTTCTTCTTGTTGCTCCCTTTCGCTGCATTGGACTTAGATGAAGGTGTTGCTACCAAGTGTACGAACAAAACCACCATTGAGATCACTGAAACAAGTGATCCATATTTTGCCAGCACCCTCTGCAACAATTGAAACACAGTAAGATTATTAACGGTTATATTCAATGATTTCACTGGGAGGAAAGAAGTTCATATCAAGTTACCTTTGCCTGAGATAAGAAGCATCAAGAACAACAACCAATTCAAGACACACAAAAAAAATGTCAATAATGAGACAGAAAAAATACGTTTAGGATATGAATGAAAGAAGAATCCTTAATGATTCAAATTTACCAGGGCAAGCTTGTCTGTTGGAGGCACGTCTGCAAGGATGTCTAAAGGTTCTATTGGATTTGAGTACGCTTGCTACAAAACAAGAGAAACATAACACGTGATCACATCACATACATACGCAGATTATAAATTAACACTATAATCACTACAAGACAAAGTCTTTTTTGTTGAAAATTAATTGGAGGGTTTATAAATTTATGAAGCTGTGTTGCTTTTCACCAGTTCCGGGTGTATTTATGTATGGCTCTAATGGTGCTTATAAAAGGCAAACCTGTAGAGCTGCCTTTGTGGGGATGCGGAAAGTGACACTAGCAGGAGCACCATAGAAGGGTCCTTTAACCTTAGCCTCTAATTCGAAAGAATGAGACAGAATACCTCCTCTGCATACAAATATCAGATTAGTAGTTACAAAACGAAGCAGCTACAAAAACATTTAAAAAGGAAAGGAACTCACGCATCAAGTCTTTCCCATGTTCTTGAAGTGTTTCCATTAACAACTTCAAAAGTTTTCTTAACCCAGCTATTGTCAATCAAACTCACATCATACGCCGCCCTGAGAGTAAACACCAAATCCAATCTCACACTTTTAACCCAAATTCAAGTAAAATACGAAACTCAGCGGATCAGATTAAAAGTTGTTTCGTTTACTAGCTATCGATTCACAATCGCAGGTCAATCATCCATACAATAGATCTAAGAATAGCTCAAATATAACGTCATGATTATACATTAGCTAATAATCTCTTCATGCAATCAGACGATCACAAACTAAACTCGATCGTTAATGCAAGCATATGAATCAGATCAAATAGCGTTTCGATTACAATCTAGTGATACACAATCACACGTCACTAATCCTTACGATAGATCTAATGATAGCTCAACCCTAACGTCATGATTCTACAGTATCTAATCTCTTCATGCAAATAGACGATCCGAGAGACTAAACTAGATCGGAACTGCAAGCATATGAATCAGATTCAAATAGCGTTTCGATTACAATCTACTGATACACAATCACAACAATCACACATCACTAATCCAAAACGATAGATCTAATGATAGCTGAAGCATAACGTCATGATTCTACAGTATCTAATCTCTTCATGCAATCAGACGATCAAAAACTACACTAGATCGGAAATGCAAGCATATGAATCAGATTCAAATAGCGTTTCTGTTTACAATCTACTGATACACAATCACACGTCACTAATCCATACGATAGATCTAATGATAGCTCAAACCTAAACGTCATGATTCTAAAGTAGCTAATCTCTTCATGCAAATAGACGATCCAAGAGACTAAACTAGATCCGAAATGAAATCATATGAATCAGATGTATCGCAAAAAAAAAAAAAATAGAGAACTAACGCAGATCCTTGGTTATAGATGTCGAAGGAAACCAAAACGCGCTCTGCGCCAGATTTGAGCCTGTTGAGAGTAGCTTTCTTGTGAACCACCATGAACGGCATTTCCGAGCTCGCGAACGAAGCGGAGACGAGCATGAAAACCGCGATCGCGGAGATCAGAAGCTTAGCTGAGGGGATCGCCATGGCGTTTGATCTTTCGAAGATGCGTAACAGATCTGTGATTTTGATTTCTCTCCGCTCGTGAACTCGGAGACAACGACGATATTACCACACTCGGACACGAAAAAGGTCAATGATGGGCCCAATTGTTTTAAAACCTGGTGATGGGCCCATATAAAAGAGGCCCGTTCTAATTAATTAAGTCCATTTTTCTTGGGAAATAAACTCTATAAATTAATACATCCGTACATTACATTAATTAATTTTCGGAGTTGACAAAAAAAATTCGAATTCCAAATTTTGTTTATAAGTCAATTATTTTTTTTGTTGATAAACTAAAACTAATAAAATATTATGGTTTCAATAGTACTAATTTATAAAAGTTTTATTGTACAATACACGTTGTGACACACACAGACTGTCTCCTGCCACAATCTATATATAACATGGTTCTTCTCTAGCACCACCACATCACCATTGGAGTCAGATATTCCCTGATAGTATTTATTAACATAATTATCATCCTCTATCAATAAATTATTTCGTTTAAAAACAATAATAATAAAGTCTACGCGCTTGCAAATCTGACAACGTAATAATGTGTAATTTATACATACCAACGGTTCGTTCATTTCAAGACATATATTGACCAAAAAAAATGTTAATAAGAGGTTTTTATTACCAGAATTTCAGTTTCAACTCTAATTATTTATTGGTTGGAGTAAGAAAAACTGTGTAAAAAGCGATTTGATTCAGTTAATCAAGGTGGCGGGAAAATTAAGAAAAGAAATCAACGAGGAGAGAGCCAATTAAAACGAACCAAGTGGGAATGAGAATTCACATAATCCCATAAGAAACATAGTTAAAACTTGGATTAAACCGAAAGGCATGTGCCCTTTCTTTTTAGGTTTAATTAAATCAGCAGTACTATACTAGTATGTAACCCAATTGACATTAAATAGTGATGCATGTGGGTGGATTGCATCGAACTATGAGAACCTAAGTGAATCTGTTTCCACCTTCTTCTCTGCTTTGGAACCTTCAAACCAACCTTCCCTCACATGCTTCCTCTGTTCTCCTGTTAGCACGCTGAGATTCTCTCCTTTTTATATTAATCTTAAGCTTCTAATATCAGGATCTATCTGTGTTCAGGTTGTTCCAAAACATCCATAGTTTAGCTTCATGTTTTTCAATGTTGCGTATGTATGTAGGAAGATGATGATATCTTGTGAGCAAAAAAAGAATAGCATATAGAGAGTTGAGGGAGATAGTGAGGGAGCATGGGGTGTGCTACATCTGCTTATGCTTCTGTGGGAAGGAAGAACAAGAAGAGGAACATTCAAGAATCTGTAGTGTTTGTTCCACAGCTCCGTGTTCCTGTTCAATGTGATCTTCAGCGACAGCTCAAAGGCGTTGCTCCTAAGACCACCATCGATCGGTTGTCATGTCTAAGGAATCAGATTCAGTTGGTAGCTGAGGACACAGGTATTGAAGAAATGAAATCATCTTCTTCCTCTTTTCTTGCGTGACAAGTTAAAGGGGACTGTTTTGAAACATATTCAAAGTTTAGGTTTAAAAGAATTTGCAGGTGGTTCTGCCATATCTGAGCTGCGTACAGCTTTGGAGGAGTACTTGTCTCTTCTCACCGGTCTTATCAAGAAAAGTATGGCTACTCAAATTTTGATTAAGTTAAATAGATTTTGTGTGTTGTAAAATCAAAGTTCATATGACTTTGTAGAAAATGATGGCATGGAGGGATGTGTGGAGTTCAAATGGAAAACCCTAGGAGATGGTCGAAGAGTAAGTTCTTTTTTCAATCTTTAGGTTTTGGATTGTTAGTTCTCTAGTTAATCAAAAATATTGAAACAGGCAGAGTTATGTTTCACAAACCTTTGGATGGAGATGCTGACAGTGATCCACATGATGGCTGCTTTGGCATTAACTGAAGCTAACTCTCTCATGATTCCAAAGACTTGCTCTGATTCTAGCAATAGCGTCCGTGTGGTCTCTAGTGGTTTGTCTTCTTTGATCTCACACTTTCTTTTTTGACTTCTGATTTGATTTGTGTTTACAAATCTGATTACTCTGTCACTTTCAATTAGATTGCAGGAGAGATGCTGTTGACTTGCTGCTCAAGGCGTCTGGATACTTGGAGTTCTGCGTCCGAGAGATATTGCCTCGCTTTCCTCCTGATATAAAGTATGAATCACAACAAATACAGAAAATCTAGGATCATATCTTACATATATAAACTTACATGTCTGCAAATGTGCAGGAGTAAATTGCCAGATGATATGCAAGAGAGTGTTTTACAAACTCTTTCAATTCAAGCACTTGGCCAGGTTACACACTTTGAAACAATAACTCCTAAATCTGAACCTTGTAGATGTTTTAATTTGTTAAATCTCATTGAATATCACTGCAGGGAACTGAGATTCAGCTAGGATTAGCAGTAGATAGCCAGAAAGCTACACTCTCTGTGAAGAGGAGACTTGCCTGTGAGCAAGTCATCTACTTCTCTCAGGTCTTCCTCATAGTTTAATACATCTTCATCTTCTTGATTACTTGTGGCACGCTTTTTAGGACAATCATAAGTTTGTGTTCCCTAATCTCTCTATTAACGAGTAAATGGTCACATTATCATTTTTCAGGCATATCAATGCTTGTCTGGTTGTGAAGTAGTTAGTCAGGGATGTGCCAAAAAGCTTCTTCGGTTCATATACTGGAAGTTTCTTGAATCAAAGGTATGTATGAAACATCTACTTTTGGAAAGTGATCAGACAGTTACAGACTACAATTCATTTAACCTCTCTGTTATGTTCTGTTTTTTTTATGACAGGCTGCAGCATACTACTACCATGGACTTGTAACAGACAAAGGAAACGAGCCAGCTTGCCATGTGAGCGCGGTGTGTTGTTTCCTTGCAGCTGCAGAGCTCTTAGCAGAAAGCAAGAAGGCTTGTTTCAGCTTCTGCTTAGCTCCTCCTGTCACCAGGTTTGTGTTTTCATCATATATATATATATATCAAAGACACACTTATAAAGTGAAGTGTGAATTGAATCATTATATTTTATTAGGGCTCCTCCTATGTGGGGTGTTATGAAGCATTTGAGTCAGAAGATTCCAGAAGTTGCTTTTAGAAAGTCTCAAACTTATGGATACTTGCTTGAAGAAGAAGAAAAGTAAGTGTGAAGAGTGTTGATCATGTAGCATTATTTAAACTGATTTAAATTAAAGCTGATAGTATGATAATAAAACCACAGGGCAATGCAATGTTTGCCAGAGCTCCCAGACTTTCAATTGTCATTGAGACCAGAAGAGTTTGAACTGCCTGAGATAGAAGCTGGCTCATCTGAAGGAAACCAAACCCATTTGCTTAGTGAACATCTCGAAGACTACTCTGATAATAATGAAGATGATGATGATGAGCTTGATCATTGAGAAACACTGTCTCTACACTTATTCTTTTGAGTATCTTACCACTTATATAATTGTAATGTAATAGAGTTACTTCTTTTACAGTACTAGTTTCTTCCGTGTCTGATACTTGTTAAACTTTTTGAGTATAGCATGTAATGTGACTAATTATTTATGCTAATAAGAACTTGAAAGGTTTAAGAAAAAATGATGTTTTGTAAAGAAAAAATGATGTTTTGTAAAGAAAACATTGGAGTAAAAAAAAGTGGTTGTCGTGTGAGGCGCTTCAAAACGGCACGCAGTTTACTGTAAAAGTGGAAGCTAGTAGCTATGTAGCGTGAGCGATTGAGCGTCACGTGAGTGAGTCACGTGGGGGTAATGATGAGTATGTTTGGATTCCGCACGTACTAACTTTTGTAGAGGCGGTTAAGGATTTTTCCGCTTAAACGGAAGAAGACGGTGATAGAGAATCTCCGAGATAGAGACGATTTGTTCATCCATCTTTTAAAGTTAATGTTTGATCACACAACACAAATGCATTTATCCATCAACGATTAAAAAGTATTCAGTTACACATTTAAGCAGAGACCGATGCATGTTTATAAAGTTATAAACCTAAAACCGAAACGATCAGTATCCAAAAAGGTAGCATATGCAGCTAAGCTTAGTTTATCATTTTAAAGTAAGAAGATGAACGCAAAAATTAAAGATAGAGAGATATAAACGTTACATAGCTCCAAAGTTGTACTTACTAGAGACCTGAACAATGACAAACAGAAAATTCAAAGATTACTTTCAGAGATGGAGAGAAAGATCCAGCTGTGGTGACTCATCTTCAACGTATCCGGAAACTCCAAACGAGTAACCAAACGGATACGGATACGGCTCCACGTATCCTCCTCCACCCTGCACCATCATAGTCGTCATCTGTTGATTTGGTACGCTCCAGGTCGATCCTGTTGCTGTAACAGATCCTTGATCAGGCTGGTAATGATGATGTTGATGATGAGAAGCAACGACGCCGAGGTTGCGGCGAGCAGCGGCGCGTTCGCGTTTGTGTGCGTTCTGGTGACCGCCGAGAGCTTGAGAGGTGTAGAATTTTCGTGGACAGTAGTGGCAAGGGTAGAGACGGTTGATGTTCGGAGGTTGAGAGTGTTTCTTGTAGTTTGATGGTCGGTGTTTTGAGGGAGGAGGAGACACGAAGTGTGGTGGCTCTGCCATTTTCAGAGAGAGAGAGAAGATGACAGTAGTTTTTTATGGGAAGGGTTTAAAGTTGTCTCTCTACTTTTTGTTTGTTTGTGTCGTTTGTTGCAGAGATTATATGTTTTCTAAATTACGATTTTGCCCTTACTAACGACTTTCACAGATCCCAAGTAATCATTCTTTTTTGCTTCATCCGTATGTGCATGGGATTGGGATTGGGATGCATACATACATAAAGTATCTCGAGTTGAATTTTAGCTTTGTACTTGTTCTCCAAGTTAAGTTAATTTAGTTTTTAATAAAAGTAAAAGAATGTTTTACCTTTGTAGCGTTGTTGAAAGGGTAGTAGTAGTAGTAGTATTGAGATTTCGTTTTAATGGTGAGTGCGTGTTGCTAATCTCGTTTAATTGAACGTAAAAACGACAGTACTGTGATGGAGATAGTAATTAAAGAGTAAGTACAGAGGTTTTGAAATTGAAATCTGCTTCGTTAAGATAAAAAGGAGGATGGAGTAGAAAGAGATTTGAAGTTGTTGATGTATGTGATTAGGACTTCTCTCTTTTATTTGCTTTTATAATAAAAATTATATAGAGAAAAAGAGCGATTGGTTGCTTTTTTGTTTGGACTGGTACATCCCCTGCAACGAGAGATAATCCGTTAACGACACGTGCTGACAACACAGCTGTGTGCAGTATGCAGTACACGTACAACACGAGTGAATATACACCATCACACTTGACTGAACAAGTTTGAAATCTTAACAATAAATCTTATTGGAGAGTTTTGTTTGATTGATATGATATGATAGTACCTTGTTGTTGTGATGCTAAAAGAAGACAAAGAGGGTCAAAGTTCCAACATGGAATTGCCCAAACAAGGAAGGCTTCTATGTTTCTCTAACCCTATTTATCTTCCCATTTACTCACTACTTGCCTATCTGTCTCTCCTTTTTATTTCCTTCTCATTCTGCTCATTTCCTTATCGGATTTACAAATTACTGTAAATGTCTCCAACACACTAAGCCCAACATCATTAAAGTTTATGGTCTTTTCTAAGGCCCATATACAACACCATACAGTAGCTCTTAATCATTAATTAAAAAAACAACAAGAAAGCTTTTATGTTTACAGTCTATACTCTTTTTTTTTTTTTTTTGATAAATGTCTATACTCTATATGTTCATCCAAATTCCAAACCACTCTGTTAGAAAGCCATTTTTTTCTTCTCAAGAGTAAATTAAGGAACTTAGGTGCTTTTAGGGTGATTGTACTAAATAACCGGGACCATATCAATTATATTATCTAAATGTCTAAATAAATTGTGTTGTTTTGCAAAAACACGAAAACGGAAGCTGTTTTTCTAAAATAGCTTCTATAAGAATAATGAATCAACATGCTGAGTTGTAATGAGCCATGTTATTTGTAGAAATATCACTCCAGCTATGTACTTTATTTTTAACTATAAAATATTACTTAATTAATTCTCACAATATCATATGTCTGATGATCCTTCTAAATATAATTACGGTGTAATTAAGTCTTGGTCAAAGTAATAAACGTTTGCTTGAAAATGAAGCAACCCCACATCTAATTTACCTTTTGTGTGCTGAAAAAGTAAATTTGCTTTCTCTGTCAAGCATATTCCAGCCCATTGGCACCTAGTTACCTCTTCTCACACACAATACACAGACTTGTTCACATTCACTTTTCACTTGATGCCTCCTCATCATTTCATTTTGCTTATTTCATTTATTTAATGCAGGCAAGGTAACTTTGTTACGTTTTTTTCTCTGATTACATTTGAAAACCAAGGTTTGCTTCGATTAAAAGCATTAAAGGACATGTTTATGGTAATATGTGTATTTGTGTGGGAAAGAGGAGAAACTTAGATTGCCTTAATCGATGTTGTCTTTTTGTGGATTGTACATTGGAAGATGGTGCACAATGCACATGTAACTTGTCGTTGACCTTCCACACCATTTTCTATTATTTATTTTACAATGTTAGAATGTATACAACAAAATTGATACAAGCTTTGTTGTATTTACAATCATTATCAATTTATAATGTACATACATACACCCATGTTATATCTCTATTCTGTCCTTATGTAAATCAAGTAATCTTATACTCATTGAGACATTGTGTTGGCTTGCATGAATACATGATTTATAGTGCTATATATATATAGTTGAGAAGGTATCTATATAGTGCTATTTACAATCATTTGGGTACATATTTCCTCTAACAAATCATGAAATTCATTAAACATATAACTCTTATACCATGGCATGGTAACCATGTATTCACAATCATTATAAATTTATAATGTACATACATACACCCATGTTATGTCTCTACTCTGTCCTTATATAAATCAAGTAATCTTATACTCATTGAGACATTTTGTTGGCTTGCATGAATACATGAATTTTAGTGCTATATATAGTTGAGAAGGTATATATATATAGTGCTATTTACAATCATTTGGGTACATATTTCCTCTAACAAATCATGATATTCATTAAACATATAACTCTTATAAGTTATACCATGGCATGGTAACCATGCTCGCATTATTTTTCTGGTATACAATTATACAACTCCTACACACATTGCTAAGCTAAAATAATCATGTCCACGATTTTGGTTTATAAACATTTTTTAACCTCTGCCAATGACAATTGACAAATGTATATAAATTATTTTTCGGTTATATAAAATAGTCGATACGAAGCACTTAGCTTCTCGACACCCCATGCGATGCTTTCTTCGTTTATCCCATTTATTTAAAATTTCGTTTTCAACTCTTTCTTTTGTCATACCACCTTATTATATAAGTCGCCAATCCATCTATATATTTAAAAAATTATCATGTAAGGTATCTTATGTGCATCAACTTGTTGTAGCTTAATACTAAATACAAAATGCATCTCCATCTCATATTAGTAAATCAATTTTCCATATATAATTGTATAATAAAATAAGTATATATATTCTTATTCTATATGAAAAGAAAGGGAATCAAGTTCTCATCCAAGAATACATCTTTTTCTTTAAATTTAACTTTGCTTCCTCTTACACGGCTATGTCACTTTTAACTCTGATATTGTTAAAAGAACTTCATGTAAAAGTTAACAAGTTTGACATATGTTTGGTTTGTTCAACAAATCTCCACTCACACAACACTTTCTGATAAAAATTGACCACCCTCTAGCCTCCTTTAACTTGTTTCTCTAACATATGAATCAATACGTGACAGAAACGTAAGTGGAGTAGGTTAGGGTTAAGAAGCAACGTTTAAATAATGCTCCCTGACTCATCAGCTGAGGTAGGAGGAGAAGGCGGTGGAGGACCAATTTCATGATTGGACCCAATAGTAAAGTCTTCTTCTTCTTCAGCATCTCTCACTCTTGATTTCCTCTGTCTTCTTCTTCCTTTTGATTCTTTCCTCTTATACACTTTGTACACTGCCCATTCTCCAAACACCTATTTTACAATACAAAATCAAACCCATTACTCTAAAGTGTTTCTTTCTTTCTTGTTATAGTCTAGAAAATTACCTTAGTTGATGCAAATCCGGAAAGGGAATACTCTGTCATGCACCATCTGGTTTTGTTGCAACTAATAGAAGAGTTATTTGTTCCATGGAAAACAAGTGTTCTTCTAATCCCAACTGTTCTACCACAAGCAATGACTTCTCTTTCTTTCTTAATAGGTTTCCAATAACCATTACCAGATGAAATCTTGATTCTATGCTCATTTCTTGAGACTTCTTGTCTCTTCTTGCAAAAGAAGTACCTCTGCCTCTCCTCTTGATCCCCTGAAAAAAAGAAAAACCCAAACACTATAATATGATAAAGAACATAATCTGATGAAAAGTTACAACAACCCATTTCAACATTTAAAGAATAACAGGAGACATAGGCTAGACAGAAGGAATAAAGATAGATAAAGACCTGGGAAAGTGAGAGGATGAGAGAAGAAGACATCAAAGACAGGGATGATGGAGGAAGGCAAAGGAGAAGCAATGGCCTTTGGAAGCAAGTAATGAAGGATAAGCTCCTGTTCTGTTGGGTGAAATCTATATCCAACTGGTAACTTCATGCCTCCATTGACCATTATCCTCTTGTTCACTTCCATATCTTGTCTCTTCTTCTTCTTCAAAACTTTTTAATTTAATTATTGATCAAAATTTAAACTTCTACAAGCATGGATCCATCATTCCATCTAAAAGGAGGAAACAAGGGAGAGAGAGAAAGAGAAATAAGATTCGTGTAGCCTTTTGTTTGTGAGGCTAAATGACAGTAGGAGAGGGGTTCTTTATATATGTATAGATACCCACGGGTACACTCTGCACATATATATTATATTATAGTTTTTGTAATATAAATGGTAGAAATGGCTTCTTTGTCTGAACATTTCTTTAGTTCATAATAAGAAGAAAGATGATTACATGAGTAAGGAAAAAGGAAGGTGCATTTGAGGGTATGTTCATTGACTTATAAAGTTACAAGAAAATGTCATATACATATTCAAAAAAAAATTACAAAAAAACAGAGAGATGGAAGAAAGAGAGAAACGTACAAGTCTGGTGTTTTACTCCATTTGCAAAAGGTTCCTTTCACTTGTTACCATTTGATCATTTATTCCTTTCAGTTTTACAATGCAACCAAACCATTAAATCTAACACAGTAAAAGTTAGATCTCTTTTGACAATTGTGAGCCAGCCGACTTCCGCCTATTCAATTAATAATTTACAATTACAATATGCTGTAGCCTGATCTAAATGTTAATTACTTTCTTTTGTAAAATGACAGATGTGCTTAATCGCATTTATTTGTACGTGTGAAAATATGAGACACAACACCGCCTACTTGTTCCCCCTACTAGTTTAGACTATCCCCATTAGAGGATTATAAGGGGTTTAAGGGGAGGGGGATTACACGGCCCAGGGCCGAATTGCTCCTCCATCGATGAACGGCGGATTCAATTGGAATTGCCGCAAGAAGTTGCCGTTTTATTCTTGACGAGCTTTTTCGATGGATCTTGGACTGTGTAAATGTGTGACTGTGAATGACTAAATCAAATTTTATTCATTTACTTGGTTCAAAAGAAACGAAACAGAGCTCCTTTGCCTTTTGGTTTGTACATATTAAAGACTGCTCAAAACTTTATAATTTGGATAAACTTGTTTTTACATGTACTAGCTTGGTGTCTAACATTATCTCTCTGTAAACATGTTTAATTTTGTAAATGGATTTACTATAGTGACAATATATGTGCATTATTCTGAAAGCAAAATTTAACTCTGACAGAATAACTGGTGCACTCGAATGACCAACAAAAACATATGCAAATAGATGTTATGGGTCTTGTATGTCTTTTCATGCATTTGATGATCGATCCATAAGATCAACACCATCGGTTAACAACTTCTTTAGATTTCTTAAAAGGAAAAAATATTCTTTTTAATAAAATTTAGTTAGTCAATTAATCTTTTTCAAATTTAACCCAACAAAGAAGAGACATTTGGAACTGAAATTGCTTTAAATAACTTTAATTATTCTACTAATTACTAAAGTAACTCATATTATTTTGTAATTTAATATATTAAAAGAGAAGTCATGACTCTTTTAATGTGTGATATTTAAAATAGACTATCTACTAGAATTTGTCACATTACATTATTCAATCATTAATTAGTAACCTTAAAATTAGTTACATATAATTTTGGGCTTATCCAAAATTTTTATTGGGCTAACAGTAATTAGAGAACCCATTGGATTTATATATAATATAATAAAATACATGTTTAAATTAAAATTAGTTACATATAATTTTGGGTTTCTCCAAAATTTTTATTGGGCTAACAATAATTATCTTTTAAAGATTGATATACATATATATATATATATATATATATATATCAATTTAGAAGTGAAAACAAATTGTTTTAAAAAATTAAAAACAAAAAATTTCTATAAAAATAAATGAAAACAAACATCCGCGTGGTTGCGCGGGTCGAGATCTAGTTGCTAGATTAAAACATAAAAGTAAAATTTACCAAAACCACATATAGTCTATTTTGTTATATTGTATAATTTATGTATATGCATGAAGTTTCAAAATATTATCATTGTAGTATTCATTTATGTAAGTTTGAATCGATCAACACTTTAGTTTAATTTTAGTATTTGATTCTCAAAACAATATAAAGTAAATTATACATAATTTTACTAGAAAAATTGACAAAATTATCCCCAACTTTCACATTTAAACTAAATAAATTCATAATTCACAAACACATCATTTTAATAACACGAATAATTTTATATTAAGGATCGATTATAGTTTAACCGGATGAGCAGATGTTATATTGCGGTTTGACGAGCATCTGACAGTTTTGACTCGTTCATTGGGTTAACTATTTTAATATGGTTAGTTAAACCATAAATCTTAAATTGTAAATGAATGAATACTTGTTAATTGGGATATATTATTTTTAAAATTCTCAAAGTTGGATTACTGTATATAGACAATCCCAAGTAGAGAGTGGTAAGATAAAAATCTAGCGGCCCAAATTATGTTAGGTATTTGGGCTTTTAGGTCTATTTATTTGTGGACATGAACCAGCCGGATTGAACTTTTGGGTCTTTATTTTGTTCTGTCGGTAGCCTTTTGAACTAATCCTCTTCCTCGTGTCTTAATTGGAATCCTGTTCCTTGAGGTCTGCGTTTTTTTTTTCCCCTTTCTCCTGATTCAATCTGGATTCTTCCATCTCAAGAGAGAACGAGGACAAGAAGTAAGTTGCTTTTTGTTTTTCCATTGACCTAACGAGAAGGAAGGAATATACGGTGACAAGTTTTTTTAGGGTTAAATAAAAAGATTTTATGAAGAAGACGAAGAACATGTCTGATCTTCCAAGGGATGCCGAGGAAGAGGTGCTGTGTCGAATTCCGTTGACATCTCTGGGAGTTGTCCGATCTACTTGCAAAAGGTGGAAGATGTTGTCGAGATGTGATCGCTTATTTGCAAAGAAGCACCTTGCTCATCTAGCAGCAGAAGAAGCAAACAAGGACCACCCTCTTGTGGTTGTGATGATGAATCATAGGGTTGAGTTGATGAGATTGAATCTAGACGAAGACGTTGCTGTTGTAAATCCTGAAGCTAAACTTATTGGGCTAGATCAAATCGATGTGCGTGAAATCTTTCATTGCGACGGTTTATTCTTATGCATTCCAAAAGAAGACCACTATAGGCTTTTGGTTTGGAATCCCTATTGGGGGCGGCAACCCAGGTGGATCGAGCACACACATAATCACCACTTACTGGACACGCGTCTCTCTGGTCGGTTGGACAGGTATACGTATGGTCTCGGATACGATAGTAGCACTAGTTCCCACAAAATCCTGAGATTTATTGATCATCCCCCAAAATTCGTTGAGTTCAAAATCTACGACTTCAACTCTGGTTCATGGAGAATTCTTGATCTCCTTCCTCGAGAGAACATTAACTGGAGAATAGAATTTTGTGAACGCGGCGTATCTTTAAAGGGAAATACCTACTGGTTTGCATCAGAAGCTAGGAATTTTAATGCCACTAGTTTCTTAGTCTGTTTTGATTTCACAACAGAGACATTCTCCCCGCCTTTGCCTCTCCCCTTTGAGGCTTTTCGTCAAGATACTTTTATTCTATCATCAACATCTACTAGTGTTGGTGGAGAATGTACTCCGCAGCTTGTGGTTTTATTCCAGGCCTCGGATACATTGGAGATGGAGATCTGGATTTCCAATACGATTGAGCAGCCCAACGCCCTGTCCTGGAACAGCAAGGTTTTCTTATCGGCAAATATCGAACAACTCATTAACCGCTATTGGCAGTTTGAGCAATCTGCGTGTTTCTTCATTCACCAGGAGAAGAAAGTCGCCGTGGTTTTTGATAAAGACGACCATATGGCTACTCCCACTCGTGAAATAGCTTACTTCTTCTTTGGAGGAGGAGATGGATCATCATCTTCCTTGAAACAACAAGTTGTTAAAGAATCTGCATACCCATTTTGTTTTTCACGTGCTTGCTATTATGTTCCAAGCTTAGTGCAACTCAACTAGTCCACCTATTACTCTAGACACGGCCTTAATCTTCATGATGACATGCACATGAAAGGATAACTTAAATCATCTTGACTCTGTTTCTTCTTTCTTCCCTTCTTTCTTCTTTTGGTGATAGTACACATTCTTGAATCTATCAATGCTTTCCCTAAACAAAATTAAGATTGCCTTCAAGCTTGTAATCTGGAAACTGCAAGACGAAATCTTGATAAGACATCCAAGAATTTTCCACTGAGGACGTTCCTCCCCATTTAATCAACAACTCAAAACTCCTACGTTTATCCAGCACATCCTCCAGTGTTAAATCAAGTTGCTCATTGCATGGACAAACTAAAGGACATCGTGGTGATATGTCTTAATTTATTAATGGTAGTGGTATACATGTATATGTTCCTTTAGGTTCTGAAACACGTACTACTTTTGTCGTCACACATGCGTGAAGTGACATAATACACTCACACTTCTTGGTTTGCGTTTTTTTTCGTCTGATCCCTTTTTTCTACGGCTCCAACACGAAGTCTGCAAAAGCAATTATGGATTATTATCTGGTTCGACCACAAGCAGTAAACTAGTGGATGCCTAAATGGTAATGTATCAAAAACATCCAGAATAAGATATCTGCCTTTGAAATAATATATCAAGTAATTGCGTGTCCTCGTCTGTTTTGATCCAGTGTTCTCCGTTTTTAGATGAATCGGAACTTCCTAGCTCATACTGGATCCATGGTTTACTTCCAACATTAATCCAGTAGAATTTGCTTGGCTGTTTTTTGGAATTTCGCTTTTCATGATGGAGTCTTCTGGATATAAAACTTGTGTCATCTGCACTCACAATATATGTTTGTTAGAAGCAAGCTTTTTGATAGAGCTAATTATGCAAAAACTGTACTATAGAAGTGCTCTAGTCAATGCTATTAAAGTCAGGGATTAATCATCTGTTGTAGTCAATGCTATTAAAGTCAGGGATTAATCATCTGTTGTAGCATGTATCATGCAGCAGGCGATTTTGATAATATGTTTCTGAAAAAGCTGAGAAGAGAAAACCATACGTTTTGGAACTTCTTCTTTGTGGAAGTTTCTTGATGGTCTTTCATTGTACCCCAAAAAGCTCCTCTCACATATATACAAAGTCCTCAGTATTAGGATTGTCATATACTCAGAACTTTCATATGAGCTGCTTTTTCACTAGCACACCGATGGTGACCACTTCCCATGGGACTACCAGGAAGACACTGAAGGACAATCATCAAAAACTGCATTGGTAATTAACATGATGAGCCTAAGGAGTTATGATAATATTTACCCGTTCAAAAACCTGGGAACTAAGTAATGATGCAATAACCCCACTACCCAGTGATCTTTTCTATCCAGTCCATTTGATCTAGTGCACTCTCAGCCTGCACTGACAAACGTAAGTAAACACATGAGTGAAAACTATGAAAACACTGAAGGTCAAAGGCAGCAACAAACACTCTGAAGCAAAACCTCAGATCTTAGTAGTTGAAGTAAGCCAGTTCACTGTATGACGAGCTACAGACTTCTCATAATCATATACTCCACCATGATTATTCGAAGATAGCTGTTTCTCTGTCCAGAAAGTTGGCTGCTAGCACCCTAAACATCAACTCAACTAAGTCAAAGAGTGTGCAAAGAATAGTTCAAAAAGATAAATATAAACCTACAGATGGTTTGCTACATTGCTTTCTGTAATAATACAGCATTCCTCGGCTGTTAAGAACAAAAAAAGAAAAACCGTCTTTTCCAGTCTCCTCTCAGGTTTGAAAGGAAAGATCGGTTCGGTCTTATTCCAGTTAAAGGAAAGAACAGTTCGATTCTGTATAAACCGAACCAGTGGTCCATGTGGTCCATGGTGGCAAAGCAACAGAGTGTTTGACGGCGATACTTTTGCCATGTACTCCCCCCAAAAATATGTTGATGTAGTCTTAATGATTTTTTTCGTACTACAAAATATGTTACCAATAGGCCATGCAGATTCTTCTAACTCCTTGCTAGTAGAGGCGTTTTCTACATGGACATTAAGCAGGGACCGTGGTATGTGAAGTATTGTAGACCATGTACCTTGATTCCACGCTTGAGAAGAAACTTGTGAAGATCCATTCTCTCGACTGGAACTGTGTTCAGTCAACTTTGATGATGAAGAAGAAAAGAAAATCAATACTCATGGAAAAGAAATATAAGACTGAAGTAGCAATCGCGGTATTTACTCCTCACGTTGCAAACTTCAGTTCAAAACATAACGCGCAGGTCTGATAGATTTTAGTAATCAGGAAAGGATTACAAGATAGCTTTGCAGATTCCAATCACAACCACCTTCTCATGGCGACCGAGACTCATAGCGTCTACAACATCAATATACAAAGCATCTGCCTAACGTAATGAGCAAATCCTCTCTTATACGCTTCTTTCTTCCCCTTGTCCAGCTTGGATGCCACATCAGCATGGAAAACACTTATCAATACTTCCTCCTTAACGACAAGCTTGCCCTCAAGCTTGATGAGAAAGAAAAGGTTGTGGTAACTTTTGAAGATGCGTGTGGCTGCAACTGTGTCGTTTGCAACAAGCATACCATTCATAGCTGATACTGAGGTAGATAATTCTTCCCTCTTAAAAGCATGTACCATCACTGAGCCTCTGTGTAAGATAATATCATACAGTTCAGACACCTTGACTGCATTATTTTTGCCAACATGAACAGACCAACGTCAACCACTCCGCAAGACGTGTGCACAACAAGTATATATGCCCTCAACCAACCCACTTGTCACTTTTGTTTTTCTGCGTTTCAAATACACCAACCATCAGAGAAGGACAAGTGGAATCTTTACTTCTCCAGCGGTGCCAAAGAAAACAGGAACTGCTCCAAGGACACCACTCAACATGTAACAGAGCATGTACTTGCTTTATATATGAACCTCCATTTTTTGTAACTCCTCTTCCATTTCAGCTTCTGTTGTATCCAAACTTGTAGTCTATATCTCTTAATATACATCAGTAACACAGCTCTTCTCTCTTTACGCAATTGCTGATTCACCACTAGAACCATCCAAAATATGCTCTGTTCTGTCTTTTTCCTAACATATTTGTTGACAATATCAGTCTCGCTTGCTAATGTAAACCACCAAATCAGCACAACCACCATCAATAAGTAAGTATGGAGTCTCATGTGTACTCCCTCCCTCTTGACCTCAAGCTTGAACGGAGCAACACAGAAAAGATTTGTATGAAAAATTTCACAAGACTGCAACTCATTTCTTCTTCCGGCGTTTTGCTCTAACACAGATGCTGAAACTAAAGCGTGAGGTAACTGCTTAAATCGCCATCGGTGCTTCACTTGAAATTTCACATCACCAACTGGAAACTGTCGCACTGCTTGTAAACCCTTGCTCAGCTGCCATTTATGCATTTGTCTTATAATCATTATCAACACTCTTGGCTGTTTTAGTGTGGATGGTGTGAGAGACGAGTTATCAAACGGAACACTGCAATTCTCAGCTCTGAACTCAGCAAGTGCTTTTAAGACAAAAATTTGAGTATTAACTTGAGTCAACCACTGAGACAGTTCTGTAACCGCCTTGTCCTCACTCATACTCGGAATTCTACACATTGACATCCATCCTTCAACCCATACACACAGACATTGCAAAAGAGAATGCAAAAACCTCAGGGATGTTCCTGTCTCTCCATTCTCAGCAAATCACGTCCATGGTCAACCAAATATGCAGAGTATGGAACATGATTGTCTTGTCTCTTCCTTTCCACCCCTTCAGGTTTGTACTTGAAGTGCCAAGACTTGCAAAACTTCTTCTTTGGTTCACAGTATTGTTGTGCTGAAGTTAACAAAGTAACATCAGACAATCTCTGCACTTGGACAAGATACCCGGGAGCAACATGTCGTCTCTTAATTCTTTAAAACTTGGTTTCACTTTCAACTGAACCCACTGTCTCCTAACCATTTGTGATACAGTCATAGTTTTGAACTTGAATTTCCAAGTTTTGATAAACTTCTGCTGCTCCTTGCCGATCACATGTCTGAATATGTGACCAACTAGCGGTTGCAAACAAGAGATTTTAACATTTTGCTGCACCAGTGTATGCTCCTGAAATGAATCAGTTGCCTGTTCAAGTTCTGGAAGTATGTCTTTCGCAACCATTACGCCTGTCGCTTGCGCTTGCTCAGCCTCTGCACATGATGCCTTCTTGAACATTAACTCAGGTGACAAGCAACTATGAACATGAACGTCACTAGAGCTCACAGAAACTTCCTCCACTATCGCTGATGCCATCTTCTGCGCCACATTCGGAGGCATTTCTTCTAAAATCAACTCTTCCACTGCAGATTCTGTTTCCTTACTTATCTCTTTCTTTAGATCAGGCACATGAAGTAAATATCTCTCAAGCAGTGTTTCAGAGTGCATAGAGACTTCCACCACACTTTCGGTCTGTTCACCATTACTCTTTCAGAAACAATATCGGAAATAAATTCTATCTGCTTCACTTCTGCAACAGAGGTTACAGAACCGTTTTCCCCAGTTGCTATCTGCTTCACTAAAAATGTCCCACTCTGATCCACCTCTGCAGCTAATTTCTCCTCAGAATCTTCCATAAGTGGTGATTTTTGTCTCTTGTTCTACTTCTGTCTCATGAGCACCTTCACTGAGCAAAATGGATTCATCCTTCACAGTCACATGTACTGTAGAACAGCTCATAGCAGGACCAAATCGAGCCATTAATTGTTGCTTGAAATCATTCCAATCCTTGATTATTTTCCTGCGCTTCATCTCAGCAAACAAGCTACACACATCTTCACTTAAATTCAAAAAGATCATGTCCAACTTATAGTATAATACCTATCAGCTTTTTCAATCCAAATCTCTGGATTTGCTCCATCAAAGATAGGCAATTTCTCAAACACAGGCTTCGCAACATTTTTGATAATATGATCACTACTTTCAATATTCAGCACATCAGTTCGATAACCTAAATGCGAAACTGTCCGGTTTTGTTCCAGATTCTGAAGCCATACCTGAGATTGAGATGAAAAAGATTCCAGAACTCGAGTCGAAGTATGAACAGAATCATGAACATCATGAGTTATGCCCTCCTTGACCAGTGTAAGTCACAACATCGGCATTGTCGACATCATCCTCATACTGTCCCGACATAACAATAGAAGTAGCGAGCGGGAAAGTGATAGTCACTATACTCCTGCAGGGAAAAGAAAAATAGTGAAATCAATGAATAATGAGAGAATTACAATGTAGTACCGTAAAAGTAAAAAGAAAGAAGGTAAGAAGAATTACTTTTTGGTAGTCTTCTCCCATATAATCGATGCCATTTAGCCAATGGCTATGGAAGCCAACAGCAACCATTTCGGCTCTTGAATAGAACTGATGTCCGAAACAAAAAAACTTAATATACATGTAGGCATATGCCTCATGCTTACCATGTTCATTCCTTCCAGTGCCTAAATCTTGGATCGGTTTTTAAACTTTAAACAGTCTCTGTGTTGCTATATAGTACATGTGGTAAAGTAAAGTATCACACATGATTTGTAGTATTTTGAAGTTGTTGGTCGTTTTTCCATTAAAAAAACCACTTCAAATCTTTGTAGTAGAAAATTGATTATTTCTTTGCCATAAGACTTACCTATCACAGAAGTCTGCTACACTTGCAATCTCCTCAGACCTCCGAAGCACAAACCTGAAAAAAAATTAAATTAATTAGTCTTTACTTACATGACTGGATATTTGAAGACTTTGTAACCATTTGGTAGTGTTATTCCCATACAAATGGTTCTCGGTTCACATTTTCTTTATCTAAGTCGCATTCTAAAATCAAACCCATGGGTAAGTTTTTTTTCCATTCTACAAGTCTTTGAAACCCATGTGTAGTCTTTGACTTGAGACTTCCTTAAACCGTTGGTTTGTTATACTCGTGGGTTGTTATTCCCGTCCAAAGTAAACTGACATGTCTTATATGTCTTGTCTAAAGACTTATATGTAAGCCGTGGGTAGTAAAGACTTCTAAGCCGTGGGTGGTCAAGACTTTTAAACTGTGGGACTTTTAACTGACATGTCTTATGTCTTTGTCTTAATACCTGTACTTTTGTAAGCCTTTGTAAGCCGTGGGTGACAAAATAAGGAATCTGTTTTTAGTCTGTAGTCTTTGTAAGACTAGCAAGTGTTGATCTTTATACTCCATTCCATCCAAATAATCAAAAACAGATTTTCTTAAGCCGTGGTAGTCAAGACTTTTAAACGGTGGGTCTTTTAATTGACATGTCTTATCTGTGTTTGTCTAATGAGTTGTATGTAAGCCGTGGGTCTTTTTAACTGACATGTCTTTTACATCTTTGTCTAAGACTTGTAAGCCGTGGGTCTTTTATCTGACATGCCTTGTACGTCTTTGTCTAAAGACTTATGTGTAAGCCGTGGGAAGTGAAATAAGGATCTGTTGTTTTTGTTATGCAGTCTTTGCCTAGAGACTTGTAAGCCGTGGGTAGTAAAGACTTATAAGCTGTGGGCAAGGTTTTGAAAACCGGACCGGACCGGCCGGTCCAACCGGTCTGACCGTGAATCGTCTTTGTAGCCGAGTCCGGTTTAAGTTGTAACCCGGATGTGACCTAAACCGCTAAAACCGGTTGAAAACCGGCAAAACCAATGACCCGGTTTAGTTTTAGAATCCGGTTTTCTAAATTGCATCCTTTATTTCCTTTTTTGCATTACAATTTAATGCAAATATTATCATTTGTCTAGGAAATCTTTCTATTTTTATGTTTCTTTTACTTCAAAGTAAGGAAATTAAAATTGGTTAAAGAAATTCTCATTTAAATACTCTAAGAAATAAGGGAACTTATAATTTATATAATAATCTATGTATTATTTACTTAAATCTTCTTTGATTAGTTATATTTTGTATCT
>CAKOAT010047933.1:0-87832 GCA_932364175.1 Eruca vesicaria subsp. sativa | reverse complement strand
TCAACCGGTCCGACCAGCTATCCAGTGATGATGCCGAGTCGATGTCCGATCCGGTTTTCAAAACATTGGCTGTGGGTAACTGACATGTCTTGTCTATATAAGCCGTGGGTAACTGACATGTCTTGTCTATATAAGCCGTGGGTAGAGTAGTAAAATAAGGATCAGTTTTTGAATTCTCAAGTCTTTTGTCTCAAAGACTTTCTTAAACCCTTGATCGTTATACTCCCATTCCCTCCAAATAGAGTTTCTCTAAGCCGTGGGTAAGTAAAATAAGGATCAGTTTTTTATTTTAGTCTTTTGATCTTAACCACTGGTCGTTACAATCCATTCCATCCAAATAATCAAAACAGGATCTTCTCAAGCCGTGGGTAAGTAAATTAAGCATCTGTTTTTGATTTTAGTCTTTTGTCTTAAAGACACATAGTCTTCTCAAGCCGTGAGAAGCGTGTGTAACAAAATAAGGAATCTGTTTTTAATTTGAAGTCTCTGTAAGACTTGCAAGAAACAGGTCGTAATCAAAACAGATTTCCTTAAGCCGTGGGTACAAAAAGACATCTAAACTGTGGGTTTTTAATTGAGATGTCTTATATGTCTTTGTCTAAACTCTTAAGACTTGTAAGCCGTGGGTCTTTTTAAATGACATGCCTTAGATGTCTTTGTCTAAAGACTTGTATGTAAGCCGTGGGTAGTGAAATAATGATCTGTTTTTGATATTTAGTCTTTGTCTTAAAGACTTTCTTAAACCCTCCTTGGTCGTTATACTCCATTCCATCCAAATAATCAAAAACAAATCTTCTCAAGCCGTGGGTGAATTAAGTAAAGTCCCTTGTCGTAAGGCTATTCTAAGCCAGGATATTTAAGGACCTTGTAACCATTGGGTCGTTATTCCCATCCAAATGGTTCTCGGTTCACATAGTCTTTATTACCCATGGGTAGTTTTTTTTCCATTCTACAAGTCTTTGCAACCCATGTGTAGTCTTTGACTTAGACTTTCTTAAATCGTTGGTTTGTTATACTTGTAAGCCGTGGGTCTTTTTAACTGACATGCCTTGTACATCTTTGTCTAAAGATCTATATGTAAGCCGTGGGCAGTGAAATAAGGATCTGTTTTTGATATGCAGTCTTTGTCTAAAGACTTTTAAGCCGTGGGTCTTTTAACATGACATGTCTTATGTGTCTTTTGATTAAAGACTTGTTAAGTGTGGGTTTTTTAACTGACATGTCTTTGTCTAAAGACTTGTAAGCCGTGGGTAGTAATATAAGGTTCTGTTTTTTTGTTTCTCAGGTCTTTTGTCTTAAGACTTTCGTGCAAGATCTTCTCTAAGCCATGGGTAAGTAAAATAATGATCTGTTTTTGATTTTATTAGTCTTTTGTCTTAAAGACTTCTTGACCTTCCATCCAAATAATCAAAACATGATCTATCTCAAGCCGTGGGTAAGTATTACAAGGATCTGTTTTTGATTTTATTAGTCTTTTGTCTTAAAGACTTCTTAACCTTCCATCCAAATAATCAAAAACAGATCTTTCTTTAAGCCGTGGGTACGTAAAACAGTAAGGATCTGTTTTTGATTTTAGTCTTTTGTCTTAAAGACTTTCTTCATCATTGGTCGTTATAATCCATTCCATCCAAATAATCAAAAACAGATCCTTCTTAAGCCGTGGGTTAGCAAAGTTTCTTCTTGTCTTACAAGACTTTTTTAAGCTGTGGGTAATAAGTTTCCTTTTGTCTTAAAAGATTTTATTAGTCTTGTCTTAAGACTTCTTAACCTTCCATCCAAATAATCAAAAACAGATCTTTCTTAAGCCGTGGGTACGTAAAACAATAAGGATCTGTTTTGATTTACGTAAAACAATAAGGATCTGTTTTGATTTTAGTCTTTTGTCTTAAAGACTTTCTTCATCATTGGTCGTTATAATTCATTCCATCCAAATAATCAAAAACAGATCCTTCTTAAGCCGTGGGTTAGCAAAGTTTCTTCTTGTCTTAAAAGACTTTCTTAAGCTGTGAGTAATAAGTTTCCTCTAGGGACAGCAAAGGGACAAATAAGCCGTGGGTGTGAGTAAGTAAGTCTCTTGTCTTAAAGACTTACTTAACCATTGGCTTAGTAAAGTTTCTTCTTGTCTTAAAAGACTTTTTTAAGCCGTGGTTTTTCCTTTATGGGCAGCAAACGGACAATCAAGCCGTGGGTGTAAGTCAAAAAGGATCTGTTTTTGATTTCTCAAGTCTCTTGTCTTAAAGACTTACTTAACCATTGGTCGGTTATAATAATCAAAAACAGATCTTTCTTAAGCCGTGGGTAAGTAGAAAAATAAGGATCTGTTTTTGGTTTTAATCTTTTGTCTTAAAGACTTTCTTAACCATTAGTTGTTATAATCCATTCCCTCCAAATAATCAAAAACAGATCCTTCTTAAGCCGTGGGTTAGCAAAGTTTCTTCTTGTCTTGAAAGACTTTCTTAAGCTGTGAGTAATAAGTTTCCTCTAGGGACAGCAAAGGGACAAATAAGCCGTGGGTGTGTAAAGTAAGTCTCTTGTCTTAAAGACTTACTTAACCATTGGCTTAGTAAAGTTTCTTCTTGTCTTAAAAGACTTTTTTAAGCCGTGGTTTTTCTTTTATGGGCAGCAAACGGACAATCAAGCCGTGGGTGTAAGTCAAATAAGGATCTGTTTTTGATTTCTCAAGTCTCTTGTCTTAAGGACTTTCTTAACCATTGGTCGGTTATATAATCAAAAAACAGATCTTTCTTAAGCCGTGGGTAAGTAGAAAAATAAGGATCTGTTTTTGATTTTAGTCTTTTGTCTTAAAGACTTTCTTAACCATTGGTTGTTATAATCCATTTCCTCCAAATAATCAAAAACAGATCCTTCTTAAGCCGTGGGTTAGAAAAGTTTCTTCTTGTCTTAAAAGACTTTCTTAAGCTGTGAGTAATAAGTTTCCTTTAGGGACAGCAAAGGGACAATCAAGCCGTGGGTGTAAGTAAAATAAGGATCTGTTTTTGATTTCTCAAGTCTCTTGTCTTAAAGACTTACTTAACCATTGGGTTAGTAAAGTTTCTTCTTGTCTTAAAAGATTTTTTTAAGCCGTGGGTAATAAGTTTTCTTTAAGGGCAGCAAAGGGACAATCAAGCCGTGGGTGTAAAGTCAAATAAGGATCTGTTTTTGATTTCTCAAGTCTCTTGTCTTAAAGACTTTCTTAACCATTGGTCGTTTATAATAATCAAAAACAGATCTTTCTTAAGCCGTGGGTAAGTAAGAAAATAAGGATCTGTTTTTGATTTTAATCTTTTGTCTTAAAGACTTTCTTAACCATTAGTTGTTATAATCCATTCCCTCCAAATAATCAAAAACAGATCCTTCTTAAGTCGAGGGTTAGTAAAGTTTCTCCTTGTCTTAAAAGACTTCTTTAAGCCGTGGGTAATAAGTTTCCTTTAGGGGGAAGCAAATGGGTGTAAGTCAAATAACGATCTGTTTTTGATTTCTCAAGTCTCTTGTCTTAAAGACTTACTTAACCATTGGTTGGTTATAATAATCAAAAACAGATCAACCTTAAGCCGTGGGTAAGTAAGAGAAATAAGGATCTGTTTTTGATTTTAATCTTTTGTCTTAAAGACTTTTCTTAACCATTGGTTATTATCCATTCCCTCCAAATAATCAAAAACAGATCCTTCTTAAGCCGTGGGTTAGTAAAGTTTCTTTGTCTTAAAAGACTTTGTTTAAGCCGAGGGTAATAAGTTTTGTTTAGGGGCAGCAAAGGGACAATGTTCCCAAAATAAGAATCTAACAGAACACTATTAGATTAGTGTCTGTCTAAAGATCTTTTGAGGGGTTTTGAAGTGGAAAACCAAAACATCAAAACAAAACAAAAACAATCAATCTCTGGGTTTTGAAAAAAAAAACATAAAATAAAAGGCTTTTTGAAATCTTCTTTGTTATTGAACTCAAAACCGATGGGGAAGCTGTAGAGAATTAAAAAGAGTTATTTACCTTAATGACAGGAGTCACACGGGAGTCACTGCAAAAACATTCTGCTGCTACAATAAAACCCATTATGTATGTTGTTTCGCCTTTCATCTCTCTCTCGTCACACTGTTTCTTCTCTTGTGAAGCTAACTGTAGCATAAACGACATGACTTGTTATACATAATAATACGTCAAAATAAGAATTTGAGTGCTTAGACAAAACAACACTCGTTCAATACATCAAGGATTCTTACAGAGGTAAGTACCAAAAATCAAGAAAAAACAAGACAATCAATCGAACTATAGACATCAATAGCACAAGAAAGATTCACAAGAAAACCCTAACATAGAGCAAGAAACCCCAAACCGATACGGAATCTAAAGAGAAGGAAAACCCTAAATCAAAATTGCGATCGAACTATAAAGGAACAAGACAATCAATCAATCGAACAAAAAAAGATTCACACGAAACCCTAAGATAGAACGAGAAACCCCAAACCAATCGGGACGGAGTCTAAAGAGAATGAAACCCTAGAAACAAAATTATGATTTACAGAGATCGAAACACTTACTATAATGAATTGGATCCGTTTCTGCAAAGTTTGGACGGGTCGAAATATACATGCGAAGATTGAGAGAGATAGAGAGAGAGTTCTTGAAAGATTTGTATTTTTTTTCGATTTGGGGAAAAAGATGTTCTTCTCTCTCTTTCTTCCATGTATTAATAAATAGTATTACTGTTACGCGTTTTCCTAACGGTTATATTTCAATTATTAGGTTGGTCTCGATCGCGTCTCCTTTTAACGGTTTAGTTAGATTTTAAAATTTGAGTCGATTTATTCTGAAATCAAACCGGTCTTGGATTCACCACTTAAACCGAACCGGTTCTTTTTCCACTGATGTCTAACTATTACGCTGTCGTTTCCATGTCCCTATAATTTGTTTGGCAATTTTTCAATTTTTTTTTTGTAATTAAAAATAGAAGTAAGAACCATGTGTTTGCCAAAAAACAGTGTATGAATGTCTTTTCTTTTTATTTGTTTCTCATTTAGATACAACCACATCAAAAAATCTTACACACTCAATTTTATTTTACACAGCAGATGGAATGCCGTTGTCTCCGAAAACGTTGACGAAGTGATGTCCTTCAGAAACGTCAGATTCGGACCCCATGAAAGTGAGGTGCAGTTTCGTTTGATCCACTATTGGGAGGCTCGGAATGTTCAGTTGAAGGTGTTGCTGGGTCTCGAAATGCTCCTCATCGACTCAGAGGTATAAACCTAGATCGTTACTAAAGTTTGTTCTTTTAAGATAATTTTTTTATATCTCGATTTCCATGATCATCAGCTTCTCATTTTATAAGTTAGTTAATTGCTTTCGTTTGAGGAGGTTTTTTTAAATATATTAGTTACTTTGTTTCCCGAAATAGTGTTGATTCTCCCTTAGTTGAGAGGTTCATCGTTTATGCATGCGGTGATCTTAGCTGAATGATGTGTTTATTGTATTAGATCTTTGATCCGTAGCTGTTTACTGTACTAGATCAATGAACCGTATCTATGGTTTGGTTTACATGATGTTAGCCATTGTTGTTAGCACCATAACGAGAGTTATGTAAATCTTAGTTTCTGGTTAATATCTTATTTATTTATGTTCCTATGCTAATCTTTTTTTCCAGCTTATTTAATAAAACTCTTCAAGGTTGTTAATAGGGAACTGTTATCCATGGGTTTATCCCAGAAGGACGGATTCAGGCTTATTTACATAATATCTATTTGTTATATATTTAGATAAATGTTTAATTTTTAATATAATATGGGCTTTTAATGAGTTTTTTCTTTCTCCTACATAAAACACTTATTTTCTCGTTTTTTAATTGCAATTCTACTATGTTAATACTTTAGATGATTTATACAAGAGAGAAGTAACAAAATATCCATATTTAAAACCTATATTAGGTAAGTACTAATGACTTGATATAAAAGTAATATGTCTTACTATTTCACTTTCGGTTTGACAATAATAAATTTTTGACGTTTTTTTTAACTGACACTCTCTTTTCTTCATCTGACATTCTCGTTTCCTCTTATATAATCATGTTTCTTTTTATAACATATTTTTCTTCTTATTCCCACTCTTTTACTTCTTATAATTTTATTTTTCTAAGTTTTCATTTTTTCTATAATGTCAATCCGTAAAAAAACTATATTCTCTATTTTTCTTCATAATATATCATTGATTTTTAAAATTCAGTTTCATAGAGAAATTGAAATTTCTACAATATTTATTTTGTTAACTGTTAACACCTAACACTTTTGTTAACATCTACAAATATTTGTTAATAGCTAGCACCTAATACATTTGTTGATATCTATAAATTTGTTAACATCAGACATTTCTATTAACACTTATAGTGTATGTATCTGTTAACAGTTAACACATATGTTAACATCTATAAAATTTGTTAACAGTTAATTCTTTTGTTAACACATCTTGTACATGTATTTGTTACAACTAATATTTTTATTAACATCTAATATTTGTTAAAGCTACCACTTTTGTAAATACATATGGTATGTATATTTGTTACACAATTAACACCACGATTAACGTTTACAATTTTATTTAATTAATGCATTAAATATTAACAATCGATAAAAATGATTAAACTAGAAAATAGTTTATATAGAAATAATAAATTGATAAATGCAAGATAAGAAATATTTTCGTAAAGGAAAGAAAAGAAGAAATAAATATATAAGAGGAAATGAAAAAAAAAAAAGATGATGATAGAGTTGAAGGGTGAATAAAAGGTGTTAGCTGTGAGAAAAAGGTGGAATCGAAATGTTAAGAGAGAGATTACCAATTTATAAATCAATTTCTTTAGATTGTTGTTTCTTGGTCTTGGTCTGTGAGAAATGTGGTTAGTAAGAGAGAGGGTGACAAAGCTAGAGTTGTAGAATGTTGTAACTCTAAGGGTTAAATAGTCATTAATTTGAAATTGTCAAATTATGGGTATTACAAATTAGGATGGCCAATAGAAGTATTTTCGCAAATAATCTCTTTATACAAATGACCAGTTCTCACTAAAAACAGCTACAACGCACAATTATTTGAAAGTTCAAACAGTTTTTTGATACATTAAAGAAATAGAAAATGGTTTATGCATGCACGTATTATATACAGAGTTGAGTTAGGAACATGCGTGCGCACCATAGCGCCCCCACGTTACCCACTTTTATCTAATCATTGTTCAAAAAATGCATTTAAATTTTTTAATGTTTAGGGTAATGTATATATTCTATAACAAAAATTATATGGAGTTAAATAATCACTAGTTTTTTTTCTTTATTTGTGCCGTTTAAAAATAGAAATTACACGATATTGGTGTTGAGACAAAAGAAAAAGTCAAGGCTCCCCTACTTCTTCGATTCATCCATGATCCTCCTTTGAGACCATCTTCATCGCCTCTCTAACAACACAAACTAAACCAAAAACACAAACACATGAATCTCTCTTTTCTCACCATCACTTAACCATTTTTAAGCTTTACGTAAATATTAATAACAATAAGCTATATGGAGAAGAACGACAAGGACACTGATCTTCATGATGATCATAATGACAAATCTAAGGAAGAGGAGAAAGGAGACACGGTTTCAGATGCTAATCTCCCAGAGGATGGTATTAACAAAGAGAACGTGGACATTGGTAATGCTGACACAGATCACAACCAAGAAGACAATGCGGACAAGGTTAACTCACCATTAGGACAAGAAGAATCACCACCACCAGAGATTCCTCAAACCATAGAGTCCTTATCCGAAGAACTCGACCAGCTTCTCAAGAGTCTCTCCCTCCACAAAGACGTCAACACCGAGGAGGAGAAAGGAGATCAAGAAGATGGTTATTTCCAGATCCCACAGTTTGTTGGCAAGTTCTTGGATCTCTTCGAGGACAAACTCTCCAAACACGACTCTAGCGACCCCAAGACAACGTGGTATCATGATCCAGAGGAGGTATCTTCTCTTCTTGACGCAGTAGATCGTGTCTCTAACCTTATGGAGCTCTTGCTCAACACCAAATCTTGTTTGGACCATCACGAGTCCTTGATCAACCACGCTGGTTCGATCCAGCAACGTGCGATGGCATTCTTGGAAGACGAGTTCCGTCTTCTTTTAGAAGAGTCTGTGATCAAAGAGCCTACGGTGGTCACTGACGACAACCAACAAGACCATCACAACGACTCGCAAGATCAGGATCAGGGAAACGTTGATACGGAAGGCGGCGATGAGAAGATTGAATACCCTGGCTACTCTGAGGAGATGGTTGTGTTGCTGAGGAAGATAGTTGAGAAGATGAAAGGAGCAGGGTACGGATGTGAATGCAGAGAGGCTTACTTGGTAGGTAGGAGGAACATCTTGCTGAGAACATTGAAACGTGACTGTGAGTTTGAGAAAGTGAGTATAGACGAGGTGCAGAAGATGAGCTGGGGAGAGCTTGAGAGAGAGATACCTATATGGAACAAGACTGTTAAAGACTGTTCCTCCCTCTTCTTCCCTGGAGAGCTCAAACTCGCTGAGAAGATCTTCCCAGAGGATAAAGGAAGCTTGTTCTGCATCATCACTCACGGGTTAGCCATCCAGTTCTTGGGCTTCGCAGAGGCTGTGGCCATGACCAGGAGATCCACTGAGAAGCTCTTCAAGATTCTTGACATCTACGAGACTCTTAGAGACAGCTTTCCAGTTATGGAAGAGCTCCTCCCTGAGGAGCTACGCAGCGAGCTGAGAAGCGAGGTGAATAGCGCTCGTTCACGCTTAGGAGAGACAGCTATTAACATCTTCTCGGATCTTGAGAACTCTATCAAATCAGATTCTAGCAAGACCCCTGTGCCAGGAGGCGCGGTGCACCCGTTAACTAGGTACACAATGAACTACCTCAAGTACTCGTGTGAATACAAAGACACGTTGGAGCAAGTTTTCAAGTCACATTCCAAGATGGAGGAGGAGGAGTCTACGGAGAGAGCCTTTGCAAGCCAGCTGATGAGGATAATGGACTTTCTCGACGGGAACATGGAGGCGAAGTCGAAGCTCTACAAAGACATACCACTGAGCTGTATCTTCATGATGAACAACGGGAGATACATAGTGCAGAAGATCAAAGGATCAGCAGAGATACACGAGGTGATGGGAGACACGTGGTGCAGGAAGAGGTCGTCTGAGCTGAGGACTTATCACAAGAACTACCAGAGAGAGACGTGGGGGAAGCTGCTTGGATTCTTGGGACACGAGGGGCTTATGCATAACAATAAGATAGTGAAGCCTAATCTTAAAGAGAGGTTCAAGAGCTTTAATGCGACGTTTGATGAGATACACAAGACGCAGACCACGTGGGTGGTTAATGATGAGCAGCTGCAGAGTGAGCTGAGAGTGTCTATAACCGCGGTGATGATACCTGCTTACAGGGCGTTCATGGCTAGGTTTGGACAGTACTTGGATCCTGGTCGTCAGACAGAGAAGTATGTTAAGTACCAGCCTGAGGATATAGAGGATCTCATTGACCAGCTCTTTGAAGGCAACACTTCCTCCTCTTCAACCGCTACCGCTAAGCGAAGAACGTAGCTTCTCTCCTTTTTCTTTCTTGTTTTGCAATTTCTTCTTATGAATAAAAAATGAATGTATCTTTGTTGATAGCATAATGGTTAAGTTATGTGAACTCAACACACCTTTTATTAACTTACTAAACGTCTAAAGTAGAAATACAAGAGGAAGGAAGAAGATAAGAGACACTTTATTCTTGAAACTTACTTATTCTCTTATTTAGGCTTTACTTGAGCCTCAAGCATCGAATCTGTAGATGCGACTGTGTGAAGATGGACGCTCCAAGCGGATCAACACTGTCCTAATCTCCATCGGGTAAAGCTCCATCACTAGCTTTCTTGGATCGATTTCTCTCCCTCTCTTTACATTCTTCATTTCTCCATCAGTAGCTTCACCTTCTACTTTCCACACCAACCTCTTCTTCTCCATTACGCTTCTTTCTTGATTTGCTGATAGGCTCATCTCCGTCACTTTCGCTATCTGCAGCACACGTTTGTATCACTATCTTCCACCTCAAAACAACACCATCTTTTTTTAAAATGCTTGTACCTTTTTGCCGGGGAAAAGCTTCTTCAGTTCCACGGTTGCCACTCCTGAATGATCTTTGTCCTCTCCCACCTGATTCCACAACCTCAAATGTTCATTCTACTACCAAACCCGCAGACATAACTAGATATTAACTATTAATACCTCGTAAAGATGAGCTAGACGTAGGAGGACGTTCCCATCATCCAGTTCCTGAAATCATCTCAACCAAAATCAATTGTGAACAAAAAAGTTATCAACTAAGCTCTCAACCAAACGATCTATCACTTTTGAGTCTACAAAAGAGGCACCTGTAGAGTCAGAAGTGCGACGTTGTCTGGCAAACTATAGGATGAATCAATCCCAGAGAATGATGCTGCACCGAAACTCATCGGCTTTCCATCATCCTGAAACATTTTAATTTGTATAAATGCTTCGGGACAGCTAAATAGTAGCATTCTGGTTATTACATTTACTCTTGTTTTCACCTGTTGAGCAAAGGCCAAGAGGAGTGGGGAATAGATCTCTTGTCCGAAAGTTCGTCGCCATTTTGCACCTTCTCCAGATGGATCGATTCTGTAGTAATATTTTCCTTGGATCTGTAATCATTTTCAGAACCGGAAACTTAGACCAGGAGAAACATAGTGCGCTTGAAGTGCATAATTTTCTATTGTGTATGTCCTTACAGTTAGTCCAGTACACTTGTCTTGAACACACACTGTCTCATTTAGAGCCTCCGCTACACCTCTGGAGTCATCAAGTAGCAGTCTCCTGAGATTTGAGGTGATAGTTTTGGTTAAAGGAATGGAAGAAGGGTAAGGAAAATTTGATATTGACTATCTCAATACCTATGAAGCATAAGCTCAACTTGTCCGTCCACAATGCTTGACCCTCCAATAGCTCTGTCCACCATCACTGAGAATTCCTTCTGACTGTCTTGCAGGTATATTCCATGGTTTATCTGAGAAGAATATATAATTTATACTCAACTGATCATTTGCAGACAACTGTAAACTACTGGGGCAATGTCAGTGACCACATACCGGGTAATAATTTCCTGCAACAGGTTGGTTGACTTCTAGTTTCCAGTCTGACCGATAATCACGTATCTGCAAAACAAGGATTCAGTTTATTTAAGGGTACAGAAAAAGAATAGAGATTCTTATCCTGATGAGATAAAAGGTGTTAGAAGATAAAATGGACATCATACCCTTTTGATATAGTCACGGCCACTTGAGTCTGTGTAGAACGTCTTGTCACTTTTCAGGGAACTTGAGATCTGGGTTACGACTTCCTTGCCAACTCCATCTTTAATCGGTATATTACCAACCTACACACCCAGATAATGCTAAAGCCTTTACAATGGAATATAAGACAAGAAAAGTGGTAAGGGATAGTTAATGTATCAGGCTCACAATAAATTCAACTTCCACATGCTCCTTGCCCTTGTAAACTCTAGTGACCTACAGAAAATTATAAAGTCAGATGGTATAAAAATCTACAAATCTACACTTCTGCAATAGTCTGTAAACGCAGACAAGTTAGTGTGGAAAGGGAAGACACTGAACGCGTAGGTACCTGAGAGATCCATGGATTTATCTGTTGATGAACTTCATCCACCAGTGGCCCACGAATAACAGTCAAAGGAACCTGAAGCTTGAGACAGTGGTTAAATATCTGTTTTAAAGTTCAATATTTTTAAGAGGTGAGTATAGACCTGTCCTTCAGGTTTGATGGGGAATGTGCCATTTGGACGGAAAACATACGCACCCGAGTTCTAGTGGTTGCAAACCAGACAAGAAGGCCAGGCACAGATGGAATAAGCGTACTAAACTTTAGCCACGAAAGGGAAGTGAACAAGATAAAAATCTCCTCTTACCTGAGGTTCTTTGTCATTTGATCCATTGTATGAAGAGTAGTAGCTAAACGTCTGTTTTAGTGGTTCTGTCATCTTTACAAAATGAAAAGAAGATTTATCAGCAACTTGGATCACTGCCAGATAATGCTTAAAAATTACTAACATACCGAGGTTCTGCTGTTAAAATAATTGATTGATTTCCCTTGATCAGTGGAAAAGCTAAGCTTTAGATGCCCATGACCAACATCAACAGTTGATTGTTCGCCTTTTTGGTATCTAGAGACATGTGATTTGCTAGAATATCCACCTAAATTTAGAACAAAAAGTGATAGTGATCAAGGTCAAAAGCTTGTTCCATTAGACCAAGTAGATATGTCTGCACCACTGTACCTGATTTCTTAGCATTGGAGATAGTGTAAGTAGTGAAGCCAAGAGGAGGCACAGAAACCGAAAACACAAGCCAATACTTTGGCACCTGTGTAGGGGCATGACCTAAGTATGCCTCCACATGATAGTTCCTTAACGCCGCATATTCATCCGTAAATGGAACGAGTTGAGACTCAACTTCGTGTCCCTCAGAGTCATGCACACCAATGTCTCCGCCCACAACCTGTCAAAGATCCGTCATATAGTTGTTCACACATATAGTGATATTTAACGAACAAGAACTTGATTGACTCACAGGAAGCCGGACAATGTCCACTCGCTTCCATCCAAGTGGGTTATAAGCCAATACAGTCTGCAAAGAAGAAAAAGAAGTGCAGGTCAGGAAGGAGGCACATATTATAATAGATGAGCTGAAAACTGATCTGCTTACCAAACTTTTTCCCTTGGATAAGTTAATTTCACTTGCGGGGCAGTAACTTATGTTCAGCAGCAAACACTGAAAGAAGAAAGGCCAAGCTATTATAATGGGTTACCTTTTATTAAACGGATGTAGTGAAAGCCTTCACAACGTATTGATAAGATTCTTCTGAGAAAAATGTATTAGCAAGAGATTATTTTTACCTGTTGGAACGTTGCAGGATCTAGTTTAGTCAAATGAGCAAGAGAAGTGGCAACCACACTCTCAGCCTGCAAGGTCAACGGATCTCATTTACATGCATATAGAGCAAACATGACATAAGAGAACCACATTTCACAGAGCAATTTGGTACTCCACCTCCACATAGCCTATTGCTAGTCGTTTGGCATAATCATCAGCCACATGTTGTTTCGATGTACCAGAAACAGCGTCATGATGTTGGGCAATTGCTAGGGCATCTGCTAACGAATCTGTATTAGGACCCTTCTCACTTCTCCCTTTAAAAAACTCGAGCTGCCTTGCCGCCTAAACTCTCCAAGTAACACACATGAATAAATATACAACTTCAATAGTATATTTGGAACGTGGAAGAACAAATACCAAGTAGTAGCCACTCATCACTCTGACATAACGCTTAAGTGCTGGCCTACTTGTAAAATATCCAGTCCAGTAAGCATTTATACGGTCTGCATAACTGAAGTAAACATTGGTTCAGTCTCTAAGCACAACCTGGATCAAGCAGTTAGATAATTTAAGATCCAACTCACGGGAAATAGTCCTCTGTTTTCAGGGGCCAAGCCTCATTAGCCGCATGTTTTGCATCTGTATATATGGAAGGAGTAGAGTAGAGAGCATTGATACGCCCATCCTACAATAGTTATCGGTCCATGGGTTAGAATATCTCCTTTGTTGATCTACACAGACAAACATTTGTAGACATAACGAGGAACATAATAGTTTAAACAGCTCTTTCTATGACTTACAAGGTTAACATAATGAAGGAGCTTGTCCATTTGTCGAAACCAGGTGTGTGCATACTGGTACCTGAAATCTGTTCCCATGGTGAACATGATGTGATTTGTTCTAGTAATGTTGGCCTGCAAATACCAAGAAACATGTCACAAAAACTAACAGAAAATTCTACCAATAAAAAAAGGAAGATTCTCCAAATCTACCTGATCTAATGCTGCAGCTACAAAGGCATTCACTCGCTCTTGAACATTGTAATCAAACAGGTCCGGATCATCCTTCACGGATTAAGAGCCATACTTATCATAAGAACAGAATAAATAGAGCAGAAATAGTAATCAACTGCAAAGGAATATACTTGGACAACGGGGGAATCATCGGTGATTTCATAGTAGAAGCCACCAGGTGGAGGTTCGTAGTTCTTAGGGAAAGCACCAGCAAAAATCTGTATCAAGTCATATCAATATTAGCAAAAGAATATGAAAATATGAAGCATAAGCTATCATTTTCTGCTTCGTGTTTTCACCTGTGAAGAAGAACCGAGACTCTTTGAGCCACGCCAGATAACTTCAAGACTCTTTTCCCCTTTACGCTTCTCCCTATCTTGGTAATCTATCCGACCAAAAAACACTGAGTCGAATCCAACCTGCGTTTAAATCAGTAAAACCAACATCTTCACACCTCTAGATCCATACACAAAACATAAACTAAAATGGAAGGAGCTTACTTCTGCGCCTAGCAAGTAAGCCTGCACTGCAGAATGTCCAAAAGGATCAATCTGCCAACCAATTCTTGGAGTCACATTGAACTCTCTGACAATGAATCGATGCCCTAGAGTCGTCTGATCAATCATGTCTATATAGTGCGGTGCTGCTTCATCATGCATACACATACCACCATTTCTACAAAAAAAGAAGGCAATGTTAACTTACAAGGATATAGAGAGAGCAAGGTGAAGAAACATAACACATACATGTGCTCTAGCTGGCCTGAGCGTATAAGTCCCTTCACAATACTTTTGATTTCCTCACTTTGTTCTCTCCACCATCGCTGGAAAAAGGCCTACATTCATCACAAATAAGCTCGATTTATAACACTTCAATAAACGGAATCTCTGGCCCCTATTTCTATAATTATGGTTTGTTAGTCTCTAAACTCGATCACCGGTTTTAGGCTTCAACAATTGTTATGCCCTAAAACTTCATTTCCAAGCACATTCAACAAAAGTTAATAACTTCCGTGCATCAATTAGGAAAATAAGATATCAACTTTACCTGTTCTACATAAATGAATCTGCGGTTCTTATCAGCCAGCAACGCAGGAACAATTGAATCCAGCACATTTTGAACACAAGCAACCTGCAGGCAAAAAAACAAAACAAGGTTAGTGTACAACATAATCTAAACCATAATAATCAGATAAGTGAAAGGCAGAAAGCAGTTGACCTGGATAGAGTTGTTAGAGCCGACATAGTACTGGTCAACGGTCTTGAGCCAACCAACATCATCGTGGGAATGAGGAACCACATGGACATTAAGCTTACCAGGGACCATGGTATGTGAAGTATTGTAGACCATGTACCTTGATTCCACGCTTGAGAAGATTCCCAGAAACAAAACAACCCAACAGAGAAACTTGGAAAGATCCATTTCTCCCAAACTCTGACTGTGTTCAGTCAACTCAGTTAAGAGAGTGGCGATGAAGCCAGAAGAAAAGAATTGCCCTTTTTTAACCCTCGAAGCTAATCTTTTTATTTCCGAAAGTGTTGTCCTTTTCTACGGGAAAATGGGCATTTAATTCCCCAAGTATTTGAAATCGGCAGTTTTAATACTCAAGTATTGCTCGCGCAAAATAATTCCCCAACTAATAGTTGACTGCGCGAAATTAGGAACCAAATAGTCAACCGTTAACTGGTTAACGGAAAGATAACGGTTTCCGTTAACCTTTTAACGGTTGACTATTTCGTTCCTAATTTCACACAGTCAACTATTAATTGGAGAATAATTCTGCGCAAGAAATACTTGAGTATTTAATCTGCCGATTGAAAATACTTGAGGAATTTAAAACATCAATATTTTTTTTAAAAAAATATATAATTTAAAAGATTTTCAAGTCAGATACAATAAATATACAAGATTTATACTTTTTGAAAGAGATTTCTGAGCTTTTACAATAACATGTACAATAATAAAAATAATTACAGTGGTAGTTTATTGTTGATGTACTTCATGTTTATAAAATCACATATCGATAATTTCATACCATTTACGGAATCATATGTTGTAAATTAGATCTCTACTTTAGGCTAGGGATGGCAAAAAATATCGAACCAAATAAGAACACAATCAAATCAAATTTAACTAAAGTAAATAGATTTTTTTCTTTTTAAAAAGCGTTAATAAAGTTAATCGTTAGTGTTAGGATTTAAGTATATTGTATAAGTTAATAGAGACTTTAGTTTTCAAATAATAACAAAAGCACATTGTTTTCTCGGTTCGGTTTAAACTCGGTTCAGTTTGGTTTGGAGCTGTTTTGGTTCAGTTGGTTCGGTTTCATTCGGTTCGATATTTTTTGCCATCCCTAGTCTAAAGTAGAGATCTAATTTACAACATATAATTCCGTAAATGATATGAAATCATCCATATGTGATTTTATAAACATGAAGTACATCAACAATAAACTGCAACTATAACTATTTCTATGATTGTAAATGTTATTGTAAAAGCTCAAAATTCTCTTTCAAAAAGTAAAAATCTCGTATATTGATTGTATCTGACTTGAAAATCTTTTAAATTATATATTTTTTTTAAAAAAATATTGATGTTTTAAATTCCTCAAGTATTTTCAATCGGCAGATTAAATACTCAAGTATTTCTTGCGCAGAATTATTCCCCAACTAACAGTTGACTGTGTGAAATTAGGAACGAAATAGTCAACCGTTAAAAGGTTGACGGAAACCGTTATCTTTCCGTTAACCAGTTAACGGTTGACTATTTGGTTCATAATTTCATGCAGTCAACTATTAATTGAGGAATAATTCTACGCGAGTAATACTTGAGTATTAAAACTGCCGATTTCAAATAGTTGGGGAATTAAATGTGCATTTTCCCCCTTTTCTACCTTGTTCTTTAATAATTCACGTTGCTCTACTTTAATAATGTGGTCCTTATCCATAGAGAAACCTTAGAAGGGAGGTTAGGTTACGGTCCAACATACACACATCATCATATATCAAACAAAATCATCCCAAAAAACAACATTATTCTGCATCTTGCATCTGCCTTATGATTCAGTATATCATCAACAAGCACGCGGACGCGTGGAACTTTCTTGATGAAGGCGAGGAGCTCGTGATTCACGGCGAATTTCATATTAAAAGAGCCAAGCCTACCAAGAAGCCCATTATGTTAACTGTACTTCAGATTAGCCCGTTAAAAGGACACAAAGATGTTGAATGTGACGAAGTGGGAGTAGCTGCCACTGCCATCTTCCTTCAATGGTCGTTAAATCTAAGACAAGGAATAGACAAATGCAAGTTCTAACCCCATCAATAGATATATATAATGTTGGCCTTACAAGTTATATGCCACAGACATAACAGGGTTCAGGAAGGGACAACAATGCCCAAGAAGGCAGTAATATATAATGTACGCTGACAGAAGAATATGCTCAAGTCCCTAAAACAACATTGTTAAGGAGGTCCGCTAGGGAGATAGTTTTGCTATGTACTCCCCAAAAAATATTTTACCGAAATAAGTTACCAATAGCCTTCTTCTAATCCTTGCTAGTAGAGGCGTTTTCTACATTTGACTGCTCCACAGAAGCAAGTAAGCTTTTTCACCTTCCCATCAGGTCCATGAACGCTATCAAGCGTATATCCATAGTCGTAAGTCAGCTCCTACAGTTGAGACAAGAGAATGCTTCACGTTTCTAATTATAAAGAGTATGTTCGAGTTAGTCACCACAGGTAGACAGACAGTACCTGCAGTGGTGGAATGTTGTCCGCTGCAAAAAGAACCACACGGGCAAGCTTGATATCGTGGTGAGAACTCAGTACGCACTGAACAAATAGATTTGGATCACAGCTGTGATTTATGAACCTAGCAAAGTTCCCTATTGAACCAGCATCGATGCAGAATTCTGGTACATTCTCATCTCCATTACTTTCACTGGCTTTGCTATCCGTTGGTACAACAACGTCCTTTAGTCTTCTCTGTTTGCAAGGGGAAAAAACAAGACATTCCTCAATAAAAAAAAGACTGATTCAGTAGTGATAGCTGATAACATAGCAAAATAATCTTCTCTATATTACCTGTCTTCCGTCAAGACCTTGCATTGTCTGTTGGCAATCAATCTCAAATATGTAGTCGTTGTCAGTAAGAGTATCCACATCGTCAGTTCTTCGGAGAACTCCTATGTACTCACATACTGGTGACCCAGCTGGTATGAAGTCCCATGATCTAACTGCCCAGCCCTTCTTTGGAGAACGAAAGACCTATTTGATGAAACCACAGCAAAATAAACCAAAGGAATAAGCTTTGATTCTAAAGGACGACAAAAACTGGATATTGTCATTTTCCTTATAAAAACTATATTTGGTTCTTTCCCAATCAAAATTCAATTTAAGTTGACTATCAAGGTCTTGTTCTAACCAAAACATACCTCCAGATGAAATCTTAGCCGCTTCTGAGATGTTCTGTTGACACATTCAGGCCCACACCCACAGTTTGGACCACATTCAAATACAACATCTCGAGGCTCAATTAATCTGAAAAGAAAAAAAAAAGACAGAAAATCAACACTACACCAAGAGCCCTGCTAGTCAATGCTCATGGAGAAGAAGTATAAGACTGAAGTAGCAATCGTAGTAAGTCACACAAACTAATAAACAATGACAGCACAAGGAATTCCACCTGCCATCATTAAGGTCGACATATGGAAAGTTTCCATCATTAAGCCTAGCACAGGCACATTTCTTTGGATCAGTGCAGCTGCCTCGGCAGCTACACCCAGCTGAGCTCTTTGGAATTTTGACATTGGGCTCAATCTTCAAAGAATTGATATATGTGAACCCTGAGACATGAAAAGAAGATAACTCAGCTCGTGTCGATTACATAAGAATGAAAATATAATTATCTAGATCTGCTTCAACTTGCCTGATGGTGAAATTGGTGGGTCATCCACACGATTAGTGGCTGGAATGCGCTTAGATTCTAGCCCTTTAGAGATGTCCTCACATACCAAGCTTCATAAAATTTTGGCATTATTTGATGATAAATTGAAATTAATTGTTTAATGCTACATGGATAAAAGCTAAACAGATACCCCTGAATCTCAGAAGTAGACGTTGGTATGCGTCCGCGCACAAAATTGACCTGCAATGACAAGCAACAGAAATAGAGTAGAGTGCATGAAAATAGAACGATTTGTAGTAATCCAAGTAAGAAGTTAGAGCATAATTAACATTGCGATGGAAACAGAAGCAATTTTACAAATTACATTATTCAACTACAAGCTTTGAAGGGATTCATTTAGTTTGAAAGCTGTCTTCTGAGTGGCCTACGTTTGTAACGTGGACTTGAAGTAACTTATAGACACAATGTTGCAATAGATATACACACTAAGTAATTAGAATACAGAATGATCTAATAAAAATAGCAGCTATCATAAATCATAAGACAAGAGAACAGACATACCTGATTAGTAGTTAGTTCTGGTTGTCCCTCCATTCGTTTCAACTGATACTTATACACCGTAAACCCTGAAACTCCCTTTTCTGCCCAGAACTTTACAACCTACACGAAGAAGGTAGTCCACAAATGAATAAGGAAAATCCATACGACCTTTTAAAATAGCATTACAGATAAAAAGGAGCTCAATAGGGATATATGCACGAGTACCTTGTACAATCCATCATAAGTGTATACTCTTTTGCTATAGCTACTTTTGCAATCGTGACCACGAATAACTCTGACAGGGACCTTATCTGCAAAGCAATTCTGTAACGGAAACACGTAATACATAAGTTCCTTACATAAGGACCGTGGTGCACAAGAAGTAAAAGAAAGAAAAACTTAATGAGAAATATTAGAGAGAGAGAGCAGGACCTTTAGGGCCAAATTGCCTCTCAGTAACTCTTGATCCTTATACTGACGTTTATCACCAGTTAGGTTATGCCCTCCCTGACCAGTGTAAGTCACAACATCTGCATTGTCTAAATCATCCTCATACTGTCCCGACATAACAATAGACGTAGCGAGCGGAAAGTGGTAGTCACTATACTCCTGCAGGTGGAAAGAAAATAGTGAATAAAGAGAGATTATTACAATGTACACAGCATAATTATGATTAAAAATAAAAGAAAAAAAAGAGGGTAAGAGGAACTACTGTTTGGTAATCGGTTCCCATAAAATCGATGCCATTTAGCCAATGGCTATGAAAGCCAACAGCAACCATTTCAGCTCTTGAAAAGAACTGATGTCCAACGTCAATACCTGCAAGCAAGTGAAATCATATTAAACCCTCAGAACTAAAGAAACAGAGTTGTAAAAGCAGAATCATTAACCAACCTGGAAGGTCACCTATCCTTTTTCTTGGGTACAACACCGCATTGGCTTTCATCACCTGGTAAAAAAAAAATTATAGGCTTAAGTAAACAAACATACATTGAAAGTTACAGAATCGATAAAATTGTAAGAAAAAAAAATATTATGGACAGACAAATAGGTTCGAAATATTTGCACCAACAAACTGATATCAAAACAAATACTTGCCTCAGTGATTCCCTTCAAGTCGGGTCTGCTCAGCTTAGCCTAGACAACAATGAACCAACACAAGTCAACAACACATCAGAGAGATTGTTGCTGGAGACAAAACAAAACACAAACCTGAACCATAAGGAGATATTGAGTGTTGAAAAACCTCAGATTCCTCCTGACTTTGAGGTGAGGATCCTCGTCATTAGCGTAAAAAGCCAAACTTTTATTCTTCCCTTTACGCATTGTTGTAGTTAGGGTTCGTTCGTTGGTGCTCACAGGGACTGCATCCTCCTCTTCCTTGTTGGCATGTGACTCAGTCTCATCGTCACAAAGCTTAGAGCTTTGATCGCTGAGGAAGTTCACCCTTTCGCGTGCTAAGCGCTCCTTCTCGTCTCGCTCTTTTTGTCTCAGCTCCTGAACACGTGAGCTCAATCGACGCTCCTTTTGCTCCGGACTCTTTGCTCTCTCCCTTTTTCCAGCCATTGATTAATCAAAGCCCTAACAAATCACAATCCGACACGTTAGGGTTTCAAAAATTGAGACAACATCGAATCAAGACAAGGAGGAGACTCGCTAATCTAGAGATGAAACGTAGAAAATAAAACGAACCTGTAAATTTGTTGTCCGGAGATTAGAGACTGGAGACTGATGAGAAGCTCTCCAGACGAAGAAGGCTTGTGTAGACAACAACGAGAAATTTTCGCCCTTTTGTTTTTTATTTTTTTGTTTTTTTTCGGACAATTAAATGTCCTTTTTTCCAGCTGTTGCAAATTGCAATGCAACCTTTCAGTTTCCCTCCAAAGATATATTTTGGCGGACGGACGAAATAAATAAATAAAAAGTGTGAATTGGGCTTTATACAGCCCATTATCTTAAAGCCCATATACTCAAGGCCCGGTCTTATTCCATAAAAAAAAAGGAAAGATCGGTTCGGTTATGTGAAAACCGGACCAGTGGTCAATGTGGTAAAGCAGAGCAGGGTCCTTCCTCTGTCTTATCTTCCTCCTATACAAATCTCTCGCTTCTTCTCTTCTCTGCGGCCATTGAGTATTACCTATACTCCTCCCTCTGCTTCCCCTGCTTCTAGGGTTTTAATTCAATCTCATCACTCTCTTCTCCAATTCAATCCTCCTCCTCGTTGATTGTCCTTCTCACCTTGATCTTAGCTTTCTCCTTCTGGGTTTTGTCTCAGATACACCAAGAGATTGAATTTACCCACCCAATTTCTTATTCAACCCTAAAGGTCAGAACTTTATATTATGTAATTCAATTCCGGAATCAGATTAGACTCTCTTGAGTAAATTTCGATTCTTTGCAATAATTGCTTGGGGATACTTGTCAGAATATGGCAGCTGATCAGAGGAGAAAGAGGATGAACAGTGCCAATGTGATTGGTTTCAGTTCCAGGGAACATTACAGAGCCAAAAGGAAGAAGCTTGATGGTGCTTTGCGTTTGAGAGATCACATTAGTCTTGAATGGGATGGTAACCGGAGAAAAGTGGTTTCTAAGAGGGAACAAGTTGGGTTAAGTTTGAGGCATCTTCGAGAGTTTGTTGACTATGTTCCTCCTAGGAGGAGTCTTTTGGCACAAGTATGTCACGTTCCTCGAGAAATTTTCCAGCTTGAAAGTCTCTCAGGGGTGCTCTCTAGTGAGGTAATACTGTGCATCTGCTTACACCTTTGGGATAGTTAAGTTTTCACCTTTTTATCTTCAATAGGTGTGGTGGAGTTGTCTATCTGATGGCGAAAGAGATTATCTGCAGCAATTCCTCCCTGAAGGAATTGATGTGGAGAAAGTTGTAGAGCAATTGCTTGATGGGGAGAATTTTCATTTTGGAAATCCTTTTCTTGAATGGTTAGTGACAATTGACTTTTTGGATCCATAGAATGAACTCTCTGATTGATTACTGAACCTAAGACAGTGTCTTGGCTTGATATTGTCGAATTGCATAATCTGCTGTCATATCCTAATTATATCCCGTTTAGTTGGTGATGTTTGTCTAATTTATGCCCAGGAAATTCGACTCCATTTGAATGTAAATTTTGGTTTCAGGGGAACAACTGTCTGCTCAGGAAAAGCTCATCCAGATCAAATTGTTTCTCAGGAGGAATGCCTGAGGGCTGCTAAAAGGAGATATTACGCGGATCTAGAGAAATACCATAATGAGTATGTGCAGTTTTTCTCTACTCAAATTACAGGAGCATTTTTTTATGATTGTCCACGTGATTGTAACTCCTCTATCCATTGTTTCTGGTAGTATTATAGACTCTTTGCAGATGTTGAAGGAGAAATGGGAAAGCTGCAAAGATCCAGAGAAGGATGCTGTTAAGATATGGGGGTCAGTGCTTTTAGAATTGTATATTTATAAGGAGAATTGTTAAGAGTGTAATGTAAACAAGAAGTTACATTAGAAAATTGTGTAGCTTGGAGAATAGCATATAGTTAAGCAAGAAATTATGTTGAGCGTGAGTCTAATAGTAATGTATGTTCCTTTCATTGATTCTTTAGGAGATCAAGTGATGGCAATGCACATGTAAATGGTAGCTGCCAGGATCTAAGTGCTGCCTCGGAGTCTAGTTCCTTGAATGCAGATGATAAACCATGCAATAGTGATAGGAGTGGAGAGGTTCAAAGAAGGTGCTTAACATACTCTTTCACATGTATATGCAATTGCTGTTATATACTAAAATTTCCAGTCCATTTTTAGGTCCAAGAGTTCTGGTGTAGAGAAAGAAAAATCTCAAAGTCCCTTGATTGCTTTAGAGAATGTTGTTAACGTGGGAGTGAAAGCTAGAAGAACGGACAAGCTACCCAAACATAGCATTCAGCAAACTGATGGTGCTAAATACATGTCCTACCTTAAGGTTAGTTATAATCCTGCAACTCATTGCTTATTTTAGTTAGTTTATCCGCATGCTGTCATATGGATCTTAACTTGAAGCTGTTTTGGAATCAAACTATTGTGTTATCCTATATGACTTTTGTTTAGTTGAATGTGCATTTCTGGTTCATGTAACAGATATGCTTATTGATCAACCATTTAACTGCATTGTATATATTCAGATAAGCAAGAAGCAACATCAGATTGTCACAAGCATGAAGCAGTCAGGTAAAAGCATTCAGTTGAAAGCACTTAATCGAATCTTGGGTAACATCAACAATTTGGATGTTCAACCATACGGATTGTTTGAGGAAGAAGAACAGAAGAAACTGAACGCTCACTGGTCAGTGTTACTTGTTGAACAAACGACTTCCTTCAATAATGCCTTTAATTATTATTTTTTAACCTCAGTTGTTTCATGTAGGCTGCAACTGGTTAGAGATCTTCCTGCAGCTTATGCAATCTGGAAAATGCTGCAGTCACAGAAACGAGATATAATCAACTCTGTGGGAAGAGAATTAGTAGATAAACTCAATCCGTTGATGGAGGTTTGTTTTCTCTGTAAACATGTATTACATATTGTTTCTGTATTCCCGTGTATTCACGACTTTCTCCGGTACAGGACAAACTACTGCACCCTGCAGAAAATCCTTTGCAGAGGCATGATGTTCAAGTAGACTTGAGAGAGAACGATCAAGAAAGCTTGAATCCAAATCCGAGTGGTGATTTGGCACCGGACGATGAAAATTCTGGAAGTTTTGGTCAAGTTAATGCCAAGAATCACTCCCTTTCAGAGGCTTCTTCGTCTGACGTTGACCAAATCACAGATTCAGGTCACTGCGTCCAAGTTGGTACCTATCCCTCACAGGTTTCCTCACCAGATTGTGACAATGGCAATCGCAAGGATATTGAAGCAAATGATTATTCCAGATCCATACAGAGCCAGTCTCTCCCACAGGCTTCATTTCCTAGTGAGTCCCACCCTTCAGATCTGGAGGATACAATTCCTGTAGGGAAAAACTGTGTACCAGAGGTGGAGAATGCTACGTCAGACGAGAGGATTCCTTGTAATACTTCAAGCCATGGAGAAGAGTTGCAGTTTCTTTCTGGTGGAGATGTGTGGCAACCAGTGGGAGGAATTAGGCAGTCCTACATTGGCCGCCAAGCTTACACCCCCAGTGGTGGTTTATCAATCATACACCATCCTGAAGGTGGCGAAGAAGAGAAAAACTGTTTCGTACACCTTGAATCAGACATGCCTGAAGAAGTTGATAGAAGGAAGATGTTGCAGCGGAAAGCAAACAACAGTTTTGGTTCTTTCCCTAACAACAACCAAAATGAGCTGCTCCAGACTCTATTTAAAGGCCAAGGTGTGGCATCTCGTACCACTGAGCAGCTTCACTCTCTTCTTAATGTCCCGCTTAACGAGGAGCATAACCAAATTATGAACGTTGGTTGTCAGCAGGAAGGACGCAACAGTCTGATGGAGGGCAGTCAACTTCCTGGTCAGTTCCAGCATCAGATGACTGCACCACAGGCACTGTCTCAGGACCAGCAAAGACAGGTTGATATCTATGGCCAAGGAAGCATGTCAGAGAACATTTATTCCGATGGACGTGGATTCTTGATGCAGCGGTCGGACTGGAACCCCAGTGTTTCTCAGATTGGAATCACCACACAGTCCCTGTTGAACACTGGCGCTTCGTTAAATCAGAACTGGCAATTTAAGAGCATGTGGACAAACACAAACGGTGTTGGATGTGCAAACCAAAGCAGTCATACTGGGACGACCGAGAGAGAGCTGAACCTTCTCGGAGCAACTACTAACGCTGAGATGATCATTCAAAGGGGAATGAGCTCAGATCAAAGCTTATTCTCTGTTTTCTCTCAGTGCAGTCAATTACGCGGCTCCAGATCTGCTTTTGAGCCAGAAAGTTCGAGTGATCAAGTGGTTGCATCCGGTAACTACGAAATGCTGATGGGGGGAGGCACAACTCATGTAGGCAGCAGTTTGGCTCAGCCTACGAACCCGCTTGATTACTTGAGCGGTAGCAACCCGGTAACATCTTTGATGCCAGAGGATGTAACGTGGATGAACAACCAGAGTCGACAAAACCCTGGTCTCCATGACCCACTAGGCAAGCTGTATCCAAGGTCATGGAATCCATAACCATGTTTTTGAAGTTTTGCATTACAGAAGACGCACATGGTTATGGTTATCTTTAAGATATACAAAACCCAACATGGGTTTCATTTTTATTTATTTATCTGTGCCTGTACATAGAAAGATACAAAGGAACGTTTGTTTTGTACATATTTAGGTTTTGAGAGCGGACTAGGACAAAGATTGAGGATACTTCAGCCACCTTTTTATTTGATTTTTACATTCTCCTTTCACCTTCTCTCTCAAGTTACTGAATGTTCACTTCCTTTTACATAAGTGTTGGACCGTTCTCTAATAAATACTGGCATCATGAATCCAACAAATTATGAACTTTCATTAACTAATATAGTGATATGAATCATCTGATATATGTTGTCTATTTACACCATCTTCAGTGATCTCTAAACTCTATTTTATATTAAAGAAATATGGTTGAAGATGCTCTAAGTACATAATATTCAGACGTAGGTTTTCAGATCTTACTTCTTCGTATGAATACTAGTTAACTGATCGGTCATTAATGACACAGCCAGAAAAGAAAAATCCAGGTCCATACACTTCACACTAAATAAATTCTTCATTAGTTATTGCATTACATATATCATGATAAATTTTTTAAAAAAGCATAATAAAGACACGATACTGAGAAGTATAGGTGTAGGTTGGTAGGCATATAGATAGAAAGAGATGTGTTCAAACTTCAAACAGGAACGCTGTGCAAGACAACAGTCTCTACAGTGAGACCAGGTCCGAAACCAAACAAGACACCCCACTCCAAACCTTCACCCGTCGTAGCCACACCATCTTTAGCAGACTTCCTCCTCATCTCATCCAATATAAACAGAACACACGCGCTAGACATGTTCCCATACTCGCTCAACACATGACGTGTGGCTCTCATCTTCTCAGCCTTAAGTCCAAGCTTCTTCTCAACATCATCAAGAATCGCTGGACCACCAGGGTGAGCTATCCAAAATAACGAGTTCCAGTCACTTATCCCGAGCGGTTTAAACGCTTCTTCAAGACTCTTCTCTATGTTCTTGGAGATGAGGCCAGGGACATCTTTCAAGAGATGGAAAGTGAGTCCCACTTCCCTCAAGTGTCCATCTATGGCTCCATCCGAGTCAGGAAGTATGGTCTGCGCAGCAGACACCATCTCAAAGATTGGCTTCTCTCCCACGGAAGCATCAGGGTCCGAACCAACAATAAGCGCCGCGGCTCCATCACTGAAGAGAGCTTGCCCAACGAGGGAGTCAAGGTGAGTGTCAGAGGGACCACGGAAGGTAACAGCAGTGATCTCAGAGCAGACAACGAGCACACGTGCGCCACGGTTGTTCTCAGCGAGGTCCTTGGCGAGTCTGAGGACAGTGCCGCCTGCGAAGCAACCTTGCTGGTACATCATGAGACGCTTCACCGAAGGACGAAGACCAAGGAGCTTGGTGAGCTGGTAGTCAGCACCAGGCATGTCGACTCCTGAGGTTGTGCAGAAGACAACGTGTGTGATCTTGGACTTAGGCTGACCCCACTCCTTAATGGCCTTCACTGCTGCATCCTTGCCTAGCTTAGGGACTTCAACAACCACGATGTCTTGTCTAACATCGAGAGAAGGAGCCATGTAGGCGCACATGTTTGGATTCTCTTTCAAGAACTCTTCGGTTAGGTGCATGTGTCGTTTCCGTATCATTGACTTGTCACCTGTTATAGTACCAATCAAGTTGTTAACTAACTAAGTAACAGAGTTGGTTCAGCACATAACCAAATGAAACATTTGTCTCAACCCCAAAATTTTAAGAAAATAAGAGATCTTCAAAAAGACTTCTATTTTAGAGTTTTCAAAAATTTTATATTGAAAGTTTAAAAGTGTTTTTCTCCAAAATAGCTTCAAAATTATTTGTATTTTATACTATGATGCTTATATTTGTAATAACTAATTCAAATTCATATAACTTTTATAAATAACTAGCACACATATGAAAACATTACAGTATTACTAATTAATAAAATACTAAAATATAAAATTCTGAATAAAATATATAATTAAATATTAAACTATAAAAATACCACATTAAGTCTTGTAATAAAACTATTGTCTAGTTCTACTTTTGAAATATTTAAATCTTATCTTCATGTTTTTAAAAATATTTTATGATTAGAATTTAAATTTATAAAAACAATTTTAAATATTTATGCGAAGAAATTTCAAAGATTAAAATGATAAACAGAAAAATATTTAAGTTGTGGTGTGTAATTTGTAAGGTCTAAATACAAATAAAAATATGAAACTTCAAATTTGAAATTTTGAATAGTAACATTCTATATTTGAAATTTCAAAACAGTGTTAGTGTTTTTTTTTTTAAAAGCAGAAAAATCCATATATGAAGTTATAAAGTATCTTTTTGAGATTCTCTAATATAACATCAACATAAGTTTTGAAAAATTATTTTTTAAAAAATATTTAACACACTTAATAGATGTCTTACGGTTTCTAAAAATTCAGAGTTAGTCCTGCTAAGTAATCTGAATCATAACAAATTAAAGATTATTAAAAACATTACACATGCGCTTGAACTTCTCCTTGAGGTCAGTCATGTGTTCACTGTTAGTGATGCGGAAGTAGTAGTCTGGATACTCCGCTTGGATCACATGGTTCGCAGGGTTGGCTGTGCCTATAGCCAAGATACCTGCGGGGCCATCAGCTCTTTGTGCCTTTCTGATCTCATCCAACGAAGAAGGCGTACCCATCACCATGTTACACGAACTAGGTTTTTAGTAGACTTTGAACTATGTGTGAGGTTGTGTACTATGCAAGTTCTGTGTATATATTTAGAATTAGCAAACGGTGAGTGAGATTATATAACAAGGTAGACAAAGGAGTGTGGTAGGTTGAATGGACGGGCAGATGAAACATTACGTGTTTTGTCTGTTAGGTCTCTTTTGTGTGGTTCTCTTTATTGCTTCCCTTTTATTTCGTTACTTACCAAGAAAATTGAATGGTTGGTCACTTGGGGTTTTATTTATTTTTACGTATATTCACAACAAGAAGACATGTTTATTTAGATGTTTGTATTTATTGTATTATTCGATGTGTACATTAAAGGATACGGCAGCTAGTCAGCTACGAGGAGTTAGGTGTGTGTATTTTCTCCACCATACTTCTTTCACATGCATACTTAACTCCATCACTTAATCTAACTTTCCTCCATCATTTACTTTTCAGAGCCTTTGCTTGTTCTAAGTTTAGTAACTTCAATAACACCACTTATTGGTTATCTTGGACTTAATTCATATGTTTCTTAGGGTTACAAAAAAAAAAATTGCGGCCCTTATTAATAAAATGGCTTTCTAAACAAATTTTGGTTCATCTTATGTCACCAAACCATCATTCCATAAATGATATTTAGAATTGAACCAAAAAAAATAATACAGTGAAACCTCTATAAATTAATAATGTTAGGACAACACGAAAAGATTACTTTTTTTATTAATTTAGAGAAATATTAATTTATAGATATACTAATTGAACCAAAAACTCAATTTGGGACTATAAAATTATATTAATTTATAGAGATATTTAATGTATATTAATTTATCGAGTATTAATTTATAGAAGTTCTACAAGTTTTTTCCTCCCCCACCCATCATAATTAATAACATCTGAATTAGTTTGATAAAAAAAAATCTGAATTAGTTAGCTGAGTTTAAAATTCAGCGCTTATGTACAAGCCATAACTGGATAAAAATCTTGATAGAGTGTTTGTAGCTTTGCTCAAAAAAACAGAGAGAGTGTTTGTAGTCTCTTCTAGCTAATGTAATCTCATCTTAGATTCAAATCTAACTTACTTCTCTCGGGAATATATATAAGATCGAATCATTTCTAAAACGGATTAAGAACACCGTCATCACCAAAGGTATTACATCAGAGTTTGTCATTAACATTTCCAGTATAATTTATTCTAATTCCTTCCAGTTTTTAAGCTCTTTATCTACTATGATTGATTTATTCTTTCCATGTTTTCATTTTTATTTTTTTCACATGAATTACTTTTATAAATTTATGAAATATTAAGTTTAAAAAAATTTAACCACACAAGTGAGTAACATATGGATTTTTATTTATTTCTGAATTGATTTTCATAATCTAGAAGAAAAAGAATCTGCTTAGTTTTAATTTGATGTGTTTAAATAAGTAACCCACGTTAAAAAGAACAAGTAAAACCAGTGGGCTTCAAAAACCTAATATGGGCTTCTAAGCCACACACTTAAGGCCCATAACATCATCACTGAGAATAATGAGACGGAAGTTGAACGTCGACGAGTGCGTGACGACGGGATGCAAACCGGCAACTGCTTCCGATGCAATCAAAACGGCCACTGGATCATCGATTGCCCTCTCAAATCCAAATCCAATGATGATCCTCCTCCACCGTGGATCCACTGCCCTTGCGGCGGAGGTCTCTGCGATATCAAACTCTCGAACACTCACGAGAATCCCGGAAGAAGATTCTACAAGTGCCCTGCTGTTCGTAACCTCCAACTTCCTTAACGATTCCATCGAATCAAAACGCGAATTTCATTCTCACTAACTAACGATTTGAATTTTTCTCAGGCTCAGAAGTGTACATTCTTCAAGTGGTGTGACAAAGTAACTGAAGAAGATATCAGATTCCGCCCTGATTTCACTATCCCTGATTGCCCCTGCGGTTCTGGACCTTGCCGGAGATCCGTATCCGGTTCAGGACCCGATGCGGGTCGAGCTTACTTGCAATGCGGCGTCAGGAAGGTTTTGATTTGATCCAATTAAGATTTTTTTCTAATTTCTTTTATTTTGTATATCTAAATTTAATAAATGATTAAAATTAGATATACAAAATAAAAGAAATTAGAAAAAAAATTGTGTACTTAGTTTTAATAGATTTTGTACTAATCTAAATTGATTTTAGGGCTTTTATTGAGTGTATGGTTTAAGAAAGATTGTGTGTTTTAGGGTTTTGGGGCGTGTGGGTTCTTTAAGTGGGTGGATGATGTAGCTGATGAGGTGGATTTTTGGGTGGAAGCTGATTTAGTTTTGAGTGATGTGGAAAGCAGCTTCCTTGCTGCTGCTGGTGTACCGGAGAATGCAGAGGATGATTCCTCTGTTTCTGATGTACATTCTGCTGCTGGTGTGAACCAAGGTGATGATTTAGTTATATACAAAGTTTGATTCTTTTTTAGAAGTATTGTTGTGCTGGGATGTACTCTCTCATGTTGTTTATTAGGTGTCCTTATGTATGATACGGCTGTGATTGAACCTGGAGAGAAACTACATGGTGATTGTGCTGTTTCCAAGCTGAGTGTGGATGAAGCAACGAGTTGTTTGGGGAGAGATACTACTGTCTCTAATGGTTCTGTTGCGAAACGTGAGATGACATGCTATGAGCAATTTGGTGAAGCTGAGTGGTCATTCCCCAATTTGGAGGACCTGATGGAGCAATACAACTCAGAGAAGGTTCAGTTTGAGAGTATTTCAGGGAAACATGCACAAGTGTTGAGTGCGTTTATGAGTTCATACAGTCGATTAAGGATTCTCCATGAGAAAACTAGTCATCTGAGGAAGTTGTTAGTTGAGACGGAGAAGGAGATGGCTTGTTGCGAGGCTGAGACGTTAGAGCTTGGAACGAATTGCCGGGAAGTGGCTGGAGAAATGGCTGACTCTCAGAATAGGATGCAGGTGATGGCAGTGATACTAGGAGATGAAGTGGAAGCATTGAAGCAGAAAGAGTTCGCTGTTATGAAGAGGAGAAGAAGATGCTGATGCTTGAATGTGAGTGTCTTTGTAAGTGTAGGAATGTAACTATCACTTGTTACACTTATTTTTTAACCAGATAATTAATGAACTTGTTTTAACTCCTTAAATCCAACACTTTCAACTATAGAATATCAATATTATACAAACTAGTAATATCAATAACTTATACAAACTAGTAGTTGGATTAAGGGATAAGTTGATTTTCAGGTTTAGATGAGCCAAAAGCGGTTGAGAATTGTGAATCTACATAGTGCGCTCATCACATTGTCGCTTGATTAAAAGAGTAATTAGATTTAGACAAGACAAAAGATAATTGAGTAGGTAATCATTAGAAAAAGGTTTAGTTATGTTAACCGTCCAAGAGAGTGCCTTAATGCCTTTCAACGTTGGGCGCACATGCCTTCTCTTCTTTCTTGCTTGCCTACTAAAACACCATTACAGGCCCAAACCCACAGATACTTGATCATCAGTACTTACATGGTAGATATTACCACATTGTAATGAATCAAGAGAGTATTAGTTTTGAAATACAACTAGAAAAAGGATCAAAGAAGGTGAAACGAAAACAAGATTCAATGTATCAAGATTGGAATTAGAATATAAACTAAAGGAAACAAAATGAAAGTTGGTCAAAAGGGAGAACATAAAATGATAGGACTTGGTTTCTCCAATCAATTTAAGATTAAATTATGAAATTCAAAAGCATGAAAGATTGCTCACATGCAACCCAAATTCCTTTGTTCTCAAGTCAATAATGCATGTTTATAAACTAGTATAGAGCAAACGAATTTGAATGGATTATTTTTTGTCAGAATATATATTAAGAAAACTAATTTAGGAAGAGGCTATATTATATGAAACAAACAAGTAAACGTTAAGGATTAGAAATGGGAGAAGAGAAAGGGTGTGCCCTATAAAACTTGGGGCACATGCATCACCCGTTATTGTTTCTGATTATTCTCTAGTTTATTAACACCCACTTTTGGATTATTGTACATGTAGACTACTGGGACTATATTAAAAGAGAGATTAAGATATATGCGATCCACCATCACCGTCCCTAACGTTGGTCGTGTAGCCATACATAAATGTTCTTTGGTCCTCTTCTTCTGACAAAATAAGATCGTCTTAGAAAGTGAAGGCTACCACTTGCTTCCTTAGATACTCTCGTATCAAATATGTGATACAGAATCTTTCTCAAAGACATTCTCTTTAATTTGCGTTAGTCAAAAGTCAAAACCCAGACACTGAATAATTAGTTTTACTAGATTAAATACTCATAAAAAGAAGATGCTTAAGTAATGACTTCATGTCATGATACCCATGATTAAGTCGACTACCATCCATCATGCGGTCATCATTGCACCTTTTCTCCCAATTGTTAATTATAAATTAAAACACCAAACTCATTGTTTTTATGTGTTGTATGATTGATAAGAGGGAAACTGTGTCCGTTTCATGAAAAAAGTAAAGGGTTGCTTCTCTTTTTTTTTCTCTGGAAAGTGTTTAATTACAATCGCAGTTTATGCATATTCCACATCATTTAACTTGGACCATCACATGCAATAGAATTTAGACTCGCTCTAGAAAAATAGTCTCCGACTTTAATAGTTTACTACAACCGACTAGTTATTTATCTATAATTTTTGTCTATCTATCAACGGCGAGATCATATTATTAGACACGTAAAGTTGGTAGCTAAGGTAACATGCTAATCATGGCTCTCTTAACCTGCTAACTCACTATTAAACATGTTGTTTTTTTTTATGTTGATAAAAAGTATTTTTAATGATATTTTCCTTGTTATTTGTTCACTCTCGATTTTAACAAAATAAAACTCTTATGTACTAAATGGTTTAGTTAGTGTACTACCAGAGCCAGTCTTCGATCTAAACATTAGATTTGAGCAGAATCATTTATGAAATCACTAGTGTTCAATCCTTTGAGAAATGCATGAAACATGCTACCAAGTGGCAAATCATTTGATAGTTATATAATTGATATATCATAGGTCACAATAACTCAACGGCAATGCTATTTTAAAAATATGAAAGATTTAAAAATTCATAGAATATGAAAAGATGGAGAAAATGAAAGGTGCAGCTCTTATATAAAAAGGTTCCGAAAGGGATAACCAACACACACTCCTCTCATTTCTCTTCTCCTCAACTAGAATAAAGAATCTAAACCGGATATAGAACTATGAACACATCGAAGAGCAAGAAGAAGCAAGAAGAAGTTGGTACAAGGTTTCTTGGGGTAAGAAGAAGGCCTTGGGGAAGATACGCAGCTGAGATAAGAAACCCAACTACAAAGGAGCGTCACTGGCTTGGCACTTTTGATACAGCCGAGGAAGCTGCTTTGGCCTACGATAGAGCAGCTCGGTCCATGCGTGGCACTGGTGCTCGAACCAACTTTGTCTACTCAGACATGCCTCCTTCCTCCTCCGTCACCTCCATTGTTTCTCCAGACGATCCTCCTCCTCCTCCTGTTGCTCCTCCTACTTGTTCAGACGATCATGTCGATTACATGACGATGTTTAACCAATATTCATCCACAGACTCTCAAATGCGGCAGCCTGAATACTCTGACCAAGTGGAGTACAGTGGTTACATGTTTGGTGATTCTAACAGCACCTGCGAGTTGCCTCCTCTGCCGAGTGATTTGTCAAGTTCTTGTTACAGCCAACAACCATGGAACGTGGAAGACTTCTCCTCAGCTAACTATTTCGAGGGTGAGTACGTCCACAGCCCTATGTTCAGTAGAATGCCTTCGGTTTCTGACTCTCTGCCTCATGGTTTCAACTACTTCGGGTCATATATATAATTAATCATTAACATCTTTTCATTCATATTTAAATTCTTTTTACATTTGTTTCCTTTTCGTATTTTATTATGTTTCTGTGTTTATTCGTCCTTGGTCTCTGTCTATGATCAAAGTGACTGTTTGACTTTTTTTTTTAATAAGAAGTTACCCCATTGTATTTTAAGTCTTAAATAGGACTAGGCAAATAAACCGAACCCAAAAATCCGAACCGAATCCAACCCGATAAAAATGAATCTGAACCGGTCCAAATCTGATTAGTATCCAAAACCAAAACTATTTCGGGTTCAACCGGATCTTGTAGTTGTACATATATCTAAACTCAAACCGAATTCGACCCAATTTTTATAATATCCGAATGGGCTAAAATTAATGAACCCGAAAACTTGAAACCCGAATGAACCCAAACCGAAATCGATTAGAACTCATGCTAGGCCTAGTCTTCTTAACCAATGGAAAACAAAGTATATCTTCTTGTCCTTTACAAATTCACATGCATATTATACATGGGCCTTAGAATTCAAAGGCCCCATTCATGAAGATGCCTTATGGGCTATGGCTTGACATAACATACTATGTTTTTTTTTTTTTGTCAACACATACTATGTTTATCCTATGTTTATACTATTGCTGATGACATACTACATTTGTGTTTTTCTTCGGCTGTATATATGCTGATGTAATCCGAAATATTTCGGGTGTGACTGGTAACCATAATAGGAATAGCATGAATGGATATGAAATGAATGAGTAGGAATCAAATTTTAGGAAGGAAGAGGAATAATGATTCCTTATCAAAATAAATAAGGAATGAATTTGTTCTATAATTCTCTACAACCAAAGGAATGAGGAGGAATGGGAAAAAAAATCTATTCCTCATGAATGGTAAATTTTTTAAGGAATGTTAAGTAATGTAGTGTTCCTCTTCGTTCCCTTGGTCACCATTCATACCCTTCATGTTTGACATATACTAATTCAAAAGGCCGACTAGTTAATCAAGAAAACTTGCGTAACTCAGATCCTATCCCCTCCAGTCATGTGCTGTTATAGGCCCAAACTTAGGCCCAGATGTACATGCACGCTTCGATAATTTGAAATCTTGAGTACGTGTGGGAAGGGGAGTGGTGAAAACCTCCTTAGTGGTTAAGTCATGGAGAAAAAAAAAAAGAAAAAGTTTAAACAATCAAATGAGAGCTTGAAACGGCCAAAAAGCAACGTTATGGTGGTGGTGCGAATATTTTTGTGTATTTTTCACTCTTTTTATTGCTGAAAGCTACATTTGTCACAAGACATTGTTTCCGTAAGTCACATAATCTACTACTTTCTTTGTTAACAATTATATATATCTACTCTAGAAACACCGAGACAGAGTATGAGTACATTAGATTCACGCAAGTTCTTCTTGGTGTTTGGTCAAAACATATTGAGACCTGTCTGAAGATCTTTCTTTCAGACATTATACAACAGAAAAAGGAGGCGCGCGAATATGATAAATAGCAAAAGGCAACAAAAGATAAATTAAAGAGAGACAAAAAGTAAAGCGTTTTAGCCTCAATCAACGGGAACGTATCTTAATTTATGAGGTTCTTCTTTCTTTTTACTTTTGACACCAAGAGTTTGCAGCAATGGTTGACTAATTATGCATGGGAACTGAAGTAATTTTTCACACCTTCATATTTGTCAATTTTACACTTTCAGTTTTTCCTTTAGGTTTGAAATAATAAAATGCCAATAAAAACACTAATTTAAAATGATAAAATTATGGTTTTGAATTGTGTTGAAAGAAAGAATGAATTGAGACAAACGAGGAGTGTGGTCCCAGGATGATTTTGAATTGTGATAATCTAAACCATAGATGCATTGCCACGTGTCAACCTAGCTTTATAGATTTCCTTAGCCATCACCATTATTGTGATTGTTGTATAAATGTAACCCTACATTCATCTATCCCATTTTCTATAGAACCTTTTTTCACAACACAAAGATATATACAAAACATAAAATAATGAAGAAGGTAGCAGAATTCGTGAAGGATATAGTAAACATGTTAAAGAGGAAGACAAGAGCCTTTAAGACACGCCTTGTTATATTCTCGCTGCTCCACGACAGAAACATGATGGTGAGTTCGTGGTCTCACAAGCTTAAGGCCAAACCAACATCAAGAAAGCTAGATGATGGTGGTAAGGTTCATGAACAAGATCAAAACATGGTGGTTGTTTATAGTCACAACGCCATGTCCAGCACTCCTGCTGCCTCTCCAAAATATGTACAATATTCGGAAGAAGAAGATGAGGGAGAGTATCCAGACCTGAGGCACTCTCTTTTTGAGGCAGAGGGTTCGGTGATAGACATGGTGAAACATTCTAAAGAGAACAAGGGAGAAGAGTTTAAGTTGGAAGACGAGATCGACAAAGTGGCTGATCTTTTTATTTCAAGGTTTCACCAACAGATGTGGTTGCAGAAGCAAATCTCTCTAGAGAATATTCAAGATACACCATGATTCCAATATTTTTTAGATTTTGCTTACGTTTTGTGAAATGAAAAATGGGACGTACACATCATGTTTAATAATTTTCAACATGTATTTAACAACGTCCCCTCTATATCTTCATGCCCCTTGACCAATAATATACAGTTTTTTCTCTTGTTATTGTTGTTTATCTTTGACAAAAAGAAGTTATTGTTGTTTATGTAAAGTATTAGTGAGCACCACATCATCGAAGCACTTTGATTACACTATAACGACCGTTATGTATATTTTCAGCTCATTAAACCCAGCTTAAGGCCCATTCAAGAAAAGCACACGGTGAATTGCATATGATGCCTTCTTTTAATCATGTGATTATGTCTCTAGACCCTTTCTTGAAATTTGAACCTTTTTTTTTTGTTTGTTTCTCCCCAAATATTTCTCCTACTATCTCTCTACTGGTTCATTCTGTGGTTACTCTCCATCGTGACATGTTCCCAATTTTTAGGTCAGTTTGGATTGTAAATGGAAAGATTATCAGGAAACTAGAGTCAAATTGTGTTTGTTTATTATGTTCATCAGCCCATAGATCTAAAAAAGTTAAAAGGATCCAAAGATGCATTAATTAGTGAGAACATGGAGATGCGAGGGTCTTATTATCATCATGTCAGCATAAGACTAGTCAGTCCATGTGCATCCGCAACACTCCCTTAAGTTACTAACAAAGACTGTTGCAAACATTGAACGTAACCCCAAAGTGCTTAATAAATTAAATAACCGATATGTTAAGCCTAGCTACCTAGCTGATATGGCTATAAATGGAAACGTATGCACAATGTTTGTTTGGTGCAATGAGAGTGAGAATGGGTCGTCTTCCACTTACTCTTTGCCTCTCCTTTCTGCTTATGGCTACGGTTTCATTTGGTGTACCTCCTAAAAAGTCTATTGATGTTCCTTTTGGCAGAAACTATTTTCCCACTTGGGCTTTTGATCACATTAAGTATCTCAAGGGTGGTTCTGAAGTGCATCTCGTCCTAGACAAGTACAGTGGTGAGTTTATTTGCCTTCTTTAAATGTTTCTCTAACATAAATGTATCTAAATCCTTTTCTCTGATCAGGGCCGGTCCTAGACCAAGCGTAATGAAACATTCAAACATTCGCTTAGAGTCTCCAAATATTTTGAAAAAAAGAATAGTGAAATAGACCCCAAAATTTATAAAAAAGATCTCCATATTTGTAAAAAAAAAAATTCTATTAAAAGTTTTATTAAGTAGGCTAAAACCCCCCAAAATCTCAGGCCATACCTCTCATTGTTCTTGTTGAATGCACAACAGGTACTGGCTTTCAGTCAAAAGGTTCCTACTTGTTTGGCCACTTCAGTATGCACATAAAGATGGTTCCTGGGGATTCTGCTGGAACTGTGACCGCCTTCTATGTAAGTGAAAGTCCTTTACTAAATTATCAAGAGCATCTTTTAAGTTTTCAACTGATAAATGTTTGCTTTTTTTTTTTCCTTGCAGTTGTCATCACAAAACTCAGAACATGATGAGATAGACTTTGAGTTCCTAGGGAACAGAACCGGCCATCCTTACATTTTGCAGACAAACGTGTTTACAGGAGGCAAAGGAAACCGAGAGCAGAGGATCTACCTCTGGTTTGACCCTTCCAAGAACTATCATTCCTATTCAGTTCTCTGGAATATGCATCAGATTGTGTAAGTCAACAACATTTCTCAAACTGTAGTCTCTACTCTAAGGCAACCCCTAAGATTTTGGTGGCAAATTTAATAAATTTCAATTAATTTTTCTTTTGTGCAAATTTAGAGTCTATGTCTATAATTTTTCTTTAAAAATTTTTCATTTGATTTTTCCTGAACCAGCCATGTCTACTATAAGAAGATTCCAAAGCTAAGTGTATAGTTTGTAACAACAGGTTCTTTGTAGATGATGTACCAATAAGAGTGTTCAAGAATAGCAAAGACATTGGGGTGAAGTTCCCATTCAACCAGCCAATGAAGATATATTCAAGTCTATGGAATGCAGATGACTGGGCAACAAGGGGAGGGTTAGAGAAGACAAACTGGAAAAATGCTCCTTTTGTTGCCTCCTACAAAGGCTTCCACATTGATGGTTGTGAGGCTTCAGTAAATGCTAAGTTCTGCGAGACGCGAGGGAAACGTTGGTGGGATAAAAAAGAGTTTCAAGACTTGGATGCTAACCAGTACAAGCGTCTCAAATGGGTTCGTAAGAGATACACTATTTATAACTATTGTACTGACCGTGTTAGGTTTCCTAAGCCTCCTCCTGAGTGCAGTAGAGATCGTGACATTTAGTGGTTTTCAGACATCATCTTTAACATTTCTTTACTTTTTTAAATGTGTACTCTACTTTAATTGTTTTCAACGGTATTTGTGATGTAATAACGTAGCTTCATCAGATGCATTTGGACACTAATTTATGAACAGAAGAGGCTAAAAAAACAAGACAAAATTTGGGGCTCAAGCAAAAAGTACATGAAAATTGCAAATTCACGCCGTCTGTGGGGATCGAACCCACGGCCACGGGATTAAAAGTCACGCGCTCTACCACTGAGCTAAGACGGCTTTGTTGATTAACTGTAACTTGTTTAGAAATATATACGTACGTATGAACACATCGTTTGCTCCAAGAATTTGACCGTTGGAGCAAGAACACCAAATCAGTAGTTATCCATATAAGACAGACACACTGTTCCATAAATCGCTGTAATAAAATTTAATGAGAACACTATTTTTAGGTATAAATTAAAAAGAAAACAAAAAAAAAGGCACCCAGATAACGACGCTCCCTACATTATATAAGTGATCTCTACTCCCACCACTAGAATTTGACCGTTGGAGAAGAAGAACATCTCTCTCTTTTGCAAAAGAGGAAAAAAATAATTTAAAGCTTCTTCTGCAATCTTCTCCTTCTGTTGATTTTTTCTTTTATATCTCTCAATCACACAGACCAAAATCAAATCACAATCAAACTGAGAAATGGAATCACCACAGAAAACGAAAACCGGTTTAAACCTCCCCGCGGGGATGAACCAAACCTCCTTACGTCTCGAGACATTCTCAAGCTCGTTCCGGGGGATCTCAACTCTCTCCTCACCTTCCAAATCAACCTGCAGCGACAGATTCATCCCTTGCAGATCGTCCTCGAGGCTCCACGCGTTCGATCTGCAGGATAAGGAGCCTACGACGCCGGTTAAAGAGGGAGGGAACGAAACGTACTCGAGACTTTTGAAATCTGAGCTTTTCGGATCTGATTTCGTTTCTCCTTTGTCTTCTCCTGCAGGTGGTCAAGGATCTGCGTCTTCTCCTATGAGTCCGTGTACTAGTAACATGTTGAGGTTCAAGACTGATCGGTCGAATTCGAGTCCTTGTTCTCCGTTCTCTCCTTCGATTTTGGGGAATGATAATGGTTTGTCTAGTGACTCTTCTCCGCCTCCTAAGCCGCCTCGCAAGGTTCCTAAAACTTCTCATAAGGTATATATACATTCCATGTGTATGGTTACAGAGGCGGTAGGACGGAACATTTTATCGGTTAAATTTGATTCGATATATTATTTGTTTCAATGTGGTATGGTTACAGACTTGTAGACAACCGTCCTTACTAGGGCGGAGCATTTTATCTGTTAAATTTGATTCGATATGTTTATTTGTTTTGATGTGGTATGATTACAAACTTGTAGGCCAGTTCTTACTAGGAGTGTACATTTTATCAGTTAAATTTGATTGGATCTGTTATTTGTTTCGATTTGATAATCAGAATATTCTTACTCATTAGTATATTGGAATGAAACATTAACCTTAGAATTCTAAAGAACTAATATACAAAGTTAGTTTTGGTGGATCCTAAATTGTGAAAAAAATATGAAAAACCTCCAAAATGTTCTGAAAATTTGTATTTGGCCGTGTTCGTTCCCATGTGGCTTAGAACTACGATTTGCGACTAGTCGTAGGTTGCAGCAACATCGAAACCAACATGGCCTAACTCTCAAAATTTTAGGACCGGCCTTTGTTACATATTCTTGGGAGGTGGAAATGAAATATTGTTTGTTTGTTTTGATTGTCTTAGGTATTGGATGCACCTTCTTTACAAGATGACTTCTACTTGAACGTTGTGGACTGGAGCTCACAGAATGTTCTTGCTGTGGGGCTTGGTACTTGTGTTTATCTCTGGACTGCTTCAAATAGCAAAGTGAGTTTTTCAACCTTGACTACTACTTTTTAATGCATAAATGTTATTTTGTGTGGTGGAGGGATTGAACTGTGTGTTTATGATGGGTCAGGTGACGAAGTTATGTGACCTGGGACCTAATGATAGCGTGTGTTCGCTTCAGTGGACACGTGAGGGTTCATATATATCTGTCGGTACAAGTCATGGTCAGGTTCAGGTGTGTTGTTTTGTTACCTTTCAATCTGTGATTGTGGAAAGTTTTAATTGGTTGCAATGAAGTTAAGGAAAAAGGTTGATTTTGTGTTGGCAGGTTTGGGATGGAACACAGTGCAAGAGAGTTCGAACAATGGGAGGTCATCAAACGAGAACTGGTGTCTTAGCATGGAACTCAAGGATCTTATCCTCAGGGAGTAGAGACAGAAACATCCTCCAACATGATATCCGAGTCCAGAGTGACTATGTCAGCAAGCTGGTAGGGCACAAATCTGAGGTCTGTGGGCTGAAATGGTCTCATGATGATAGGGAGCTTGCGTCTGGAGGCAACGATAATCAGGTTATTTTGAAGCCTAAGCTATTCATAGATTAGAGCCACTTAACTTCTTTGAAGCGTATCATACTAAGAAACTTTCTTTACTTTTGAAACAGTTGTTAGTGTGGAACAACCATTCACAACAACCTATTCTGAAGCTGACAGAGCATACAGCAGCGGTTAAGGCGATTACATGGTCTCCTCATCAGAGCAGCCTTCTTGCTTCAGGAGGTGGAACTGCAGACAGGTGCATTAGATTCTGGAACACGACAAACGGACATCAGTTAAACAGCATTGACACTGGAAGCCAGGTCTGCAATCTGGCGTGGAGCAAGAATGTTAATGAGATAGTGAGCACTCATGGATACTCTCAGAACCAAATCATGCTCTGGAAGTATCCATCCATGGCAAAGGTACTTAGTCTTTTCTACACTTGAAATCCCATTTCTTGATCTTTTCTATCTTCTAAACTGATGATTGTTTTGTGTAGGTTGCAACGCTTACAGGACACAGTATGAGAGTACTATACTTGGCTACATCACCTGATGGACAGACTATAGTGACTGGAGCAGGAGATGAGACCCTAAGGTTTTGGAATGTCTTCCCTTCAGTGAAAATGCAGGTTTGTATTCCTTCTTATTAGAATCAGATCTTGTAGCTGGTGGTTTCTGGTCAGTTGATTGATGACTAGTTTTTATGTTTGCAGACACCGGTGAGGGACACAGGCCTCTGGTCATTAGGGAGGACACAAATTCGATAACAGTCATGTTCTTCAACCTTTAAATTTGTTATTTTCATTATTGTGTATGAGAGAGGAGACATATACTATTGCACAGAGAGACAGATAGAGAAGCTGCAATGTAATCCGCAAAATATGCATTCTATTTATTTTATTCTTTTCTGATCATTTCTAAACTATAAAAGAAAAACAAGAGGTGCCATTTTGAATGAAATGTTTTTTTTGTTTGTTTGTGAGTGAAAACCCTTGCAAATCAAGTAGATTTCTTGAGATGATGATCTTGTAAGCTTTTGGCGTCTAGAACTAAAAGGAACAGTAAACATTTTTGTAAGCATCATTTATTTAATTGTATATGAGTCATTGCTAGCTTGTTACTCTAAGCAACCTTGCTTTCTAGAAGTTTGGTGACGAGATGACCCCAGTGCCTAAGCACACCGAGGTCAAGAACAGAGGAGACGTGACTTGATAAGCTTATACTGTTTTTGAATCTGTAGGAGCTGTAGTTGCAGAGAGAGAGAGAGAGACAAGAATCGATGTATAACCTATATAGCGTATAGAATTGATAAAAGGAACTCGACGTTAAAAAGTCACAGTGCTATAGATTGAATGATGATTGACAAATTAAAAATGTTTATGTATTACAAATAAATAAATGAATGTATTCAAATTCAAGGACCTACCACGAATACCATATTACAGAATGAAATCAATTAGAAACTGAAATGAACAGATGTAACTTACAAGTAACCAAAAGTAAGTCATGTTCTACCAATAATGATTAAAAATCTCAAGTCGGAAAAAAATGAATCATACTATGCTTCTGTTGTTTTGCCTTTGTACAGTTGCCCCACATTGCTTCCTTAGTCTTCAAGTGAAAGTTATTGTAATTACCTTTCTCCATCTTTTTACATGGACAAACCTGATTCAACCACCATCATTGCAGCCGCTTGATGTTTGCCGTTCTGTTTCACTTGGTCCTGTGACCAACACCTATGTGCTGCCAAGACTCTATCTAGCAGTTCTTGAGGCACAGGTTCTCCTCTTCGTTGCTGCGGTGATATACTTGCCGTGTGAACCAATGTTTTCCACTTGTCCTGCAAAAAAACACAAAGTTCATTAAGATACAATTTAGAGTGGCTAAGGTTCAAAGTGTTGTATATGTATGTGTGTTTACCTTCAAGTCAACGTAGGTTCGATGACTTGCATCATCAAAAGAACGCAGTTTCACATCACGCCATCTGTGGAATAAAGAGTGTATTGATCATTCGTTGAAACACAACCAAGTTTAGTCTATTAACTTTTTATCAACTGAACCACCCTGCTTACCTTCCAGTCCCAAGTTCCTCTACAGCATGGACTAAAGCTTCTACCTCTGTAACAGAGAATGGTCTCCTGATTCTGCGCTGTGAAAGATCTCTACGCTTAGGTTTCTCGTTAAGTGGGACAATTGCAAGAGCCTCAGGTTCCAAGGCTGGAACTGGAACTATAGCTCTTGAATCTGATGAAGGTTGTTGTTCATCAGCTGTTATGTCACTCTGATATGGAACTAACTCCTGATTATTCTCCACACAAGTTCCTGAATCATTCACATGATCTGCATCTTGGAGACGCAAAGGACTTCTAGAATCTAAAGCGGGAGAAGAAGCTGCAGACCTGGCAAGATCAAATGATTTTCCTTAGAAATACTCTCTACAGCTTCACATTTATACTTGCACAAAAGTAAAGCTTGCAGCAAAAAAAATAAAAAGAATGAAAATATATTACTACCTTTCTGACAAATTTGTCGAATCAGTTGGCATAGAAATGACAGGGTTTTCGGGACCAGGCTCCAAGGTGAAGCCAAGGTTGTCTAGATTTTCTCTACATGAAAGACCAGTCTGTGTTAGAGTGTTGTTGTCATCTCTAACCTTCTTCCCTTGGACTAACACTCCAATACGTATCCCATCACCGAGTAAAGCAGTGACAGCCTCCATCACCGTCCTCTGTAACCAAAAGTGTTCAGTATCACGACTATGAAATAACACTTCATGTACACTGCGGAACCAAAGCCTTTAAAGACATTTAATCACACACCTTCAGAGAGCCTACTGTTGCTGTTTCTGGAACTTCAATAAAAAGCTCTGGAATCCTAAAGGACTTGATGCTGAACTTTACTGCAAACAAATGAAAAATAACATGAGAACAACGTATCATATATCTCGGTCAAAAGGTCTTATATAGACACTGATACGTACCTGATTCTCCCTTCACAGGTGAATTGGTAACACTTTCACAACTGAGTCCTCCATCAGAAGTTACTACCAACCCTTTCTCAGACATCCTTCTCTTCCTATGAACGCTCTCATGCTTCCTTTGGTTGTAACCATAACATAGTTTTCTCTTGCGGTATAGAGACTTTAAACAACCATCTAAACAGATATTCGAAACAAGAGTAAGAACAGAACAGCAGTTAATATGAATGCATCAAAGAGAAACATAGTAAGATCTTATACTAACCTGTTTTAGTGTCTTCAAAGCATTTCGACCTGGGGACTGCTCTCCCATATTTTTTCATCATTGACTTCTTGATTCTTCGGTGTCCAACACGAGTCATAGGCCTATACGACTTATTACATTTGTCACTAAATTTATAGTATTTACAATAGTTTTCTTCATCATCTCTGCAAACTAACTTAGAATGATTCACATATCCTCCCAAAGAACCATTAGAACCACCATCCAGGTGAACTGATTCATGACTTGGATCCTTTAAGCTGATAGTATCAGCGATCAAGTCATTGGTTGCTTCTCCTAGTTGAAAGCCGGCATCTACATTAACAACACCTGTCTCCTCAAGTTGCTTCAGACCAAGAGCTATCTTACAATCAGAAACAGGTGTCTGCTCCAAAACACAATCATTTTCCACAGAGGAAACTTGCAAACCCGTCTCGCTAGTAGCTTCACTAGGCGACTTTGAGGCAAGGTTTCCTTTTTGAGAAAGCTCAGATTTACAAGGCTTGACATCTTCAACGTGTTCTAGCTTGATCTTTCCAACCAAATGATCTTCTTGACTATCACCATAGGTAGAAGAAGTTGAGGAGCTTTCGCTTTCTTCAAGCAACTTTCCAGCAAGAGAAGCGAGCAAGTCAAATGCAGTGAGCTGACATTCAACATCATCTCTCTCACTTGATACCTTTCTCTAAAAAACATCAACCATAAGTCATCAGAACTAATTTTTTAAAAAAATATAAACATTAAAGAAATAAAAAAGGACACAAATAGTTACCCTGGTTGAACGAGGAGCCTTGGGAATATTTGGGAAATCAAAGCCATTAGAGCCTAACCTCCTCTTAACCACCATCTCTCAAACAAAGCTGCAAAGATTTAATCTCATGATCGTCTCCACCAAAATAAAATAGTATAATTCTTAAATTAATTATACATAAACGAGTAAAACTGTGATACTAATAAAGTCTACAGATCTGTTAAAGTAATGAATGTTGGAGGTCTGATGCAAAAAAAAAAACAGAGTATACAGATCAGAATAATAACGAATAACATATGACTCAAATGTCTGAACTTTTTTTTTACAATTTACGTAGAAAACAAACAAAAAACATGTCTTTGCAGATCTGATCATGGTTTTTGACCAGACATCAAGCATTTGTTCTAAAAATTCGAAGTTTTTACGTCAGATTCAAATAATTAAACATCACAATTCACGTAAAAACCTTAGGGAAACAGATTAATATTTTAAATAAAAAAACAGAGTCGAGATCATGAATTGTGATCATGAGAAGAGACACTTACCAAGTAGTAATATATCTTCAACGGATCTGATTCACAATGGAGAAATTAACAAAAGAATTTATACAGAGTTCGAAATTCTCTAAGATTTTTGGATAAAGGATGAATTTTTAGCGATCATCCTCTGTTTTTTTTTGGTTTCGTTTTACTCCTCACGTACCCTCTCTCTCTCTCTCTCTCTCTCTCTTTTAGAATAGGAGTAACGAAGAAGAAGAAGAAGAAGACATAAAACCCTCTGAAAAGAAACCACAACCGAAAACAATGGCTTAAACCTCCCAACTTTATTCTTCTTTTTTTCAGAAAAAAAAAATAATTCACGGTTTTGTTTTTTTAATATTGACCATACAACCGGATACGGTGGTTTATGGATATTGATTTTACCGGGTGAAGCCGGTCGCTTTTCTAACTTCTCCATCTTTATTAACGACACGTGGAGCATCCTCTCCTTACACGAAATCTATTTTCGATGCTATTGTCCGAAAAAGAGTTAATTTCGGGATCGGATAAAAAATAATATTCTGTTTGAAGGAGGGAATATTATTATCATGATACTGATCCGTGCACGTTTAAACCTCATTGGTCCACGTCATTTTCATGCTGATGATCTGAAAATTTTGCAATCCAGAAATTTGTTTTTTTTTTTGGTAAAATTCAGAAATTAATTGGTTTTGAGTGGTTCTCAATTTTGAAGTCCAATCTTTGCTTTCAAGTTTACTTATTAAGGTCGTGTATATGTTTATTAGATTTGATTTCCTCCCCATAAATATTCTCAAAGCTCTATTTATGACTTTTTATTGGGGTCAAATGTCAATATTGTAAGTTTATTTACAGTATTCATAAATGGTTTAGAATGAGAAATCGTTTAATATTGACCGGAGGCTGAAGACTCTTCAATTTTCTACCTACCATACGTACGAAAATACGTTACGTCATTACATAAAAAAAACTTTACATTTACAGACTAATCCTATAACGACATTTTATTTAATCACCGTATTCCATATAGTCTGAGATCCGCTTTTATATAATATACTGCTAATGTGTGTCCGGAAGAGACAACACAAGAGTAGAATCTTGTCAAAATTAAACATCTTCAGATCTTTTTTTTTTTGTCAAAAAGCATTAAATTACTTGAGTGAAGCTTAAATCATAAATCTATTGTAAAATATGATTAAATCATTCATTGTTTTGTCATAAACATTTTGGTGTTTTCTGTTATATTCCTAGCTGTATAAACTGTTAGATCACTGGTATATAACATATAATATTCTTCATGTGGCTTATTATTTTTATCATAAGGTATATGAGATCCAACAACCTAACAAATGGAGGATATTAGAGCATCCACATCAATGAACCCCCTCTTGGGGTTCATTGAATCAGTTTTTTATTATTAAAATTTTTCTGTTTTTTTTTCGATTTTTTTTTTTTAAAAAAAAAGAAAAAAAGAAATCTAGACCAATCCCGGGCCGACACGTGGTGAACCTTAGGAGAAAAGGGTTCACCCGGGTGAACTTTAGGAGAGAGGGGTTTATAAATTTTTGTTATTTTATTTTTTTGGTTTCCGTGTGAACCCCTATTTGAACTCTCAATGGGGGTGCTCTTACATCTAATTTGAAAGTCAGTTGGCATAAGCTTATCGCCAGATATACTAAAATAACACATTAAATAAAGCAAAGAGACTAAGATAATATATATAAAACAAGATTTCACATGGTTGATTGTCACACTTAGGCCCCCTCATATATACATTGTCTACCTTTTTTAAAAAATACGTAGATAATGTTGGATTTATATACATGTCGTTGTGTATGAAAGAAATACATGTGTCTGTGTTTCATGTGCATTGCACTATATTTTATAACTTTGGACATATATAATTTTAGAGAAAAACTAGCTTCTCTGTTGTTAACATGTCCCTGCTACATATGCTGTAAAGATCAACATAAAGTTCATAAGAAAAACCTTTAAATAAATTTCAAACACAAATATATCCACTTAAATAATATCTCCCAGTGTTCTTGGATATCGACAAGCGACAACATATGCATAGGCGGAAACATCCATAAAGAGCTGTAATTAATGACGGAAAAAACTACGGTTGGTTTCCAAACTATTGTGGGTTAACAGCAGTAAATCATCTTTTCCAAGTGAAAATTGTAGGAATGAGAATTTCTGTTAACCATGCTGAAACATTTACACATGTAGTTATTATAACGGAATAAGCGTCCAGTTATGTTTGATTGCAAACTTGCAATACCAAAATTCTCACATTTTAAGTTTATTATCTATAATATATCGCATGTAGCAATCTCTAGCGGATAAAAAAGGAGCCAAAGAGGAACAGATCTAGTATTTATTATTTAACGAGTTGCGAGTTCGCTTGGTTGAACAGCTTTCGTTCCTTTATTTTTCATCTTTTCCCTCTGTAACCAAGTTGAAGTAAAGCAATCACGAGTTATCACATGCTTATCATTGTCTTGCAACATTTCGAAATTGTTATAATACTCCATTTGCCCAAAGAATCTCAATAGCTTACGTTATACCCTATCGTCTACATTTAATTTTTTCGATATGTATATTTGTTTATCTGGTTCGGTTGTTGATAAATAATCATGTCAAAAAGCGATGGTGGTATATGATTTCTTTAAAATATGAAAAGCTAGTGGGTAGTAAATTAAGGAGTGCATTAAACGGGAGGAGGATGCGTGAGTGAAGAAGATACCTGTAGTTGTTCACGTAAGCTTGTGACTAAAGTAGAAAGCGTTGCGTGAGAAACAATCTATAACTGTGACTATGCTATATAATAAAAAAATAAAACTAAAGAAGAAAATATGCTAATTCTAACCTAAAGAGTTTTTCCTCGTGCCAAAAGAAAAAAAAAAAGATATTTTATTTAGGCAAACTCAGATATATATGCATTTTCGTTTGTTGATGCTATTTATATTATGAATTTGCTGAATAAAAATGATCATATACAAAATAACAGATCAACAATCTTTTCTCTTTTCCAAAATGTCATTTTCACAATAAATAAACAAATTAGCTTTTTAATCTGTGTATATAAACATCTACAATGAAACTACTATAAATTAATAATGTTGGGAATACACCAAAACTATAATTTTTATTAATTTATCGATATAATAATTGAATTAAATATTTAATTTGGAACTATAAAGTTATATTATTTTATAGAAATATTTAGTGTATATTAATTTATCGATTATTAATTTATAGAGGTTATACTGTATATGGTTTTGTATTTTTTCTTTAAATTGTGCTGTTGACAAATCCCCAAAGCCTTGCCAAAAAATACATGAATATACATCATGTTAATGTTGATGGAGAGCCTGGATCAATGAATGCAGCACTGGCTCAATTCAAAGNTTAAATTGTGCTGTTGACAAATCCCCAAAGCCTTGCCAAAAAATACATGAATATACATCATGTTAATGTTGATGGAGAGCCTGGATCAATGAATGCAGCACTGGCTCAATTCAAAGAGATGGCAGAAAGGAAATGAAACATTAGGTGGGCCATCACTAGTACATATGGGCTTATTCAAAATTAAGGATAAGAGAATAATTGAGCCTTCTTGAAAATGTATTCCCAATAACTCTCAACATTATAAGAAGAACTAGGTGATGACCCGCGCCTTGCGCGGGATGAGTGACGGAAAGAGTTTATAACTATAATGTATAAGATAATATAATATAAACTTATCTTTTTATAAGAACAAAGTTTGTGTATTGGATAAATCCATTGATTGAAGTGTTTATATGGGAAAAAATTAAGAGTAAGGAAAGACTTTTTTTAATTTATTAAAGAATTTAAGAAAAATAAAACATAAAAATATAATTATTCATTTCATAACCAAAGTAAAGTATGATGATAATAATAAAAGATACAATTGTAATAGATTTTTTGTATGTGATATAGTTTGATTTAGTAAAACTAACATATATTTATAAAATTTAATATAACAAAAAATGAAATAAGATAGAAAGGCTAATCAAAATATTAAAAATTTCACTATCTTATCTTGAAAGATGCATATAAAATGAAACATATACTATAATAATCAGGTGATAATCCACACCCTGCACGGAGTAAATGAATTAAAAAATTATTATCTAATATCTATAGATATTAAAATTCAAATGGCAAAAATATTAGATATAATGAAATAGATGCATTTGTTTATATAATATAATCTTGTTTTTTTTTTGAAAAAAAATTGTGTAAATGGAAAATTGCATTGAAGTTTGTTATATGAAAAAAAAACTATAAGATTAAGCAAAAACTTCTTTAAATTTAGTATGAATTTAAGAAAAAAATCATAGGTTTGAATAATTTTTAATTTATAACAGAATTATGATGATATAATTAAACCAACATAGGTAATAGAAAAGTTTTCCTTTATATTTATGGGCTTATATCAAGATATATGATATATACAGAACTATAAAGAAATTAATAATGTTGATAGATTCCAAAAACAATGGGAAAAGCTTTTTATAGAAATATTTAGTGTATATTAATTTATCGATTATTAATTTATAGAGGTTATACTGTATATGGTTTTGTATTTTTTCTTTAAATTGTGCTGTTGACAAATCCCCAAAGCCTTGCCAAAAAATACATGAATATACATCATGTTAATGTTGATGGAGAGCCTGGATCAATGAATGCAGCACTGGCTCAATTCAAAGNTTAAATTGTGCTGTTGACAAATCCCCAAAGCCTTGCCAAAAAATACATGAATATACATCATGTTAATGTTGATGGAGAGCCTGGATCAATGAATGCAGCACTGGCTCAATTCAAAGAGATGGCAGAAAGGAAATGAAACATTAGGTGGGCCATCACTAGTACATATGGGCTTATTCAAAATTAAGGATAAGAGAATAATAAGCCTTCTTGAAAATGTATTCCCAATAACTCTCAACATTATAAGAAGAATTCATAAATCTCTAGAGGGATATGATTGCCGAGCTCTTACAAAGCTGTCATAATAAGACAGATCATATGAACAGGGGAAGGCCAAATATAGAAGACAACACCGATCATAATCAAACACAATACCAATAAACACACTAAAGTATATACAATCAAATACATATAGCACAATGAACAAAGTTGTTTTTTCCCACAACATTGACACACAAGACCCGAAATGCTTACTACCCATTTCAGCCATTTCAGACTACAACACAAATTACATTAGCCCTCAGTAACAAACACACATTACATTATCTAAATCAACGATCATCAGGATCCCCAATACCAATGATCACAACAAACCTTAAAAGCCGAAAAGTGAAATATCGCTACTGATCCAAAAGAGATTTTCGGATACTTGCATATATTCACTTTGATCTACACACACACACAACACAAAAGAAATACATCTCTATGTTTTTTTCCTTCTCTTCTTCTTCTTCTCAAGAAGAGCAATCAGGACAACGTATCAACCCATTCTCATTACAATCAGGACACCTCTTAACCCTATCTTCATCCTCATCAAACAACTTCTTACTCCCACTACAATTCAAACACGGAATAAACCTAACATCCCCACAACACCGACACACAAACCCAGGCTCCCTCACAGGAAACTGCTTAAGAATCTTAGCCAACTCCCCAATCTCAAACAAACTCTTGATCACATCAGCACCACCAACATACTTCCCCATAATAAAAACCTGAGGCAAAGAAACACTAACTTTCTCCCCCATCGCAATCTGCAACTCCTTCCTATAACCCGAGTCCATCGACACGTCGCGCTCATCAATCCAAACCCTAAAACCTCTAAAAATCATCCTAACGGCGTAACAGTCCTCGTAAGTCCTTCTAATCCCTCTCAGGCTGGTAAAAAACACCACGATACGGTCCTCCGTCCCAGGGAGACGGGTGACGGAGTTGGTTAGGCTTAGGAAGGGAGATAACCGGGATTCGGATAAAACCGATTTCCCTGGGGGCTTCTTCTGTTGTGGAGGAGGATCGGTTGTTTGTTTGACGGATTTTGAGCATTCGAATAGTCTGCAAAGGTCTTTGACTTTGCCTTTGAGGGAGTTTCCGACTGATTCCACGGGGGAGGTGGTGTAGTATTTGGTGATGGAGGTTGTTCGGTTCAGGGAAGGGTTTAGGGATGATGCGGTTACTGGTCTTCCGTGATGAGTTGTTAACGACCTGCTGAAGAAGCTCGATTTCGTTTTCGCCGTGTGGTCTGCGTTTTTCTCTAACCCCGCCATTGGATTCACGATTGGGCGGCGGCGCGAAAACCTAACGGAATCGAAAACTCTACGATCAAAAATTCAAATAAATAGATGAATCTAAAGACATATTAATCGAATCCTAACCGATTGATTGTCCACGTAAGCAATAAATGAATGTTGATCACAAAAAAGAAAACGATCGGAGAAAAAAGATAAATAAAATGTCAGGTTAATTGGTTTGAGTTGTAAACGATGAGCAAAAGGATATCGATATCTTACCTATGATGAGAGGAACAAGAATTGATGGAAGGAATATACGATGATGATGATGATGATTCTGGGGGGGAGAAGAAGATTGTGGAGGAGGGAGCTCTGAATTAGCCTTTTTTTTTCTTCGTTGTAAAGCAAAAAAGAAGATTTCTGTTTCTTTCTTCTTTTTTTTTTTTTTCTTTTTTCCTGTTAAGTTATTATTATTTTTTTTGTTGTTGTCAACAAATTATTATGATTATGTCATTTCTAAAGAGGCTCCCGGGAGAGAAGGAAATGAACTAAAATTAAATTAAAAAAACGCGGTTAGCGTAATAAAAACTTTATTCCAAATGTGGGAGACAGGTGGAGGAACCGAATTGGGTGGTTTTAGAGTTGGGTTTAGCGATGGTTCTTCTGAGTTGGGCTTTTGGTATGGACTTGTTATTATTTGGGCTGTTGTAACAAGATAAAGGGTAGTAAGGATTTGTTATTATTTGTGTTGTTGTAACAAGAAAGAAGAAAGCTAGTGTTTTGATTGGTTTTACTTTTTATACTACTAACAGATATAAATTGTTTTTTTTAATTGTTTTGTGCTGCTTTACTACCGTTTAAAATCATTCTTAAATCAAAACTATTGTTATGTTTTTTTAACAAGTAAAATTTGGATTTAACTGTCGAATATTAATGGTACACAGGAGTAAAAATGAAATAGGATAAGCAAACAAGTAAAACTTTCGATTTTGAAATAAGCAAACATGTAGCCTTTGGATTTTTTTAAATAATCAATGAAGTCTAATCCGATCTATTATCGATCTAATATGAAATCGGTCTATTAATCTTTGTTCAAACATTTTGAAATTGACATTCAAATAGCTATCATTTCTAAAAGTACATTAAAGAATAAATAACTTACATCGAAAAATTGAAATATATTTTAAATAATACATAAGATAAATAAATCTATTTTTATCAAAAAAAATAATAAATCGATTAATAAATAAGTCAAAACGTTTTTGTTGCGACACTTGCCCTCGTATTGTCAAGTTACCAAAAATCACAGATCCAGAAGAAGAAAAAAATGTCATATTGTGGAAGAAATGAGACCCCAAGGCCCAGGGCCAGCACTAATATTTGGAATCCTTTGAAAAATAAAATGTAACTCGACAAAAACATTCTTGTCTGTTTGCACCGAACGTTAACCAAGACAACAAGCAAAAACGATCTTTCTTTCTTTCTTCACCGTCCTCATTATAATCTGCAAAAAACTTGCAAAAAAAAAACATTAGACGAAGCTTCACTCAACCACAATCTGAAAGAAGGTACAGTTTAATTATCGTTTAATTTTCTTCCTTGATGAAACCGGTGGTGTTTAATTTCAATTCGTAGTAAGATTGCTCCAAACTTGATTTTGCTACGATTTTATTTTGATTTGATTAGATGATTACATATAAAACCACTGCAAGCTTCATGAATCTTTGTATCTGGTGAATTTTACAGGATTTAATCACTCTCTATAAAAACTTGTCTCGTTACAGGGTTTTTTTTTGTGTTATGGAGATAATCTCACAGAAGTGTCTACCTCAGTGTTCTGTCGTGACTTGGAGTAGAAACAGATCGGTTCCAAATCGACCAAACATCTTATTACCTAACGGTGTGATAAAAAAATCAAGATTTGTGATTCGAAATGGAACTTCAGATGGTTATGTGGTCGGTGAGAGTGATGACTTGAGTAGTTTAGCTAGAAGAGGAGACTCAAAATCTAAGCTTTTGATTCCTGGTTTGCCTGACCAATCAAACGGTGAAGCTGCTCGAATCACTACTTCTCAGTGTGAGTGGAAGCCTAACCTCACTGTCCATTATGAGAAATCTGGTTGTGAAAACGTGGAGGCTCCTGCGGTGTTGTTTCTTCCTGGCTTTGGTGTTGGTTCTTTTCACTACGAGAAGCAGCTTACTGATTTGGGAAGGGATTATCGAGTTTGGGCTGTTGATTTTGTTGGTCAGGGGTTGTCTCTCCCTACTCAAGACCCTACTACTAGTATTAGTACTGTTACTAGTACTACCATGTCTGAAGATAATGAATCTTTTTGGGGATTTGGTGATGAAGCTCAACCATGGGCTGATCAACTTGTTTACTCCCTTGATCTCTGGAGGGAACAAGTTCAGTATATTGTAGAAGAGGTATATACAACAATATCTTTCAAAGATATCGGAAACTATAAGTTACTGAGTCGTTAAGAGTATGTGGTGTTTGTTTTATAGGTTATTGGTGAGCCAGTGTACATTGCAGGGAACTCACTTGGAGGGTATGTAGCTCTCTACTTTGCAGCAACCCATCCTCATCTAGTGAAAGGTGTTACGTTGCTTAACGCGACGCCTTTTTGGGGTTTCTTCCCTAATCCAGTAAAGTCCCCACGGCTAGCACGTCTCTTTCCATGGTCTGGAACATTCCCTTTGCCGCCAAGAGTGAAAAAACTCACTGAATTAGTGTAAGTAATACTTTATTAACACATCTTCTAGCTCGTATAAGACTAATATATCTTCTATTGTTGATGGAATATCAGGTGGCAAAAGATAAGTGATCCTGAAAGCATAGCTGAGATACTTAAACAGGTGTACAAAGACCATTCCACTGATGTGGATAAAGTATTCTCACGTATTGTGGAGATCACGCAGCACCCGGCTGCTGCTGCCTCCTTTGCGTCAATCATGTTTGCTCCTGGTGGAGAGTTATCTTTCTCCGAAGCTTTATCTAGGTATAAGACAGAATGGTTCTCTTGTTGTATATGTTTTTCCCCTCTATATGTTTGGTGTTTTATGTGATTGTGTTTGCTAGGTGTAAGAAAAACAATGTTCAGATATGTCTAATGTATGGAAAAGAAGATCCATGGGTGGGACCTATATGGGGAAAGAAGATAAAGAAGGAGTTGCCAAACGCTCCATACTATGAGATCAGCCCAGCGGGTCACTGCCCACACGATGAAGTCTCTGAGGTAAAAGAATGAACAACTCAAAAACTTCTCTCAATAAAAGCTTTGGATATAAATAGGACTCTTTTGAATATGATAACGAGTAGGTGGTGAACTATCTGATGCGAGGGTGGATCAAACACCTAGAGTCTGGTGGTTTTGAAGCGCTGCCGCTTTTGGAAGACGGTGAAGAAGATTGGGAGCAGTCCAGGATTGCTAGGGAGATGGAGTTTCCAAGAGGAGAAGGTTGGAAGAAATCAGTGAAGCTGTGGCTGTACGGGGCAAAGTATTCGTTCTGGGGTGGAGTTGGAGAAGCCTTTAGAGCCAGTTTAGTAAAGGTTCTTCGAGGGAAGTCTGTATAGAAAGTAGCAAGCAAAACATGTTGTCGTTGTCTAATGTAGATAGTTGTAATCAGTGGTGATACAGTGTTGTCTTATATGGAATCAAATTTCTAAATGTTCTTCAAAAAGAAAACGTTGGAGAAAGAAAATGTGTATATAGAATAGATGATCTTCCTACTTTTTTATCATCATATCATCTGTGCAAATTAGAATTGTATATGATTTGAATTATTCGTTAGCTTGAATTTTTGAGTCATTTGAACTATCACATTTTACTAAACAATAAAATTTATATATTCACTTCTACCTTTGTGCAAATGAAAAACCAATCAACTGATGCTATTTGTGTAGTTTTTCTACGTAGTGTTGCTCTAATTTATACCATCAATATCAAGTTCAATTTCTTTTAAGAAAATATTTTATCAAAAGAAAAAGAAATACAGAAGAACCTCTATAGATTAATACTCGATAAATTAATATACATTAAATATCTTTATAAAATAATAGAATTTTATAGTTCTAAATTGAATTTTTGGTTCGATTAATATATCAATAAATTAATATCTCTCTAAATTACTTTAAAAAAAATTGGTGTAATTTCAACTTTATTAATTTATAAAGATTTTAGTGTATAAAAATACAATTGGTATAGCAATAAATAATTTAGCAAACAATGGAAAAAAGAAGAAGAATCACAACTGTTTTCAGTGAAAAAAAAAAAAAAAAAGAATCACAACTGTTTTAGCAACAAAAGGAAACGTGGGACCCAATGAAACTGGCAAACCCTCTAAATGTGGCAAAAAGGTGTCATGCAAATACTCAAATTAAAGAAAAGAGAGATACAGAGAGAGAGAGAGAGGAGCACGCAAAACAGTGTTCATGCAAACACAAAAACACTTATGTTTTCTTTGTACTAATCTCTCTTTCTTATATATTACATCCAAATATAGCAATCTTTGCGTCTTCCTTTTATAGACTGTAAACCAAAAAAAGGAGTTTCAATATCCATTTTGAGGAAGAGAGATTTTAAACCTTCTCTTTCTTCTTCTAAGCTCGAAGATGGGTCGTGGAAAAATTGAGATAAAGAGGATTGAGAATGCGAATAGCAGACAAGTCACCTTCTCCAAGAGGCGTGCTGGTTTGCTCAAGAAAGCTCATGAACTCTCTGTTCTTTGTGACGCTGAGGTTGCTGTCATTGTCTTCTCCAAGTCTGGGAAGCTCTTCGAGTTCTCAAGTACTAGTTGGTAATATTAATCAAATCATTTTTCTTGATTCCATTTTTTCATTTGCATGTCTACATTTTGATGGCTTTAAATATGATGCTCTTAGTGAAACTGGTTCTTGCATGTTTGTTTGGATTCATTAGTCCTAATTAATTAAAATCTCAGATCTAATTTGTCATTTTGGTTTTAGCATGAAGAAAACGCTTTTGAGGTATGGCAATTACCAGATCTCTTCAGATGTTCATGGGATTAACTGTAAAGTTGAGGTTAGAAATTAACTCATGTGTTTTTTGCCTTGACTCAACCTCAACTGTTTTACTCTGTTTTGTCTTAAACTATGTTTAGAACCAGGAGGAGTGTACAGAGATGGATCTTTTAAAAGATGAGATTTCAAAGCTTCAAGAGAAACACTTGTATGCAACCTAACTAATCTCACTTGGTTCTTTATTCTTTTCTCTAACCACCCACCACTTTTGTGTCTTAGTTTGTCTTTTGTGTGTGTCTGCAGACAGATGCAGGGTAAGCGGTTGAATACTCTGAGTTTGAAAGAGCTGCAACACCTTGAGAAGCAACTAAATTTCTCATTAGTATCTGTTAGAGAGCGAAAGGTAATATCAATTTTTTTTTATTAAAACATATTTGCATTTCTCCTGATAAAGGTTATGTTATTTCAGGAACTAATGTTGACTAAACAACTTGAGGAATCTCGGCTTAAGGTAACTCTTGAGTTATATATGAAACACTTGCTTTTCCTGTTTAGTTGCTAATATATGGTCACTTCATGTAAGTTTATGTGACCACATGACTCTGATGAACCGTGTTCATATTGTAACTAGCTAGTGTGTAGTTTATTTGTCTTAACTAGTTATGTACCCCTATAACAGGAACAGAGAGCAGAGCTGGAAAATGAGACCTTACGTAGACAGGTGAATGCAACCACTCTTTTATCATTTGTGTTAAATTCTTCTCCTATCACATGATCTTTCTTTCTTCAACTTCTAATCATCTTCTCTTTTGAAGTAGGTTCAAGAACTCAGGAGTTTTTTCCCATCGATCAACCAACACTATGTTCCATCCTACATCAAATGCTTCCCTATAGATCCCAAGAAGAACTCACTCTTAAACAATACTTCTTTGGGAGACATTAACTGCAGCCTCCAAAACACCAACTCAGACACAACTTTGCAACTAGGGTATTTGAGCCCGTTTTAGCTAGCCTTTTGTCCTCTGCTAGTATGCATATGCAATAACAACACTATTTGATTTATTGATTCTTACATGTGTTGTTTTCTCCACAGGTTACCGGGAGAAGCACATGATGGAAGGAAGAATGAAGGAAATAGAGAGAGCCCATCTAGTGATTCAGTGACAACGAGCACGACTAGAGCAACTGCGCAAATGATTAGTCTAGCTTAGAAAATATTCTATCTGAAAAAAAACAAGAGGTTCTCTGTTTATTGTTTAACTAGTTGAGAGTTTAATATTCTATAATCTGTAAAATTAACTTTGGGTTTTATTAATTAATCAGTAGTTACTAGAGCTTGGATCTGGAATCACACATGTGAGTGCATTGCCTTCCAACTATATAATCTTTTTTTCTCTATATGGTTGTATAGTAATATGGTAAAAACATTCTAACAATATGTCTTTTGTACTAACTTTTTTAAACACATCTCTGATCTAACTTGGCATTATAAGGCTAATAATACACTCTAAAATAAAATACAAATCATCGGATGTAATTTGAACAACATCAAAATTCCATTGAAAACTACTTCTTTGTTTCAGCTAGAAATGGTTTGAACGTCAATAAAACTCCAAGTGCCAAGACAGTATTCAGAATAAAGAACACCATTTGTGTACCTGCACATTCAAAGTACCATGTTCTTCTTTATACCTCTGATCTTATGTAAGCTAATGAGTACAATAATATGTATATGAATATGAAGAGATCACATTACCAGGAAGGAAAGTAGCATCCTGACGTTTCTCACTCCATGAATATCTGCCACCAAACCCAAAAATAAGTGAGAAACCTATAATACATCGCTAAACCAAAAAAGTTCTTGTTGTTGATAAGTTTTGTGTTCATTTGAAGCATTACATGATTCCTGCTGCTGCTGGACCTATTGCTTTGAAAAGAGACATCCCTGTCATGGCAAGCCCATTAGCTGCTCCTCTTTGGTCTTGTCTCTGTTTTGTCATTAAAAGAACAAGACACGTTAGTCTTGTTTCTGGATTTTACCTAAATTGTAAACTGTATACACGTTCTGAAGATACTTACCACAGCATTGTTTTGAAGTATGAATAAGCCAGTTACAGCAGAAATCTGCGCATATAAGCACAAATGTTGAGATACTAAAATCCATAATAACACAATCTTCTAAGGTTATCAGATGCTTACGCTTAAAACATTCTTTGCAACGGATGCACAGTTTAGCGTCAAGGTAAGGGCTAAACCAGATAACTTTGCTATTAGAGGGTAACTTGATAAGAGAACTAAACCAAGACTCTGTGCCAAAAACATGCACAAGATTAGAACGCTCATGCTCAAATATCACAAGGAATGCAGTAATAACAACAGAGGATAATGGTTACCCCAGATATACGTGTAACTATGATTGGTCCTAAAAGCCTCTCAGCATAAGAGTAGAGTGAAAGCTGAAACACAAGGAGACCAAACCCTTGAAAGTAGTAGTGTTTAGGTCAGAACAGTTCATTTCTGTTGAAAATGTTAAGTACTGAAGAGTATGAACACACCAGAAAATGCAAGAACAGAACCAACATCTGCAGATGAGTATCCCAAACCTCCATACTTCCTTGGGCTATTTGCCCACAATGAAAAAACCTAGCAAAAGAAAGAAAAGCTTATGTTTATGGGAGCAAATAAACAAAGATGAGTGTGGAGGAAGTGGAGTCAAACCTCAGTGTAAGCCATATCATGAAGTGACAAGATGCAGTATACAATGATAGATGACATAAGTGGCCAGTTACTCAGGAGAGATGTTTTTTCATTTCTCTCTGTCACTTCATGAGATTCAGGGTCATGAGACAAAAGTTTGATAGACTCATCATGTGATGCATCATCAGCAATCTTGTGATTGTGCAATGTTTCCTGGAGAAAATAAGAACAACCCATCTTTAGGGTTAAGATAAAAACACAATAACTAAGGATTTCAAGTAGAGAGCTTACCGGAATCCGCAATGAGACTATGGTTACCAAAAGTGCAAAACAAGATATTACTAAGCAGGGTAAGAAGTAGGGAAACCTGCATTATGATTTATAGACCAATGAGACTATATATGTAGTAGTTGAATGAAAGTGAAGAGGAGGTAGTGAAAGTAATTACTTACTTCCCAAAAACTGATTTCTCTGAGAATAAACTTGGATATTGCTTTGCAGGCTACAAGGTTCAGAGATGAAACAAGAATCAATTAAGAAGAGTGAGAAAAACAAGATTGAAATGTAATTTTTTTAATGAAGAAGACCTGAGCAAGAAAACCACCCATAGCAGGACCAATGATGAGTCCAATGCCCCATGCTGTGCTTACAGCTGAGAGTGCTAAACCTTGATATTCATCACGGAATATTTCTATTGCGTATGCCTGAAATTTTCATCAACATTATCAGGTTGATGAGCTTCAAGAAGTTAAAAAAATTTAAAGAGGAAGACATGAAATGACCTTTATAGGACCAAGTAAACCGTTGAAACTACCGAGGCAGAATCTGGTGATGATGGCCATCCAGAAATTTACACTTAGGCCAAACAGAGTATTGAAAATGACCCTATGACAAGAAAATTTTTAAGCACTGTTTAGATAAGAAATAACACAAAAAAAAAAACAAAGATGAAAGATGTAAGATTCAAGATTTACTAACACTGATGCAGTTCCTATGAGGATCACTGGTTTTCTACCATAACGATCAGCCATGATTCCCCAGATCACAGATGTTAACGTTCGTCCAAGCATAAAAGAGCAACCTTCAAAGGAAAAAATTGTAAGTTTAAAATTGCTTACACTGTAACATTTGAAATAGCCTAAGACCATGATTAACCCCGGATTCTAAGAGTGGGGTTCTTAACGGAAATTAAAAAACAGTTTCTTAACTTTTAACTAAAAAGATTAAGAACCGATTCTTAAAATCCTTGTTTAAGAACAAGTTCTTAACTTTTTAGTTGAAACTTAAGTTTTGATCAAAAAAAAAAAAGTTGAAACTTAAGAAACAGGCTCTTAACTTCCGCTAAAAACCCCACCCTCAGAATCTCGGGTTAATCATGCTCTAAGGCGGCGGTCAAGAACTTGGTTATATATAACAAAAAAAAAGATCAATATGAAGATGTCTCACCAACAAATCCAGCATAAAACCCAATGTCCTCTTCCTTCTTTGCTATATTAAAATCATCAATCTACCAACATACAAAAATAAAAAACACACAAGATTCAGATAAGCACGTTACAAGACTTTTGTGTGTGACAGAAAGAACAACCTACGTAAGTAAACTACTGTTTGACCACTGTGTGCACTCACCATAAAGTAAAGGAATGGGAAAAGAGAAGAGATGGGCAGAGCTGAAAACAATGAACCAAAACAAAAAAAAACTATTTGTTAGAAAAATTCTACGTTAACATAGTATGGTGTGAAGAAAGATTTGTACCGGTGCATAGGACAACGATCCAAACGGAGAAAAGCTCTGAGAAAGGGAATCCACGACGAGACTTTTTCATCTGATCAACCTTGCAGCCAGGGCAATGGTCATGATACTTATTATTCTCCAGCAAACATTCTGTATACTCTTCCGCCATTTTTTCAAAAATCAAAACCCACCTCGGGATCGTAATGAATCCAGAAATTTTGGGAAGATGGGATGTGTTTTTATTTTTTCTATGTGATTAGAGATTGTCACGTTCTCTTATAATTCTTTCTGTCAAAACAGAAATGACGGAAAAATATTTTATTATAGAGAGTCCGCAAGGGACATGTGGGAGTGTGTTATCTAATGTCAACTTATTAATCATTAAGACTTTTATCGAATTTTGATAATGATGTAAACATAATAACTGCCTACGTAGTTGTTATTTGTTTTTTTTTTCTTTTGAAAGATTTCTTCAAATTAAGTAGTTATTTGTTCCTGCATTTTTCATGATTGAAATTTGGTTAGTCTAATTACAAAAAGTTAGAGGAATTAATGACTTCCATATGAGTTGATATGATCACAACTAATAGAGAGATTCTTTACCTTTTTGGTGGTGTTTTTTTACTATGGTCAAACGTTTTTGTGTATATTGTAAAAATCAACTTTATTTTTTTATTCTCCACGTTTTCCACTTTCTTAATTAACATTTACTTTTGTTTTCAAAATTACAAGTTACAAAAATACTCTCTTTTCTTCTAATTTGACGCCAACGCGTTTTCAACAATATTATTATTAGCTAACTTTCTTTACTTAAATTACATTTATTAATTTTGACTAATGTAATTTAGCATTTGTTGGACGTCGAAAAAAGGTTTAATTAATTAAACATGTGAAATCAAATCTGTATCGGATCTCTCAATAATTGGTCTCTCATGCCAATCTATACGGTAGATCTGATCCTTCACCACGACTCAGCCATGCAATGGATTTAATAATCCAATAGGAACAGTATTGTACTTACACTGATGTGCTTTATGATGTCACTCATGTTTCTATAATCTTCTGGCCCAAAATCAGACAATGCAAAACAAAAGAAAAAAAAAAACTGAAATCCTAAGAGTATTGAAATTCGATAATTTTTTATTCAATCTAAACTTTAAAGAATCAACGAGTCCCATACATTTTCCCTATCACCAACTCCCAATAAAATTTCACCTTCTAGATGTTTTAAGAAATGGCTTGAACGTGAGAGCTACACCGACCAGGACTATCACATTCAGGACGAAGAATACCATATGCGATCCTGCACATGTGTTACAATTTATTTGTGTTTAAGCATAAGTATTATTTGAGCATCATAAACAGTGGTAAAAAGAACTTATGTGCATGAAACCTGGTAGAAATGAGGCGTTCAGTCTCCTCTCGCTCAATGAAAATCTGCCATCAATAGAGATTCGTGTTTCAGGCATTACTGCTTCTTTAAACTCATGTAGTGTGTGGTCATTTAGAAGAGTCACTTACAATATGCCAGCTCCAGCTGGTCCAACGGTCTTAAACAGAGACATTGCAGTCATAGCAATTCCATTAGCCGCTCCTCTCTGCCTCTGATCCTGTTGTTTCATTACAAAAAAGTATAGTAAGTCACAAGAAAACTGGTCCACAGTTTTTAGAAGATGAAAGGATGTTCTTTGTCTTACCACAGCTTTGTTTTGTAGGATCAACAAGCCTGTTATGGCAGAGACCTGAAAGGATCATAAGCAGGTGATAAAATATTATAACATGACCATTTATTTTCTTTATATGTAAACAGTAAACTACATACACACAAAGGAGAAATAAAGAACAGGATTAGCTTTTGCATTTGGACTTACACTTAGCACATTGATGAGGATTGATGCACAGTTCAGCATTAAGCTTTGACTGAGACCTGATAAGTTAGCTATAAATGGATAACTCATCTGTAATGGTATCATCAGTGCCTGAAATAAATTAGAAGTTGTCAGAAAAATGATATATATCTTGTTGCATTCAAATGCACTAGTATAATATGCAGATAAGCACCATAGAGAGAATATTAACTGACCCCAGCATAACGGGTGACCATTACAGGTCCTAGAAGTCTCTCGGCCAAAGGATAAACAAAGACCTGAAAGCAGAATAGGCCGAGACCTAAAACAGAATTGTTGATGAGTTATAAACACAAGTCTCAATTTCATTAATAAGGATACTAATGACTTCATGACTGCTTAATTCAAATACTAATTCAAATCAGAGCAAACTCTAATCATCATTTTCACAAGTTCTTATCACTACTAGACATGAAGAGAAAAGATGTTCTGCATACCTGAGATTGTAAGAACTGTGCCGACATCATTGGTTGAGTAGTTCAGACCTCCATATTTCTTTGGACTGTTAGCCCATAAAGCAAATATCTGCAAAGTCAGATCCCAAGTGATTAAGATTTTTCTTCAGACAAAAAAAAACTCAAGACTATGAAGTAACAAAGGATTCTAATACACTTACCTCAGAGTATGCAGTATCATGTAGACACAGCACGCAATAAACAATGATGGATGACATTAGTGGCCAATTTTTCAACAGAGACCCTTGAGAAGCCTTGCCTTTATTCCCTGTGGAAGCAGTAGAGTCACGAGCTGCAGCTTCAAGTACTTCGTATGAGTCATCATGTGAAGTGTTGTCCTGCTTATGATTGTGCAGTGTTTCCTACTCGGAGAGAGACATAAGAGACTCACTCGTTAGAGAACTCTATGAGCATTATACTAATAAAAGAATAGTAGACAATGAATACCGGAATGAAGCAACATAGTACTGTCACAACCAATGCAAAAGCTGAGATTGTAAAGCAAGGCAACGCATACCGAAACCTGCATTGAAATTCACATATTCACTTCATTATACACTATTCCACTAAATTCTTAAAGCAGAGGAGTAAGCATACACACCTCCCAAATAAGGATTCTTTAGAGAACACATTTGGATATTTGTCTGCCGGCTAAGAACATTGAAAAGGCATTATTAGTAAGGCTTCAAAATGAATCAATAAGAGATAGGAAAGCTGAAGCAAGGCGAAGGTATGTGATGATCAAACTTACTTGTGCTAAAAAGCCTCCTAGAGCTGGACCAATGATTAGACCAATGCCCCAAGCTGTACTAACCTGAAATTAGGTAAAAGTTCAGAGCGTCATGACACCAAAAGTCAAAAAAAAACATGTAAGAAAACATATGATTAAAAAAAAAGCTTACAGCTGACATTGCTGTTGCTTGATACTCATCACGAAATATCTCTGACGCATATGCCTATCACATTACACCATTAAGATATTAGACAAGACAAATGAAAATCTGATGTGCATAGCACAAATAGTGGTAGCAAAGAGGTTACCTTCATTGTTCCAAGCAAACAGTTGAAGCTCCCTAGAAGAAACCTTGTGCCTATAGCCATCCAAAAGTTTAAACTCAATCCAAAAAGAGCATTGAAAACAGCACTGCAAAAAAACAACATAAACAGTTAAGTAACCAGGAAAGGAGATACAAACATCATAGTCAAGACAATATTCAAGTATACTAACATGGAGATAGTTCCCAAGAGTATGATAGGTTTTCTCCCATAACGATCAGCTACAATCCCCCAGAAAACTGATGTCATTGCTCTCCCAAGCATAAATGAGCACGCTACAACAAAAGCAGAAAGAAGATAACAATTAGAATAAATGGTAATCCATACTCCCTCCGTTTCAGAATGATCTATGTTTTAGAAAACTGAGTTGTTTCTAAAAGATCTATGTTTTACATTTTCAGCGTAGATAATAATAGCAAATTGTTAATTTCAAAGATATTAATTATATTTACTCAATTTCGATTGGTTAAAATTCATAAGAATAGCTAAACACAGAAAATAATACATTTATTATAAAATTTTAAGTGCTTTCTTACTAACTGTGAAAACTCTAAAATATACATAATTTTGAAAAGGAGGGAATAGTTTACAAGTGACTGAGGAAAAGGATCCTCACCTATAAATCCAGCATAGAACCCAATATCTTTCTCTGTCTTTGCAACACCAAAATCCTCAATCTATGAAAAAAAAAAAAATTAGTGACTTGCAAGCGATGTGGTATGGCTCTCTCTCTAATCAAAAAGACGCACCATGTAATAGAGGAAGGGATACAGAGATGAAATCGGCAGAGCTGCAAAACACACATGGATTCAGATGAGAGAAAGCATAAAGAATCATTACTTTAGCCAAACCATTAGCCAAGAAACAAGACTATGTTTTAAAACAAAACTAGTCTAATCGTTCCGACACACCATACTCACAGAAGATAGAAACAATCAATTTTTGAGAAGCAAAGAAACACTTACAAGTGGAGAGAACAATGATCCAAACAAAGGTAAGCTCAAGATAAGGATATCCACGACGAAGCTGCTTCATCTGCTCAACCTTACATCCAGGACATCCCTCGTGATACGTCTGCTTCTCCAACAACGCCTCCTTGTACTCCTCAGCCATTTTTTTTCACCACTCTCCGATTCAACTCACAGCCTTATAAATATTAAATGAGAAAAGAAACCTTAAGAAGAATGTAGAATAAAAAACGGAAACGGCAAGAGAATATATTCATAAACGTTAAAAAAAAGGGAAGAAAATAAAATGAGTACCACCACACAGATTCTCTCTATCTTCCCTGTGGAGTGGAAAAGACAAGTACACTAGTCTGAATACATGTGTGTGTAATAAGAGCGTATCTATATATATAGTGCTAAATTATGGCAGGTGGTCACACACAAGTGTCATCATAATAATCTGTTCATAATGTTCACGGACCTTAAAAGGAAGGTCACTCTCTCAATTCTCTCACAGAAAAACACACGAACCTAATTCAAATTTTGAAAACTAAATAATTAGTTTATTTTAAAGTAAATACGTAATTTCAAAGTAATTTTATTATTATACTATGTAATCCGTAGGAATGTCTTTTGTGGTCACATGAGATAGTGGAGATAGGAAGAAAGAGACAACTGAAAGTTCCTGGATACACCTTTTTGAAATTAAACAATGTTGTCAGCGTCATCTATCTTTCAAGACTTATCTCATTCAGCAAATCAAATTCGTTCACGTGTGTATATTATAATATTCTATACTTCTGAATGTATAGGGATAATAGGAATCATCGGAACTAAAGATGCAATTGCTTTAAGAAGGATCTTTACTGTTGAAAGCATAACATTAGTATCAAAAACTTTGAATTAATAGAAGTTATATAGCCTTTGTAATTCATCTGTAGATAAAGGTAATGTAGCAGCTTCTGATTCTTGCTTAATAATCAAAAGTGAAGGCTTTCGTAATCTCACAAAGCTGCCTCAAGGGTCGAATAGTCTGCTTTTATTTTAAAGGTTAAGAACACTGATTTTTTATATATATGACGCCCAATGCATGACGTTTAGTGTCTGACGCCTTTTAGTGATTTGAGTTAGTTGCGAATTAGACTGTTTTTTACAAATTCCATGCATATATTATTAGTAGTGTACTTAGATTGACTCGGTGCGTTTTAATGTTCTTCCAAAGGCGAGAGTGATAGGTGCGTGTGGACAAAATTCCACGTCAGCAATATTAGTGTGGAGCCCGTTATGAGAAGCCACAGAGATACGCGTGTTGTACACACAGCTTGCATACAAAATCGCGTGGCTCCCACCTTCCAGCACGTGGGGTCAAAGACAGCGACACTCGATTCAACGTGGACAGACACTAGTCTCCAATTTTGTGTTGGGCCTTTTATTTAGGCCCAAAACTATTGAAAACTTTGGGCAAATATATAAGATCCAGTTCAAATATGATTTTGATAGTAGTTGTTGGGCTTTGATTAATAAAACGTTAAACAACTTTATATTAGCCACTAGAAATTCAGATGTGTGACAGTGACACTCTCTGCCACGCTGTGAGATTTGACGGACTTTTTGTCATCATCTTCCTCTAAAAAAAATAGTCTTTTTAAATTTTTATAAAAGCTGAAGCCAAGTCAGGTGCTGCCTCTTGTTAAGCTTCTCTTCGCCCCCCACTACTCCGATTCATCTCTCTGCATCTTGTAAGTCTTCTCCTTCTCATTCGATAACAGCTTCACTATCGTCTCATTGATTCTTATATTTTCCGTTATGTGATTTGCAGATCTCTGTACAATGTCGAAATCAGGCGCGATGGATCTCGCATCGAACCTTGGTGGCAAGATCGATAAATCCGATGTTCTCACCGCCGTCGAAAAGTAACTTTTTTTTTCTTTCTCAAAACGCATCGTTTCATTAATCTGATTCAGTTACTATAATTCGCGTGTTCTTCTTATGTATGTTGTGATATCCATTTGTATGCTTATGTTCAATATCTCCCAAAATTTTTGAGTACATATTGTTTTTTTTTTTTACCTTTCTCAAAACGCATAGTTTCATTAATCCTATTCACTTACTATAATTCGCGTGTTCTTCTTATGTATGTTGTGATCCATTTGTATGTTTATGTTCAATATCTCCCAAATTTTTTGAGTATTGTTTTTTTTTAAAAACAATTAAATGAAAATAATGCAATTGAATAATCTAAGTTTGGAACTGAGCTTTCAATACAGCATGAAAAAGGAAGACTGTGAGATGGTCCTTGTATTGTATCATTCTTTTGACGTGTATTTTCACTATTGTCACGTTCTTGAGGGCCCCCCGGCTCTTTTTTTTCTCGTGTCCATTAACGACATCTGTTTATTAAAGATTTGACTTTTATTTTATTTTATTTTGATTGCTCCTAATCTCATCTCACAAAGATGTAGAAATGCATGCATCAATGTGATGATTTTTTTTAATTGAAGATTACTAATTTTTTTAAGTGATTCGACTATTTCAGGTATGAGCAATATCACGTCTTCCACGGAGGAGAAGAGGAAGACAGAAAGGCTAACTACACTGACATGGTTAGTGTCCTTACAGTTTTTGAGCACTTTTAAGGCATGCGCTTTTTTTTCTTAATAATTACACAGACATGCCACTCTCTCTGCTTTGATAACAATCGTATATCCTTAGTGTTCCAGGAGATCATATTATTGATACATATAAAGTTGTAGTAAGCCAGGTATTGAAGTTAATCATACTGACTAATCAAATTCTAATCACATTTTCAGGTTAATAAGTATTATGACCTTGCTACTAGCTTTTATGAGTACGGATGGGGAGAGTCTTTCCATTTTGCACACAGGTTATTCTACACTTTCCACTTCTCTGCTACTCTGTTTGTAGTTCTACCAATAAATCTTTCTTTCTTGCAGCTTCAGACACTGATACTAGTTTAGTTATATTTAATTAGTATGAGTTTTTGTTTTGTTTTGTTTTGCAGATGGAATGGAGAATCACTTCGAGAGAGTATCAAACGTCACGAGCACTTTCTTGCTCTTCAGCTTGGGGTTAAACCAGGACAAAAGGTTTGATAACCTTTTAGCTGAGCGCTCCGACTTAATGGGACCCTTCACCATCAGATGCTCATTTCCTTGTTTATATTTCTCAATAGGTACTTGATGTAGGATGTGGAATTGGTGGACCACTGAGAGAAATTGCACGTTTCAGGTAAAATGACTTGCACATACCAAAAGCACATATTATTTTTTACATCATCTACATGAGATTTGAAGTAGTTGTCATGGTTAGCAAAATATATCAGTCTATGAATTGTGTGTGTTTGCTCTACTACAGCAATTCATCAGTTACCGGGATCAACAATAATGAATACCAGATCACCAGAGGCAAGGTAACACATCTATATTTGTGAAAGATGATGCATTCTGGTTCCCGTAAACTCTTGGACGTGTTATATCCTGTTTTCAAATTTGATTTTGGTTCATTCTGAAATGTGATTTTATTAACTCCATCTTATTGGCAACCCTCTTCTTTGCAGGAACTAAACCGACTTGCAGGTGTCGACAAGACATGTAACTTTGTCAAGGTTAGTTGATATCGTTCTTCTTGTATCACCATTTTAGTTGTAAATCCTGAGTTTGAAAGGAAAACACCTTGTAAAGGGAAACGTGAGGAAGATCGTCTTTTGTTAATCTTGCAGGCTGACTTCATGAAGATGCCGTTTCCTGAAAACACTTTTGATGCAGTTTATGCTATAGAGGCAACCTGTCACGCACCTGATGCAGTATGTTAAATTCTAAGCAGCTATATGTTTGTTTTATTCCCAGCATTAAATAAGCATTATGATTTCAACAACAGTATGGATGCTACAAAGAGATCTACAGAGTGCTAAAGCCGGGGCAATGTTTTGCTGCCTATGAATGGTGCATGACAGATGCATTTGACCCTGATAACGCCCAACATCAGAAAATAAAGGTCTAGTGTGGTCTCTTGCATCTATTTATACATACTATGGAATATAAACATATACTTCATTGTGCAGGCAGAGATAGAGATTGGAGATGGTCTCCCTGACATTAGGCTGACTTCAAAATGCCTCGAAGCTCTGAAACAGGCCGGTTTTGAAGTAAGTATCATCTAACTACAGATCCTCTCTATTTCCTAACGCAAACATGTCAACATCTAAAGATAATATTATTATCTGCATTGTTATAAAGGTAATATGGGAAAAGGATCTCGCCAAAGACTCGCCAGTCCCATGGTACTTACCTCTGGACAAAAATCACTTTTCGCTCAGTAGCTTCCGCCTAACAGCTGTTGGACGATTCATAACCAAAAACATGGTACGAAGGAAAACTCTGACTCATCTGCCAGATCTCACCAACTAATACTGTAGCTGTTCATATATCCCCAACATGTCGTTCTTATTTATAGGTGAAGATCCTTGAGTACATAAGACTGGCACCTAAAGGAAGCCAAAGGGTTTCAGATTTTCTGGAGAAGGCAGCAGAAGGATTAGTCGACGGTGGAAGGTAAGATGATACAAACTTATGTATTTTATATACCCCCTTCAAGTTTCAGATTGTCTGTTTTTTCTATAAGGTCAGATTCTAAATCCTATGTGTTAACAGGAGAGAGATATTCACGCCAATGTATTTCTTCTTGGCCCGGAAGCCAGAATGAGCCTGATGAGAGATGCTTTATCGTAGGTCGATCAAAGTTGACAGGTTTCTCAACTTGCTTTTTTGTTTGTTATGTTTCATCTCCTTTTGTTGGAGTGTTGTTCTCTCTTACATTGCTAAAAACTCTTGTTGCAATTTGTTTTGGACGATTCTTAACATGTCACGTGCTGCAACTCTGTCAGTGAATAACGTGCACATGCGCAAAATATCTTGGAGTCCTTTTATCTCTTTCTATTTTAGATCTCAGAAACTCTTTGTGTCGACTTCTGCTATGATCCAAAAGTGGTACCACTTCCATAAACAGACGTGGCCTTTGGATTCTTTACGTATAACCCTGAGATTCGTTGGGCCAAGTCGTAAAAATTAATGATTTGGTAAAAATGAAAACTTCATTACTGGAATGAAATTACTACCTCGGACTCGGAGTTTGACAAAATCATACAAACTGACCAAATACAAAAACCATGATAATGATACTAAAACAGCACCGCATGGTAAATAAGTTTGATTCATACAAATAATTACAAGTAAGCTTGATGAGTTAAACAACCGTGTTTTCTTAGAGCTTTCGATTTTCATTGCAGCATTTTTAAAACATGCATAATGTGTATTACGTGCTGAAATTCCGTCCCAACAATTGTTGTATTTTGATTTTGTTTTTCTAAAACAATACTAACTAGTGGGCCTTAGAATATCTAAAGAAGGCCTGGTAAAATACACTTAGGTTTGAAGCCCATCTATACCAATCAAAAGCCCCCTCGCTCGATTCCGTGTCCTCAAGCGCGTCCCCGACACGCGTTCCACTCCTTATTTAAGTTTTGAGTTCGAGTTGTTGTCCAAAGTATAATTCCTCCTTCCTCTATAAATACAACTACAAGTTAACAAAAACAAAACGAAAACGTAACAACCTATCTTGCCCCCAACAAACAACACAACACACCTTCCTTAACCCTCTCACCATGTCAACCACCTCAGTAATTATCATCGGCGCTGGAATCTCCGGTTAGAATCATCAACCTAATACTCTTGTTGATCTTGTAATTCATCGGTTGCTTGATTTTTATTTTATTTTTTAGGAATAACGGCGGCGAAGGAGCTCGTGAAGAACGGAGTAGAAGACGTATTGATCCTCGAGGCAACGGAACGGATCGGTGGGAGAATACAAAAACAGAGTTTTGGTGACGTGTCGGTGGAGCTTGGTGCGGGTTGGATAGCTGGAGTCGGTGGTAAAGAGTCTAACCCTGTTTGGGAGCTTGCTTCTCGTCTTAATCTACGTACTTGCTTCTCTGACTACACTAATGCTCGTTACAATATCTATGATCGAAGGTAAAACAGAATCTTGATTAGTTTCTTTCTCCTCCTCCGGAGTTTTTTTTTTTTTTTTTTTTGATTAACCTGGGAGTATCCTAAACCTATGTTTTTTTTTTCTAGTGGAGAAATCTTTCCGACTAGTTTCGCTGCTGACTCGTATAAGAAGGCTGTTGACTCGGCGATTTTGAAGTTAAAGAGTCTTGAAGCTGAATGTGCTGGTCAAGAAACTGAAGAAGCTCCTTCGTAAGTCTCTCTGTTTTTTTTCTTTATATTTTTTTCCGTTAAAAAGTTGGTTTCACCTATTTACCGAGAACCAAACAATATAAAATTATAAATAGTTTCTCCGAACGTGAATTAAACGGAATTTCACCTATTTACCGAGAACCAAACAATATAAAATTATAAATAGTTTCTCTTAACGTGAATTAAACGGAATGTGTTTACTAAACGGAATGTGTTTACTAGACACTCACTTTAGATTATTCATGAAACAAACGATAATTAATGTGGTGCTCTTGGTTTGGTTTTCAGGTCACCAGAGACGCCAATAGACCTCGCTATTGACTTCATTCTGCATGATTTCGAGATGGCAGGTAAATCATTACATCAAAATATTTTTGTCTGTTTTATTACAGTGTTTTCATCATTTACATTTAAATAATACTTTTTTGTCTTGTTTCTATTACCGTGTTTGTTCAGAGGTTGAACCAATATCGACTTACGTGGACTTCGGTGAAAGGGAATATTTGGTTGCTGATGAAAGAGGTTATGAATCTTTGCTTTATAAAATGGCTGAGGGGTTTCTCTATACTTCAGATGGTAACATCTTGGACAACCGCCTCAAACTAAACAAGGTAGACTTTTTTTTTTTTAAAACACCAAAAAAGTTATCTTTTGACTGTTTTTAATGATGAGGTTGATTGACCTCTTTTACTTTGAGTTAAAAGGAGTTTATTATGACGTTATTTTGGAAAAAAGCTACTTTTTGCCTTTTAGCTGTTGTTGATTTGCATTTTCCTGCTAATAAGTTTACAACTAACCACAGCTGCTATGTTCTCTCAGTCTAGTCTCAACCTTTGTTTTGTAGTGCAAATTGATTTTAATTTGTGGGGTCATGTTTTATTTATTGCCTCTCATAATCCAGCTGGCTAAGCTATTGTTAATAGTATTAGTAAATCTTATATTAGTGGTGAATTTAATGGCAGGTGGTTAGGGAGGTGCAACAGTCAAGGAATGGTGTTGTGGTGAAAACAGAGGATGGTTCCGAATACGAGGCTAATTATGTGATCGTGTCTGCTAGTATCGGTGTTCTCCAATCCAATCTTATCTCATTCCACCCTCCTTTACCGGTTAGTTTACTTTCTCCTCTTATCCTTTAAATTTATAATCAACTACTTATCTTTTATGCTTATTTAACGCTAAAAGATTGCACAAAATGGGGGAGGTTTTTAATCATTCATTGTACATGAACCTAGGAAATACTTATAAAATATTGCGTTAGCCATTAGGTAAAGAAAGTCATAATTCAATTTAAAAAAAAAAAAAATTCAAAAACCATACATCAAATACAATGAGTTGGTTGGTTATGCATGGTTGATCCATGGCTGTCTCAGAAGTCAGGATATGTTATTTTATTATAAATTTATAATCAATATTCATGTGATCTTAACTTATCCAAGAACTATTAATTGGTGACAGAAATGGAAAACAGAAGCAATACAAGAATGTGATGTGATGGTGTACACAAAGATCTTCCTAAAATTCCCTAACTGTTTCTGGCCATGTGGTCCTGGTCAAGAGTTTTTCATCTATGCACACGAACAACGCGGCTACTTCACCTTTTGGCAGGTTTGATTACCTTAAAAATTAAACAATTAATAGTTTGTTAATCTCAATGCATCTTTTTAATCACTCCACATAACGTTAGAAACGTGGCACATGCACTCCCTACTAATCTTAAAATTATAAACACCTGGAGGGTCCCTCTGATTATTATCATCATTGCTTTAATTATCTCGAGTGTCTAACCAGCTGCATGATCCATGTAGCATTGTATTATTAGTACAACTTGCTTGCTCTCTACTCTCTGTAACCTAACTGTTGCTTTGTTCTTAATCAGCACATGGAAAATGCTTACCCGGGGTCTAACATTCTGGTCGTGACGTTGACTAACGAGCAGTCAAAGCGCGTGGAATCACAATCAGACGAGGAGACACTGAAAGAGGCAATGAGTGTTCTCAGAGACATGTTTGGTCCCACTATTCCTTACGCAACTGATGTTCTTGTCCCAAGATGGTGGAACAACCGGTTCCAGCGCGGTAGCTACAGCAATTACCCTATGATATCTGATAATCAACTTCTCCGTAATATCAAGGTATGATAACAAGTTAACAACAACTTTTACTTTGTCTTTATTAGCACATTCACACATGTTGAGGTTTATGATAGTTTATCTGGTTTATGTGTGATCCAGGCTCCATTTGGAAGGATATTTTTCACAGGAGAACATACAAGTGAGAAGTTTAGTGGATATGTACATGGAGGATACCTTGCGGGTATGGACACAAGCAAGTCTTTGTTGGAAGAGATGAAACAGAGTTTGTTGTTACAACCTTTACTTGACTTCACAGAGTCTCTAACACAAACAGACAAGCGTTCTAATTCTCAAATGTACACTAATGTCAATTTAATCTCAGGGAGAAGCTAAACATGTGAATTACTTAATGTTATAATTCTTTTAGATCTACAGAAATTCATGTGAATTACTTAATGTAACAGTTGTCTTGAAATGCTGAATTTGTTGCAATATCTCTATATATTGTAGAACATTTTTGATAGTATTAATAGTATGGTTCGCCAGAATTAGAGCAAGCAATGCGATGTATAAAGTCTCAAAGAAGCTATCTGTATCTTACAATATTGAAGTGCTTGCAGAAGTTTTAAATACTTCAAAGAGAACTAGACTCACCAGACAAGGTCTCATAGCACTTCAAAGGTTCTGATTTATAATTAAAAGCTATAGTTACAGAGAACGAGAACGAGAACTGAATTCACTTACAACAAAAAAACCATCCCAACTCAAGATCCCAAAGTAACAACATCCTTCCCATAGATACGTTGAAGTTCAAGGCTAGCGACTTGATATGAAGCTGAAAAACAGAAAATAAGTAGAACAAAAACTTGTCAGCTGCTAATATCTATAATTAGAATGTCTTATGTTTGCAATATTTATACCTTTCCAGGTGTTGAAATTTTTATAGTTGATATCAGATCCAGTTACGTTTTGAATAGCATCAAACAACTTCTCCTGAGGTGTATTCTTCAGCTCTTGAACAACTCCATAAATGGTCTTTCCATTCTCAAAGTATATGTGATTGTTTGGATGCTTTGTCTTGCAATTAGCATGCTGCTCAAACTCATACGCATTAAGAACCTGTTGGAACATTTAACAGATGACATAGATTTGTAATAAACAGACATGACAGAGTAAACTACTAAGACTGTTTGTATCACGTTGCTTACTTTAGTAAGGTTACAGCTGCTGCAACCACATAGATACCCAGTCCCCTTTATAACTCCTTTGAGATTTTTCTGCCAGATAGCTTTTTTAGCAAAAGGAAGGGTAAAAGGTGAAAGATTCCTTGTCAGGAAAGGTTAAAGGAAGAAACAGACCTCACGTGACCATGAGTAGTACTTGACAGTAACTCCATCAAACATTCCTGTTGACAACAAGGACTTAACATTTGAAGGAAATGTGTTTGTGGAACCCTTCTTAGCTGTCTTTGAATCTTTACTTTTGGGGACGATCAAGGTATCAACTCTAGAGCTGGCGTAAGGAGGATTTCTAGATTGACAAAACATGTTGTCCTCTGCAGGAGAATAGCTGAAGTTCTCAAAACTGTTAACAACAGGAACTGGAGAACCCAATGGAGACTTTCCACCTGGCAACACAACATTAGCATTTTTTTTGTGGTAAGATGATTCAGTCATGAAAAGGTTTTCAGATGCTTTGTCACAAGGGAGAAGAGACATGAAGTTCTCATCAGCCTTTTGAAGAGACTGACCCATCAGTGCAAATGTTGAGAAGACATTTTCATCTCCTTTGTCATAACTCAAGTTTGGAATGAAGTTCCCATCTGGCTTGCTAGTGACTGGCCCTGGCAAGATGAAGCTCTTGTCAATGTTACTGCAGGTTTGGCCAAAGGAGAGAGTGTTATCTTCATAAGAAGGAGCCATTTCAAATGATCTTGAAACTCCTCCCTCACCATAAAACTGAACCATGGATTCAGGAGATTCACACACTTGATTGACCTTAACGTTTCTAATGGTATCAAGATTAAATGAGCTACTACCATGAACCACCTCCTGGTATGTGTGCTGCGGATTAGCAGGATCGAATAAGCAACTAGATAACTGTCTAGGCACAAGTGAATTGTCCCATGTAGACATATGAGGAGTTAAGAAACCAGGTTTGGCACTACTATCAATCTCAACCACTTGTCTCTTATTACTGAAAAGTTCAGAACCACTTGACTCTTCTTGTGTCAGCCACTGATGAATCCGCTTTAGTTCCATTCTCGTAGAGACAGAGGAAAGATTCTCCTCAACATCCTCTTCTCTGACAAGATCTGTTCTCATCCTACTCTGTATCACAACCAGCAAGCGGCATAATCAATAACAAACACTCACAATGAAGACTCAATAACCAACAAGAGTAGAAAGTTTTCTAGTTTCGAAAATGAACAGTATATTAGGAAATTTTGAGTCCAAGAACCCTAAAAAGGCTAAAACCAAGAAATAGCCGCTGTTAAAAACCACTAAAGAGATCAAAGGGTATTTACCTCTTGCAACATTAGAAATGAGATGAGGAAGTAGAGGGAATCAAAGGTTGGATGGAGATTTTGGGATTGGAGTTGCTTTTAATAGGAGTGATAGTGTTGAGGATCATCAAAGACTCAAACAGGGACTTGAATCGCTTTGGTCGTTACGAGTATGTGGAGAGTTACAATTACAAGTAATGCCCCGCCAAACTCTTGTCAGATTATTGACGCTTGTTATTTTTTTATTTTTATTTTTTTGTAGGTATCATTGAGTGTGACACTATTAGAAGAAAAATAACATCATCATGATGATGAAAAATATCTGACTGATTAGGTCAACTTATCAAATTATGATTCTGGCCCCACACAGTATCTCCCTTTGTCGTAAGGACATTAGGATAAATGATTTTTACCCCTTTTTACTTAACATCCATATTTTGCTAGTTGTCTATTATTTACAAGTTGTACAATTTTGTTTTGATAAACGCTATCGATTCATCTGGTCCCGAGAAGAATGCACTTAGTGCTATAAAGTAGACTAGCCCAAAGTGTATCACAGATTCGAGTTTGGAATATTTTCTTATTAATGTTAGAGGATGTACCGATCATTTATTACGGTCCACTATAAACTACTTGGACTATGAAATCCAAGTCCAAACTGACCAATTAGTGATAATTTAGTTTTCAAAGAAAATCGAACCATAAGCTGATGTAGATATACACCAAACCCAAAAAATTGCCACTAGGCTACAACTTTCACAGAAGGACATTTTCGCAGGTGGCTCTTCTACTTTGAATGTCATCTTAGCCACCTTCTACACCGCTCATAACTACTGCAACAATACATGATGCTAGTTTGCATCATCCTTCTCTAAGACTATGCTTCAGATTTGGGCTTTCCATATTAATAAAACAAATGTGGCCCACATTTCTTTTTTCTTATTAGGCCTAATTCGTTTTTATAATATGGGCCACAGGAATGAGCTGTATACATTTTCTCTTTCTAATATTTTTTTTGAGCAACTTTCTCTTTCTAATATAAAGAAGGGAATTCACATGCTCTGCACCAGTATTGGCTTCTGGTTCTATATAACTCAGGACCAAATAAAATGTACAACAAGGTTTTCAGTGGGGACACATTTCATAGTACCGTCTAATTGCAAATATAAACCGACCGGTCCGGTCCTTGTTTGGAACAGAGTACTTAAATGGCATAGGATAAGGCCAAAGAATCTTTTTACATGGCTGAAACCGAAATAAAATCTCCATGACAACTACAATATCCACGCGCCCAAGCCAACTAAAATATAAACAGAAATCTCAATGAACCAATGAGAAGCCAGTAAACTCCATCACATTGTCCTCAGCAAAGATCAAACAAAACTCAACCTCACGAACTCTCACGTACCTATTCCTCCACGTGTCCTTCCCTCCCACCACTTCCCTTCAAAACCAACGCTTCTTTTTAGCTCCTTCCAAAGAGAAACATAAAAGCAGAAGATCAAAAGACAACAACAAAAACGTAAAAGAAGAGAGATTAGTTATTCTCTCTTCACACTACTACAATCTCTTCTTCTCTTCTCAATCTATCTGCCAAAACAATGGCTTCACTTATGTATTCACCATTCACTCTATCTACTTCCAAAGCAGAACATCTCTCTTCCCTCTCCAACACCACCAAACACTCCTTCCTCCGCAAGAAACCAACCAAATCTTTATTCAAAGTGAAGTCCTCTGTTTCAGGCGGAAACGGTCTCTTCACACAAACAAACCCTGAGGTTCGCCGTATAGTCCCCACCAAGAGAGACAACGTGCCCACAGTTAAAATCGTCTACGTCGTCCTCGAGGCTCAGTACCAATCATCACTCTCCGAAGCTGTACAAACCCTCAACAAAACATCAAGATTCGCTTCCTACGAAGTCGTTGGTTACTTAGTCGAAGAGCTTCGCGACAAAAACACTTACAAGAGCTTCTGCAAGGACTTAGAAGACGCCAACATCTTCATAGGCTCTCTGATCTTCGTCGAGGAGCTTGCTCTCAAAGTAAAAGAAGCTGTTGAGAAAGAGAGAGACAGGATGGATGCTGTTCTCGTCTTCCCTTCGATGCCTGAAGTGATGAGACTAAACAAGCTTGGTTCGTTTAGTATGTCTCAGTTAGGTCAGTCCAAGTCTCCTTTCTTCCAACTCTTTAAAAGGAAGAAAGGAGCAGGATCAGCTGGTTTTGCAGACAGTATGTTGAAGCTTGTAAGAACATTACCCAAAGTTCTAAAGTACTTACCTAGCGACAAGGCTCAAGACGCGCGTCTCTACATCTTGAGTTTGCAGTTTTGGCTTGGCGGTTCTCCTGATAATCTTCAGAACTTTGTTAAGATGATATCCGGATCTTATGTCCCGGCTTTAAAAGGCGTTAAAATCGAGTATTCGGATCCGGTTCTGTTTTTGGATACTGGAATATGGCATCCTTTAGCTCCAATGATGTATGATGATGTTAAAGAGTATTTGAATTGGTATGATACTAGAAGAGACACTAACGCTTCTCTCAAGAAGAAAGATGCTACTGTTATTGGTTTGGTTCTTCAGAGGAGTCACATTGTGACTGGTGATGATAGTCATTATGTGGCTGTTATCATGGAGCTCGAAGCTAGAGGAGCTAAGGTGATTCCTATCTTCGCTGGAGGGTTGGATTTTTCTGGTCCGGTTGAGAGATATTTTGTGGATCCGGTTAGTAAACAGCCTATAATAAACTCTGCGGTTTCGTTAACCGGGTTTGCGTTAGTGGGTGGACCAGCGAGGCAGGATCATCCTAGGGCTATTGAGGCTTTAAAGAAGCTTGATGTTCCTTATCTTGTGGGGGTTCCACTGGTGTTTCAGACGACGGAGGAGTGGCTTAACAGCACGCTTGGGTTGCATCCTATTCAGGTGGCTTTGCAGGTTGCTTTACCTGAGCTTGATGGAGGGATGGAACCTATTGTTTTCGCTGGTCGTGACCCTAGAACAGGTTAGTCACCTTATGAGCCTTATTGCATATCTCTTAGTTTTCATTATAAGTGTTGGAATGTTTTCTTATTGAAGATCTTTGTTTACTAATTGTTGCAGGGAAGTCACATGCTCTTCACAAGAGAGTGGAGCAACTTTGTATCAGGGCTATTAGATGGGGAGAGCTCAAAAGAAAAACTAAGGTATCATTACTTAATACCAATGTTCAAAAAATCGATATAGAGAGCATCTTTATGGTAAACCAGTCATAGTCGAAATGAGTTTTTTTTTTTTAAATGAATTTTAAATAGCTCATATGGGTATAAAGAGTCTTAAATTGATTAAAAATCGGTCTAAATTGATTTAATTCGGTCTAAATAGGCGAAATCAAATCAAATAACAACAAACTAATTTATAATTTGTCTGATTTGTTTTTTTTTTTGTATATCAGTTTTTATAATTCATCAAACTGATTTATAACTAATCCTAAAAAGATATCTAAGAAATAATTTTCTTAAAATCCGATTTATATAGCTCAATATCGGTTTAAGGCGTCCTAAATGGTCCAAATTGGTTTAATTTAATCTAAGCTGGTGTAATCGGTTAATTAAGTGACAATGTTAGTGTGAGTTCACAAATTTGTCTGTTTTGTTTTTTTTTAAATATTTTTTTTATAAATAATTCATCCAATAATTTATAATTAATTCTAAAAATTAGTCTAGTATAAATAACTATATAATAAATAATCAAATAATCCGTTATCTCATAGTCCTAGCCTAATGATTTCTTAAACATTGCTTAATACTCATCCTTAGTGACATAATGACATCATCAAACATGCAATGAATGTTCTAATGAAAAAAATGTGTCTCATTACAGGCAGAGAAGAAGGTAGCAATCACTGTTTTCAGTTTCCCACCAGACAAAGGAAACGTAGGAACCGCAGCATACCTCAACGTCTTCGCATCCATCTTCTCAGTCCTAAAAGACCTCAAGAGAGACGGCTACAACGTGGAAGGACTACCCGAGACAGCAGAGACTCTCATCGAAGAGATCCTCCACGACAAAGAAGCTCAGTTCAGCAGCCCTAACCTCAACATCGCTTACAAAATGGGAGTCCGCGAGTACCAAACCCTAACTCCTTACGCAACCTCCTTGGAAGAGAATTGGGGGAAGCCTCCAGGGAACCTAAACTCAGACGGAGAGAATCTCCTCGTCTTTGGTAAAACGTATGGTAACGTTTTCATTGGCGTGCAACCCACGTTTGGGTATGAAGGTGATCCCATGAGGCTTCTCTTCTCCAAATCAGCTAGTCCTCATCATGGTTTCGCTGCTTACTACTCTTACGTGGAGAAGATCTTTAAAGCTGACGCTGTTCTTCATTTTGGGACTCATGGCTCTCTTGAGTTTATGCCAGGGAAGCAAGTGGGGATGAGTGACGCTTGTTTTCCTGATAGTCTCATTGGGAACATACCTAATGTTTACTACTATGCAGCTAACAACCCTTCGGAAGCAACCATTGCTAAGAGGAGAAGTTATGCTAATACTATCAGTTACCTGACTCCACCAGCTGAGAACGCTGGTTTGTATAAAGGGCTTAAGCAGTTGAGTGAGCTGATATCTTCTTACCAGTCTCTCAAGGACACTGGGAGAGGTCCACAGATTGTTAGCTCCATCATCAGCACTGCTAAGCAGTGTAATCTTGATAAAGATGTGGATCTTCCTGATGAAGGGACAGATCTTTCTGTTAAGGAGAGAGATCTTGTGGTTGGGAAAGTCTACTCCAAGATTATGGAGATTGAGTCTAGACTCTTGCCGTGTGGGCTTCATGTCATTGGTGAGCCTCCTTCTGCTATGGAAGCTGTTGCTACACTTGTCAACATCGCTGCTTTGGACCGGGTTGAAGATGGGATCACATCTCTTCCTTCTATATTAGCTGAGTGTGTTGGACGTGAGATTGAAGATGTGTACAGAGGAAGTGACAAGGGGATCTTGAGCGATGTTGAGCTTCTGAAACAGATAACTGACGCCTCGCGTGGCGCGGTTTCCGCATTTGTTGAGAAGACTACAAATAGTAAAGGACAGGTTGTTAACGTGTCTGACAAGCTTACTTCGATTCTAGGGTTTGGAATCAATGAGCCATGGGTTGAGTATCTCTCCAACACTAAGTTTTACAGAGCGAATAGAGATAAGCTGAGAACAGTGTTTGGCTTCCTTGGAGAATGCCTTAAGCTGGTGGTGATGGACAATGAGCTAGGGAGTCTAATGCAAGCATTGGAAGGGAAGTACGTTGAGCCAGGTCCAGGTGGTGATCCTATAAGAAACCCTAAGGTTCTACCAACTGGTAAAAACATTCATGCGTTGGATCCTCAGGCTATTCCCACAACAGCAGCAATGGCAAGTGCCAAGATTGTTGTGGACAGGTTGGTGGAGAGACAGAGGATGGAGAATGAAGGGAAGTATCCAGAGACAATAGCTCTTGTCCTTTGGGGAACTGATAATATCAAGACGTATGGTGAGTCTCTTGGACAGGTTCTTTGGATGATTGGTGCTAGACCAGTTGCTGATGGTCTTGGGAGAGTGAACCGTGTTGAGCCTGTGAGCTTAGAAGAACTTGGAAGGCCTAGGATTGATGTTGTTGTTAACTGCTCTGGAGTCTTCCGTGATCTCTTTATTAACCAGGTAAATAGATTAAAGCAATGTTCTAAAAATTGGTTTAGTCAAAACAATTTTCTTAAGTAGTTAAACATTTAAAAAAAAAAAAATTGATTTATACAATTCAAATTAGGTTAAACCATTTTAAATTGATTTAAATTGGTTTAAATCTGTTAAATTAAAGTAATAATTTTAGTACAAATCCATAAATTTATATAGTTTTTTTGTATATGTAATTTTTATAGTTCATCAAAATAATTTGTCTAGTTAATGAAAGTAATGTTTTTAAAAATTAAAATAAAAACAAACCAAAATATCTACTATAAATGGAAAATATATAAAACTCAGTCAATAATTTGATAAAGATTTTTTGAATATTGGACTAAAGCATTCACTTTAGTTTATTGTTGTTTGGTGTCTCATGGTGCTTCTTCTTTCATGCAGATGAATCTTCTTGACCGAGCAATCAAGATGGTAGCTGAGCTAGACGAGCCAGTTGAGATGAACTATGTGAGAAAACATGCAATGGAACAAGCAGCAACGCTTGGAGTTGATATTAGAGAGGCAGCGACAAGAGTTTTCTCAAACGCGTCAGGGTCATACTCATCAAACATCAGTCTCGCTGTTGAGAACTCTTCATGGAACGATGAGAAGCAGCTTCAGGACATGTACTTGAGCCGAAAATCGTTTGCGTTCGACAGTGATGCTCCTGGAGCAGGGATGGCTGAGAAGAAGCAGGTCTTTGAGATGGCTCTTATGACTGCAGAAGTCACGTTCCAGAACCTTGATTCTTCCGAGATTTCGTTGACTGATGTGAGCCATTACTTTGATTCTGACCCTACAAACTTGGTTCAGAGTTTGAGGAAAGACAAGAAGAAACCTAGCGCTTACATTGCTGATACAACAACCGCAAACGCACAGGTTAGTGAACTGGACATGGAGCATACTATCCAAAATATTTAAAATTATTTGAAATATCTTTTTTTTAAATCCGAAAACCCGAATAGTCTGATATTTAATCTAAAACCCAAAATTTCTGAATTTTAACCTAAAATAACCAAAAAATCAGAACCAAATGAGATAAAAATTATTTAGGATATATCCGGTTTCTGAACTTTGTCACCCGAACCAAAACCAAACCAAATTTTCCAATTACCCGAACGGATCTTATACCTCTAGAACTGAAAAACAGAAGAACCAAAAGAACTGAACCTTAATGCCCAAGGCTAACTTGAATTCTTAAAACAGAACACATTTGCTTAAACTATATTTGATTCTTGTAGGTGAGGTCACTATCTGAGACAGTGAGGCTGGATGCAAGAACAAAGCTGCTGAATCCAAAGTGGTATGAAGGGATGATGTCAAGTGGATATGAAGGAGTTCGTGAGATAGAGAAGAGACTGACAAACACTGTGGGATGGAGTGCAACATCAGGTCAAGTTGACAACTGGGTGTACGAAGAGGCTAACACAACTTTCATCAAAGATGAGGAGATGCTTAACCGTCTCATGAACACTAATCCAAACTCCTTCAGGAAAATGATCCAAACTTTCTTGGAAGCTAATGGTCGTGGTTACTGGGAGACTTCTGATGATAATATTGAGAAGCTCAAGGACTTGTACTCTCAGGTTGAAGACAAGATTGAAGGGATCGATAGGTAAACAATGTGAATCCTATTCCTTGCGTAAATGGAGACAAATTGTTGATGTTTATTTTTAAACCAATGACATCATGTCTATGTGAATAAGAGAATGTTTTTGCTGACATTTTCTGACTTTATATGAATGTTGGAGGAGTCTCTTCTTCTATGCCAAAGAGGCAGTATTAATATGTTGTATTTGATGTTCTTACTCATATTGAACAAACACCTTTTTCTCCATATTTTCTCATACTTGAAACCCTTAATCTTCTTATTTCATTTTCCTGTTCACTATCACCTTGTATGTACGCTTGAATCTTAATTAACTTGGAAAGATAATGAGATGAAAATATTATCAACTGGATAGAATAGTAAAATAACACTAATCGATAAAATAATAAGATATTTTTTTCAATAATTCTATGTAAAGATATGGTTCAATAAAATTATAAATTAATAATTTATATGTGTATACATTATATATATATATATATATACAAATCAACGATTATATTGTTTGTTTTATATTCATAAAGGAATTATTTTTATATTTCTAACACTTAATATATTTTGATGAGATTTAGTAAAATTATATTAAAACCACATTCAAATTCTATAAGATATATTTTGTATATACCAAATAATATAATAAAACTAAGAAACATATCTAATTTCAGAATTTAATATATATACACTAAAATAAAATATTTTCTTATTCTAGAAAAATATATCTTGAAATGGAAAAATCTAAAAAATAAACCTTTTATACACAGTAATAAATCTATAAATTAATAAAACATCAAAATCCCAACATTATTAATTTATAAAGTTTTTAATGTAATAAACAAACAAGAGGTCATTATAGAAAGAAATCAAGAATAGAGATTTAGTTCATGAATATGGTGACTCTTATCAAAGAAAGATATCTATTCACCATTTCACTTTCCTTTTATAATCTCTTAACAATTACCACTATGTAAACTCATATATATCTGCTCGCTGTCAAAGAGAAAAAACAAAACAAAAACTCGTATCTGCATTTGCAAAAACAAGTAATGGATTCCTCATCATCTTCACCCACAAGAATCATCATGAGAGACGCTGAATCAAGTGCTAGCCAGTTCTTAAGTGGTGAACAAGAAACAACTAATCATGTAGCAAAAACAAACAATGTTGAGAGTGAGCAAGTAATTGCAGATGATAGGGCAATCTTACTCACATTTCCTGGAGGATACCCAGTCTCTAAAGCAGAACTGCATGCCTACTTCACCAGGTACTGATTTCATTTTACAAAAAAAAAAAAAGAAGAAGAAGGTTGCAGTCTCATAATCCCAAGTATTTAAGATCCCATATTTCAATAGATTTCAGTATGTTTAAAGTTTTTCCGTATAATTTTCTTGTAACACTTCATATTCTGCGCGCATGCTTGTAGTTGAGCGTTTTCATCAGGGTAGAGTTTTTAAACGGTAGTGTTCTTTTTCTTTTGGTGTTGAAGGAGATTTGGTGATATTATAGAAGCCATAGACATGGGTGAAGGGGGAAGGGATGACCAAGCGCCGCATGCAAGGATGGTGTTACATTCTGCCGCCAAGGTTCCAGAGATTGTAAGCGATGGAGTATGCAGGAGCGAATTCATCATTAATGGAAAACAAGTTTCGGCTCGAAGATTCAATCACAAAGCCTCCAATTAGATGCTTTCCCATCCCTATGGAGTCTCTCTCTGGCTGACTATGTATTCTTCTTGTTTTATGTTAAGGTGTTGTGAAGGGCATGTGCCCATTTCTAATAATTTGAGACCTGTTTTATTTGGTGATTGACAGTTGGTTGCATATCAAAACTATTTTGCATGGACTCAAGTTGGTCGCTTTTCTAACATCTTTCACTTTCTGTCCATGCTATGCTAATCATTCTTCTGCTATTTACCCCTTACATGCTGCACACTCTTGTCCAAAACACATACAAGAATACCTAAACAATCCATATATGACTGACTAGTCAACCTGAAAAAACTGATTCCAACGCCTGCAAGATAGCTGAGACGTTAAACTTGAAGCTTCTGTAAGTGTTTACAGGTATTGTGTCCTGTTTTTTAGGCTTTTTATTGTAGATTTCTGTTGTTGTTGTTGCTGCTCCACCACTACTAGTCTTTGCAGTTCCCACGGAAAGTGCTGTACAAAGCCTAAGAAGTCAGATCTCTGCCAAACACAACGCTCTTTTATGCATGCTTGGTGAAAAATATTATTTCAGGTCTCCTTGATACGGGTGCCGGATGCTTTGATATCCACCACTTCAACGACCTGTAGATGTTTGTAATCTCTAATACTATGCACTAACAATGATTATCACCCAAGAATCTATGTGGACAAATAAAAAGAAACTACTCAAGCAAGAAAAGGTGCCACCATATACAACTTGAGACCAGCAACTCCATACCTCATTGCTTGCTGGCTGAAGATGATCAAGCCGATGCCATGCAATTTCCTATAATTATTCCACAACAACTGAAACGTAAGAGACGCATTCATCATACATACGCAGATAAGACCACACCCACAAAGGCCCCGACTGTTAAAAACATGCATCTTGTCTTGTGGAATTGTTGTGCTCCTAGTATTGTTTGGTTTCTGGCTGATACCTCTTATTTGGAGTTAACTTGTGACAGTTTTTTTGCATGTGGTGGTGACAGGTTGGAGAAGCCACCAAATGCAGATCAGGGGGACATTCAAAGTCTGGAGCAGGAGGAGTAGTATCTAGACTATGAGACCAAGGAAAAGTCTGGAGCAGGTTGGTCTTCCTCGTCACTGATCTGTTTTTTTTAATCAAAACACAGATCATTACCATTGTGGATAACATGAAAGAGCATTTCCATGTTCTCCAAAGCAAACTAGAATAGTAACTGGAAACATTACTCTCTGATCAAAGTTAGCAAACAGAAAAAAAAACATTACTCTCTGACCCTTTATTAATCGATAGAACGGGGGTTCAAATGGAAACCAAAAAAATAAATAATAAAATAACAAAAACCTATGAACCTCTCTCTCATAGAGTTCTCTCGGGTGAACTCTTTCTCCTGAGGTTCAACACGTGTCAGTTCGGAATTGGTGTGGATGCTCTTATTGTACTAAGTTCTGAACTCTTACAGGAAGGACATGATTTGGATCCACAAAAGTAAAGATGGGGGTTTAAAAAGGACACAATAAAAAGCTCGGGGTGTGTTAGTGAATAATATTTTTTTTTGGGTTAGTGTTGTGAATTGTTTGTGATGATCAATGGACCCGACATGAGAGAGTTGACCTACTTTACTCATCAACATCGTGAATCTAGACGCTATAACATCCATCTTCATCCCTAATCTCATTTTCTCACTTCAAAACACATGTTTCATAAGTCTCCATTACTTAAAAAAATCGACTAAAATGGCACGTAAACCACTTGTAGTGGATGACTGTTTTGTACTATTTGAACACGACGAAACAAACAAGTTACACAAATTATTCCTTCCAATTAACAACTAATTTAAATACGTAGTTAATGCTAATCAAACCACAATTTCTTATACCTAACTACGTCACCGAATCGTTTTACTATACGTTAATTAAATAATTCATATTTACGTGGACGTAATTAAACAGCAGCCAATAATTTTATTAATACTTAGATATTGTTATAGAATAAAGAAGAAGGTTGTAACTCTGTATATCTTATTCATCACGTGCACATACATATATATACATACAAGAGAATAAGCATATTCCTTAGGAGATAAGGATTACAACAATAAAGGGGATGATTATCCTAATCCTATAATGATTAGGATAACTACAACATATGGATAAATACAAGGGAGGATAGTGACT
>CAKOAT010047822.1:41029-121080 GCA_932364175.1 Eruca vesicaria subsp. sativa | reverse complement strand
ATAGATAGATAGATAGATAGATAGATAGATAGATAGATAGATAGATAGATAGATAGATAGATAGATAGATAGATAGATAGATAGATAGATAGATAGATAGATAGATAGATAGATAGATAGATAGATAGATAGATAGATAGATAGATAGATAGATAGATAGATAGATAGATAGATAGATAGATAGATAGATAGATAGATGCCGACCAGATCGGGAAGACCATGGAAGTATACATAGATGACATGTTGGTCAAGTCCCTCGAGGCAGAAGACCACATTTCTCATCTACAACAAACATTCGTCACTCTCAGGAGGTACAACATGAAGCTTAACCCGTCAAAGTGCTCATTTGGAGTTAGCTCAGGTAAATTCTTGGGGTACATAGTTACCTACAGGGGCATCAAGGCTAACCCTGAGCAGGTGCAAGCCATCCAGGCGATCCCTTCTCCCGAAACGTAAAATAGGTCCAGAGACCGACAGGCAGGATGGCCGCACTGAGCAGATTCATCTCCAGGCTGTCCGACAAGTGTCATGCCTTCTTTGAGGCCCTAAAAGATGCCAAGGACTTCCAATGGAGTGACAAGTGGGAGCTCGCTCTCAACGACCTCAAAGCCTCACTACACCTCCTCTCCTCTCAAAGCCCCTAGACGGAGAGACCCTGCTACTCTACCTCGTCGTGTCCGAGCATGCAGTAAACGGAGTCCTCGTGCGGGAAGAGGGAAGGAGACAAAATCCCATCTACTAGGTGAGAAAGTCCTTACTTGACGCAGACACTCGCTACAGTCACCTCAAAAAACTAGCACTAGCACTTGTAACAGCGGCCCGAAAACTCCGGCCCTACTTCTAGGCCCATCAAGTCATGGTAATCAAATTGTTCCCCATAAAAGCTGTCCACCATAAGCATGAAGTGCCAGGACGCCTCGCCAAATGGACAATTGAGCTTGGTGAATACGATATAATATTCAAGCCTGCCTCGGCCATCAAATCGCAGGTCCTTGCCAACTTCGTCGCCGTATTCTCCCCATCTATGCTTCAGGTCCTGGAGTCAGAGACTGATTTCCAGGGCGCAGAGGGAGAAAAAAGAGAATGGACCCTGTACGTTGACAGTTCTAGCAATATAAGGGTGGCAGGAGTAGGCATAGTCCTAACTTCCCCCACTGGCGAGTCATCATCGAGGGCAGTAAGATCTAATTTTAAAGCTACAAACAACGAAGCTGAGTACGAGGCCCTGATAGCATGTTTAGCACTCGCCAAGAAAATGGGAGCCAAGGAGATCCAGGTCTTCAGCGACTCCCAACTGATCATTAGCCAGGTCCAATGCGATTATCAAGCCAAGGACGCCAGTATGATCAGATACCTCGCCATTGTGAAACACCTGATCGAAATGTTCTAGAGCTGCAAGCTTACTCAAGTTCCCAGAGAACATATTACATAGGCCGACGCCCTGGCTAACCTAGAGTCCGCCCTAGAAACTACTAGCCAAATTAGCATTCCCCTACAGGTACTCCAGTGGCCAGCAACAGAAAGAGAGGGGGATCCCGAGGAAATCTCCATCATCGACGAAGGAGAGACCTGGATGACCCCCATAATCGACTATCTTACACACGAGCTCCGTCTTGAGGACCGAGGCGAAAGCTGAAAGATAAAAAGGCAAGCAGCAAGATATTGCATCACCGAAGAAAAATTGTACCGAAGATCCTTCTCAGGTCCATACCTACGACGTCTTACCCCCAGAGACGCGGCCATAATCTTAGAGGAGCTCCACGAGGGAGAATGTGGCTCTCACTCCAGCGTACGAATCCTAGTGCTCAGAGCCAGAAGAGCCGGTTACTACTGGCCCACAATGGCCAGTGACGCCTTCAGACAGGCCAAGTCCTGCGACTAGTGACAAAGGCACGCGCCGATCTCCAACCTCCCTCCAGAGAACCTAAAGTCTCTAACCTCCCATTGGCCCTTCTGAAAATGGGGCATGGACATCTTCGAAAATTCCCAATGCCACCGAGGCAAAAAGTGTTTCTCCTCATGATAACTGACTACTTCACAAAGTGGGTGGAAGCTGAAGCCCTAGCTACGATCACTAGAGATAAGATAAAGAAGTTCATATGGACAAAAGTGATAACACGCTTTGGAATGCCCCAGGAGATTTTCACGGACAACGGGCCCCAGTTTACAAGTCACGACTTCAGAGAATTCTTCAGACAGTTTACAAGTCATGACTTCAGAGAATTATGCAAAAAAATTGTACACCCTAAACACTTTTAACTCCACTTACACCACTAAACATCCTGTTCTAACACCTAGCTCATCCACCCTGAATAATGCCTGTGAAAAGAAGCCCACGCTGCTCTTAATTGAATGTGAAGAGTTTTGTCTGGAAAGTGTGACTTTTGCAGGTTTGAGACATAGAGTATGGAGCCAATTTGAGCATCAGTCAGTGGGGTTTTGGTAAGGGTGCGTTGTCCTAATACATTTTCTTGTATGGTTCCGAGATTTGTGGTTAAAGTATGGTTACTGAAATAAGAGAGTTCCCAAACTTTCAAACCTTTCTCTCTGCTTTAGAAACTTGACATTGTTTGAGGACAAACAAGGATCTAAGTCTGGGAGAATTGGTATGTTATCTTTTGACACATTGTACATATCCTTTTCATATCATCTTAACGCATTTCTGGAGTCTTCTTAGTTTCTTTTGAGTCATTTCAGGTTGGGAATAAGTCGGATTGCGCAAAAGGGAAGACATGAACAAAGGAATGTAAATTTAGAGTTTTCTGTCGCGGAGCACCCAAGCGGAGCGAGCAATCCTTGCTTGCTCTAGAAAATGATGGAAACTTCTGATCCGTTTCGGGATTTACCCTGGATGCGGAATCTCCTCACCCTAGCAAGCGCCGGCTCTCTTTTAAAAGCCTAGGCTATCTTTACTTTTGTTTTTCTACCTAAAATTTTACACAAGAAACTTGTTGAGACTTTTGTTGGTGATTCTAGCTATTTTGTAAGGGCGACGGCTTCTCTTCTTCGTTTCTAGAGAAGAACTCCCTAAACCCTCTTTTTATTTTGATCGATCAATGTATTATTCAGTCATGATTTGTGAATTGTTTGTGCCATGAACGAGTAGTTGATTTTTTAATCGAGGGTTATAGGGTGTTGATTCATGGATTAAATATAGATAAGATTTATCCTCTCATCTTCATTTATAACTACTCTTAATGCTCTCATTAATCTGATCACTTAGTGTTTGAGCCTAAGCTTAACCTTTTATCATTAACCATGAATTAGGTTGCTAGATCTGTTATAAATGAGCATCATATCCCTAATCAGAAAGATTAGACATTAGGGTATTTTGAGAACATATTAGATCCGAGTTTTAATGTATTCTATCGATCCTTGATCCAAGCGAGAGCTTAGGTATCAAGATCAATCTGTAAAAGGAGCAGTTCTGCGAGAGCAGGCTATTCTATCTAAAAAAATCTGATTTCTAGACTGTTCTTAACCGAGCTTGAATAATTTTTTGAGTCATCATGTTAACACTTAATGAAAGCACCTTAGCATGGCATCTTTATAACCTGAATTCAAGACTTCCCCCTCTTGGTTCCTTGCTCTTTGTGATTTTTCAGTTTAGAACTCTCGATTGTTTTAGCTTGAAATTGAACCCATAGAAGTAAAGAGTAAACTGGTCCTCCATAATTGAATCATAAGTATTACAACAACCACTGTTAACTTGACAGTAGCAAGATCAAATTTTAGTGTATCAATTATCCAGTTTCCTAGACCAATCTTTCCTGGAGGTTCCTACAGCCTTTTCCAAAATTTCTTTGATTTGTCGATTTGATACTTCTACTTGTCCACTAGTTTGTGGATGGTAAGGTGTAGCTACTCTATAGTGTACTCCATGTTTTTGAAGTAAGCCTTCGAGGAATTTGTTGATGAAATGGGAACCACCATCGCTTATGACTACTCGAGGTACTCCAAATCGCGGAAACATAATGCTCTTGAAAAGCTTGATTACTACTGCTGCGTCATTTGTTGGGGAAGCTACGGCTTCGACCAATTTGGACACATAACCCTCTGTAACTAGGATGTATTTATTTTCGTATGATGAAGGAAAAGGGCCCATGAAGTTTATTCCCCAACAATCAAAAACTTCCACTTCTAAAATGAATTTATGTTCTGTTTCGTGACATTTGCTGATTTTTCTTCTGCGATGGCATTTATCGCTTTGTGCTACGTATGCGTGAGTGTTGCGAAACATGATCAGCCACCAGAATCCTGCTTGAAGTACTTTTTCTACCGTTTTAAAGGATGCGAAATGTCCAGCATATTCAGTTCTGTGGCATTGAAACAGAATGTCAGGGATATCAGTCTAAGCTACGCACCGTCTGTATATCCTCTCAGAGCAATGTTTATAGGATATGGCGCATCCCAGTGATATCACCTAGCTTCTCTTAAAATATTTTTCTTTGCATATCCCTTAAGCAGTTCTGGTTCTATGTCGGCGGCTAAATAGTTTACTATATCGGCATACCAAGGTCTATTTCTCAGACTTCCTTAAACAGCGTGCCCCCTCCCAACTTAAACTTCTTTCTCTGGGAGAATCTTGTTCAAGGTCAAGGGTATTGCAGGCAATACCTTCCTTAATATCGGTTCTGACCGCTGTTGGTGAAAAGTCTTGGTAGTTGTCATCGGGGATGTCGATCGATGGTCCCGACTTAGTATCGATCGACGTCACCTCCGAAGTGGTATGCACATGTATGATGAATGTGGAGTCTGTTTGGTAGATGTTCTCAGTTGGCAAGAAATCGTCAATAGAGATGTCGTCCTCTACTCCAATTTGGATAGATGGTCTGCGACTCCATTCTCTATTCCTCGTTTATCTCTAATGTCTATATTAAATTCTTGGAGTAGTAAGATCCACCGTAAAAGTCCTGGTTTTGACTCATTCTTTTCCATCAAGTATTTGATAGCATCATGGTCGGTGTGAACAATTACACGTTAACCTACTAGGTATTGATAGAATTTTTCAAATGCATAGACTACAACAAGTAGTTCTTTTTCTGTTGTTGCATAATTCCTTTATGCTTCATCCAGAGTTCGACTGGCATAGTACACTACATGTAACTTCTTGTCTCTCCTTTGGCCTAGAACTGCTCCTACAGAGAAATCGCTTGCGTCGCACATGTCCTAGAAAATTTCTCACATCTCTCATGTTCGTGGGTGCTGGTAAACCGGTTATTACCTCTGTTTTAACTTTATCTACCTCAATACCAGCAGCAGATACTTGGTGACCGAGAACGATTCCATCTTTATCCATGAAGTGGCATTTTTTCCCAATTTAGTACAAGGTTTTTCTTTTTGCATCTTGCTAACACCTTGCATCGGTTATCGAGGAAATTTTTAAAACTGGATCCATAAACTAAGAAATCGTCCATGAAGGCTTCCATGAAATCCTCTAGCATATCCGTAAAAATCTACATCATGCATCGCAGGAATGTGGTAGGGGATTATAATTCTATAGGTGCTATTCAGTTGCTTGCGAGATACTATAGAGCAGTAACTATCTTCTTTAACAAATTATCTAAACTAACGTTCAAATAAATAAGTCTAGTGACCGGATGGTCGCACTTGACAGTATCGATCGATTATTTGATAGGAACATTGACCGATACACTAAACTCATCGTCGATAGATTTCTGTTAGGAAGATCGATCGATGACTCCGGTCAAGAAATACACACGAGTTAACATAAACTCACTAAAGATTTCTAAATCAAATCGTATCAATTATATTTCTAATAATCTTAGCTTAATAGGGATGTGTTCAGGATATTCAGAAACACTTAGATATCTCTAATCCAACCTAAAAAATCTGGGATTCAATGTTTCTACTTAGCTACTCTAGAACCCTGAGCAATTAAAACATTCTATTAATGAGTATCACAACTAGCAATCATATAGTTGGAGATAATCCCTCTAACCTATTTAAACCCTAAACCTAACAGGTGGATCTACTCTAGCATGAAGTTTGTCACATAAATCATAGATAGAATAGATAAATTATAAAACCAATAGATGAAATATGGAAAACCAAACAAAACAAAGAATCAAAGGAGTTCCAGGAGGACTCTTATGGATTTCATCCCTTCTCTCCTAGAACTTAAAACAAGACAATAGAAAAAGAGCGCAGCCATCAATAATGGCTTACAAAATAGATAAATAGGGTTTCTGGTCGTCCAAGGGCATTCTGGTAATTTTTGGTTACTCCTGGGCTCAAGTTAGTCTTGAAATATACTCGTCCCACGTTCTGGGATCTCCATCGATTAACACCAAGTTTGTTGCATCGATCGATTCTTCTTCAGCTTCTCGACAGCTTCCTCTCGCGAGGCAGCTTGACTACTCTTCAGTAAAATGGGCATAACTTCTGATACAGGATTCTGATTGACCTCAAACCAGTGGCATTGAAAATCTAACAAAAATCTCTATTTTGTATCAAAACATGGGAAAAATCTAACGGTAGGAAGATCTTCATCCATAGCTAAACATCTGATGCATCTGTGCAGTCCTGCACTCAAAGGGCTCCAAAAGACACCAAAATCACCATATTTCTCCAGAACATACCTGAACCTCTAAATATTTCTAAAACTACTCTAAAACTTAATAATTATATCTTAAAACACTTATATACCATGGCTAATAATGGGTAAAATCCATGGTATATCATCTCCACCCTTTTGCTTGTTCTCAAGCAAAACAAATATGCAGTCTCTCTGAAAGAGGTTTGAAAACAGCAGGGACACACAAAATCTTTAACTTACTAGTATCACCCTTTTCTATGTTGCAACCACATCAAATAATTTCTAACCTCAGAGATACTTTATATACCATATCCTAGCTTAGCAACCAAATCCATTCTACCATCAACTTAGAAAATACTAGCTTAACTCACCCCTCTACTAACCTAATTTCTTACATATAAATTAAGTTCAGGCTTTACCTTGGGAGTATCGATCAGAGGATATTTGGACTCTTACTCCAGCAGGTATCTGAGTAAACAGGTAGTCATATTCTGGTTTCTTTTCTCCCTATATCCCTCTTCTCTGAATCTTTTCTAATTCAATGCCAGTGAACTAAGACAAGTACTAATGCCTTCCATCTTGTTCACCTTATTGATTTTATTTTGAAAAAGTGTAGGTGAATAATGGGGTCATCGGTAATGTACCTACCCCTCGCTTCCACAATGTGTGATCATTCCCTTTGAATTAGAATAGTGGGATCATTGGTAATGTACCTACCCCTCTGCATCTCAGGAAATCATTTCAATATTTTCTTTTCTTAGATTCTGAAGCGAGGAGAGAAGGAAACCAAAAGTTTACAGACTTATACCTTTCAGACCTGAAGGAGGAATTCGATCCAATGTATACCAAGCCCCAAAGCAAGCAAATTAGTCAGATTAGGGTTGGAGGTCAGCTTTGCTTCCTTCAAAATTTCTAAGCAAGTGTGATCTAATGGCAGGATGATCCACTTTAGTATCTCTAGTATACTCTGCTATCAACAAATCTAATGGCATGATGATCCACTTTAGTATCTCTAGTGTACTCTACTACCAAAAAATCTAAGAAGGGTGCTATAGTATCTAATGGCAGGATGATCCACTTTAGTATCTCTAGTATACTCTGCTATCAACAAATCTATGGAGGATGATCTAATGGCAGGATGATCCAGTTTACTATCTCTAGTATACTCTGCTATCAACAAATTTAAGAATGGTGCTATAGTGTTGTTAGATAATAAGAAAAAAAAATTTAAAGTACGATCATAATCCCCTTCTTTAGCTCAATAAAAAGATTTTGTTTTCAAACAATTTTAATAAGAATCATGGTGAAACAATATCAGTAAACATCCCCCCAGACTTAAATTACAGTGTCCCCAGTGTAAAACATTCGAGTAATGTTGAAAAATAAATCATAAGGACTCAATTAAATAAGGAAGAACGATAAACCTGACCAGAAACTGTATCGATCGCTGTGCAAATGGACACATCAATCGTTTCAGTTGATTTTGTGTCGATCGATATCAACATGTTTTCGTCGAACGATAAGAAGGTAATCTATCTCCTTGGATTTTAGACATAAAACTCAAAATAAAATAAAATATTAGTAGAACCTCCCCCACACTTAAACAACACTATCGCTAGTGTTATACATTCTAAGATCGGTGGAGAAATAAATCAGAATACCAAATTGAACAAGGAAAAACGGTATACCTGCTCGTTTATGGTGAGCGTCGATCGACACAGTTAAGTGGCGATCGATCAATACTCATGAAGCTCTGTCAATCGATATGCTCCTTCAGCCATCGGTCGATGCTTGTTGCAGAACTCGTTATCCTCGGGTCAAACATAAAGAAAACATAAATAGTAAGTAAAAAGAAATTAAAACACAAATAGAAAATAATGAGAAAAAAGTAAATATTTTTTTTTATGAACAGTAACTGCTGCAGTAACGTAGCTACAGTGCCGCTCGACAGGATTGCTACAGTGTCGATCGACAAGACTGCTACAGTGTCGATCGCTGCTATAGTAACTCACTATTCACAGTTTTCTTTTTTCTTTTTACCTGAAATAAATAAATAAAAACGCAAAATTAGTAGTAAATGAAATTAAAACCAAATTTAAAACAAACCCAAAAGTGGGTTGCCACCCACTCAGCGCTTATTTAAGTCATTAGCTTGACTTCTGGAGATCTGATTCAGTCCGGATGAGGATGAGAACTTGCTCCAAAACAAGTCTCAATTTCTACTCTCTGAAGCTTTATCATTTTTGTGTGAAAGCCTCTTCCATAGACTCTTCTTCTTTGTCTATCATCTCAGTGATAAGGAGTGCTTTAAGCTTTGCAAAATGTTTTGAGAAGAATTTGCTGCGCACTCTCAATTTCCTTAGACCGTCTGAGAAGTGAAGAGTCAATGATAATTTAGGATTTTCCTTAATCCTTTTCCTCTTCTTCCAATTTCTCGTCTTCTTTCCCCCAGAGTTTTCTGTTTCTGTCTTTGCGTGCTGAGATACCCGAAGAATGTTAATCGACAATGAGCTTGTTGTGTCGATCGATGGTGTCTGACCGGTGAAGATCAATGATATCTGGTCTATGTCAATCGATGCAGTTTCTGTTGAACCTTTTTCTATTTCACCTCTACATCTCAATCCCCTCTGAGAAACTTCTATGTGCTGATTATCATCTAATACGCTAATATAGGAACTTGGTTGCACACTTCTATTTGGTGGGATAGGGAAATCAACTTCTAATACTGCGCAAGGAACCACAGTCTTCCTAGAGTCATGTATCCTTTTCACTCTTTTGTTAAACCCAACGGCTTCATCTGCAAAGGTAGGTCGTCTCAAATGTTTAGAGACATCAATGTTTGAGGCCTCAGACTCATACATTCTCTCCTCAATCGGCTCCAATTCTACTGTGTATCCTGGAATCTCGTTCACCCCTGAGTGTCGATCGATATCATCAGGTGGGTGTCGATCGGCAATGTTGGGAGGGTATCGACCGATTCCATTAGGTTGGTATCGATCAATGCAATCCTTGGATGAAGTTTTCTTATCTTTTCTCTCAGTATTCCCTTAACCATCAAGCTTCTTCTCCGAATTCTGATCCATATCCTTAAGCCATTCTTCTAGCTCTACGAAATCTTCCATAGACACTACTATACTCGAGTTTAAATCTTCAAGCTTTTCTCCATCCTCCAACTCCAAGAATTCTTCTAGCTCTAAGAATTCTTCCATAGTGATTTCTTCTCCTACATCTGTGGAAGGAGAACAGCTTGATACACCAGTGTTCTCCTGTGTAGAGTCTATGTCTTGAGGACAACTCAAACTTTCAGGAATAGGTGTCAATCGGGAGCATGTGTTTCTGTCGATCGATCTTGAGATACTGTTATTGCTCGTTTTTGAGGTAGCACTGGTGTTGTCGATCATATCTGAGAGGGTATCGTCGATCGATTCTGAGTTAGTGATGTCGACCGACAGCGGGATCGAGTCTCCAATACCAGTATCTTCTACTCTGCTCAACTCCCAAGATCTCTGATACTTATTACACATTTCGAGAACGTACTCGAAAGAGTGGCTTGTAATCTCATCTTCTCTATACATTACCCACAAGGCATAGATCTTGTCCCATTTATCTCTGATCTCTTTTTTCGAGCTACTGCGACTTCATAGAAAAATTTGTTGAGGAAGGTGGTCTTAATGTCCTCCCAACAGGTTAAGGATCTTGGCTGCAACTGATTGAACCAGATAAATGCATCTCCAGATAAAGAATAAGGGAAAATCTTGCAGATAATGTGGTCTACAGATACTTCGTTCTGCTCGCTTGCTGAGGCTAGCTCCTGAAGCTCTTTGATATGGTTTCTAGGATCTTCAAGAGGAAGTCCTTGGAAAGGGTCCTCACTTCCCGGTCATACCAATGACGGTTCAGATCAAAAGTATTCATCTCTGCAACAGCAATCACATCAGGGATCACAGCACCCTATTTATTAATCAACTCTCCTGAGCTGTTGTGAGGTCAACCTTCTTTGTCTCTTAACATTCCATTCTCATCGACTTTAAGTATGAGCACTTCAACCTTCCCGTCTACGCAAGTGGCATCTGGCGAGACTTGATGAATAGTGTTCGATTGAACGGTGTCGATCCTCATCAAATTATCAGGTTCGATCCAAGATGGGATCATGGTATCGATCAATTTTTGTGTTCTCGTATCGATCAATTTTTGTGTTCTCGTATCGATCGATTTTGAGGTTACATCCTCAATATCGGTTTCTTTTACTCTACTCGGCTCTCCAGATCCATATTTTTCATCATCCTAAGTTTGTTGCTGATCTAAACAAACTCGCAACACTTCTAAACAAACTTAAGTTATCTCGCAGAGATAGCTCTCATACACCGGAAAAGGGTAATACCGCTATAAAGAAATCCAAATTTTGGTCAGCACCTTCGGGTCTGCTCGATTCCGACCAGACAAGTCGTGTAAGCCGAGAACCTATCGTGGACTTTAAATCGGTACGGAATCATGTTAAAATCGCAACGGGCAAAATGAACGCCGATTAGTCATCGCAAAGCCTTAAAACTGAAAGTAAACCTAGGTCTTACCCTAAACCCAGAATACTGGTCTCTAACGTCTCAAGGCATGAACTGAGATCTTAATGGCATGTTTCTCGTATACATCTGAACCCTCATTTGATTCCTAAATATCCTAGATCGAGAAAACAAATAAGGCGATCTAGAAAGGAGTTGGGATGCAAGACGACAACTCGCGGACCTCCCTCCACATTAATACAAAAAAACATTATTTTCGAGAAACAGAAACTGTTATTCATTCAATAAGGTTGCAAAAGCAACGAGGATTCAAAGCCATAACGGCCAGTCCCAAAATAAAACACGACCACACTTGGCCAAAACAAAAAGATTAAAAATAAACGTACCATCACCACCTTCTTCAACCCTTAGAGCCTTGCTCTCATCCATGCTCATCTGAGGGGCGCACTTGGATTTCAGGCCAGCAAGAACCAAACCGAAGGAATAAGATGCCTCAAAATTTCATCGTGTAAATTGATGTGTTCGATTGCTGGGGAATAAACTTTATGGGACCTTTTCCTCCCTCGTTGATATACCATGGATTTTACCAATTATTAGCCATGGTATATAAGTGTTTTAAGATATATTTATTATATTTTGTAGTAGTTTTAGAGTATTTACTGGTTTAGGTACGTTCTTGAGAAATATTGTGATTTTGGTGTCTTTTGGATCCCTTTGAATGCAGAACTGCACATACACATCAGATGTTTATCTATGGATGGAGACCTTCCCACCATTAGATTTCGCCCATCTTTTGAAATAGAGCTTTAAGTTAGCTTTCCAACACCACCAGTTTGAGGTCAATCAGCATCCTGTAGCCGAAGTTATACCCTTTTTAGTGAAGCGTGGTCAGTCAGCCTCGCGAGAGGAAGCTGTCGAGAAGTTAAAGAAAAATCGATCAATTTAACACTACTTGTGTCGACCGATGGAGATCAAAGAACGCGGGACGAGTATATTTCAAGACCGACTTGAGCCCAGAATTTACCAAAAATTACCAGAATGACCTTGGACGACCAGAAACCCAGTTTATGTTATTTGCAAGCCATTGTTGACGGCTACACTCTTTTAGTTGTCTTGTTCTAAGTTTTAGCAGAGAAGGGAGGAACTTCTAACAGAGTCCTCCTGTAACTCCTTTGATTCCTTTGTTTCTTTGGTTTTCATAGTTTATCTATTCTATTGCTTTTATATTTTACATCTATTTGTCCATGATTTATGTGACAAACTTCATGTTATAGGGATCAACTATAGGATTTCTAGTTGTGATACTCATTAATAGGATGTTTTAATTGCTCATGGTTCTAGAGTAGCTAACTAGAAACATTGAATCCTGGATTATTTATGTTGGATTAGAGACATTTAAGTCATTCTGAATATCTTGAACACATCCCTGTTAAGCTAAGATTTATTAGAAATATAATTGATACGATTTGATTTAGAAATCTTTAGGGAGTTTATGTTAACTCGTGTGTATTGCTTGACTGAATTCATCGATCAATCTTCCTAACAGAAATCGATCGATGAAGAGTTCAGTGTATCGGTCGATGTTCCTATCGCATAATCGATTGACACTATCAAGTCTCACAACAAACTCGCAACAGTCCTAAACAAACTTAAGTTATCTCGCAGAGATAGCTCTCGAACACCCGACACAAGGGTAATAGCGCTATAAAAGAAATCCAAACTTTTGGTCAGCACTTCCGGGCAACTTAGAAATTGTTCCCGGTGTAGATGCTCGATTCCAAACAGACGAATCATATAAGCCGAGAACATATTGCGGATTCTAAATCGGTATGGAATCAGGTTAAAATCGCAACAAGCAAAACGAAAGCCGACTAGTCATCGCACAGCCTCAATCCAAAAGTAAACCTAGGTCTTGCCCTAAACCCAGCACACTGGTCTCTAACGTCTCAAGGCATGAATCGAGAACCTAAAGGCATGTCTCTTCGTCTAGATCTAAACGCTCACTCGATTTGCTAATCATCCTAAAACGAGAAAACGAATAAGGCGATCCACAAAGGGAAAGGAATGCGAGACGACAACTCGCGGACCCCCCTTAATATCAACTTAAAACAAAAAGTTTAAACGAAAAACTGATTGTTCATTACGAAAATAAAAGTTGCCGAAGCAACAAGGGATTCAAAGCCGTAAAAGGCCAGTCCCGAACAAGTACAAAAGCCATATTTGGCCAAACACATAAAGATCTAATTTTTAAGTCTCGTATGAAACTAAACCTTCAGACACCCTCCGCACTCGGAGCCTCGTCCTCATCCATCGCATCACCACCTTCACCTTCGTCAGCAATCTCTGGGTCGTTACTCTCGTCTGCATCAGGCCGAGGGAAGCTTTCGGCAGCAAGAGCCGGATCAGAGTCACTTCTCTCGAAAGTAACATCCCCTTCAGTCACGCGGACCGCCGATCCCTCAAAACTCTTCATCTTGCGCTGAAGTCTGCGGAGCTCCAAAGCCTTGGACTTCTTTGCATCCTTCGCCTTGAGCAGAGAGATCGCGGTCTTTCCGAGATAACGCTCCAAATCGCTAATCCTAACCTTGAACCGAGATACCTCCGCGGAATGCACGTCCTCTATCACCTTCAATTTCCCCTCGAGCTGAGCGGACCTCTCCTTCGACTCAGCCAACTCCTTGGCTAAACGCTCAACTTCAGACCCACACTCTTTGATCATCCTATCAATCAACGAAACAAACTAGAAAAACCAAGATAGACGGTCAGATACGAATTAAAAATTGTAATATTTTAAACGTATGCTCGCGAATCTGTACCTTGGCACGGTGTTGCGTCATTTAAACCAAGCTTGGCGCCTTGCTTGACGAAGCTCCAGTCTCCGGACCCTTTGCGCCTCTCTTTCTCTTGAGAGCATCGGGGTTCGGGCAAGGTCTCTTACGACTTTTGGCTGGAGTAGACAGCGATGTGCTAAGCACCGGAAATCCCAGAACAATCACACTCTTGGCTGGAGGAGGAGGCCTCAAAGTCGTAACCAGTTCGACCACAGTGGGAGCCGCAACCAGTTCGACCACGGTGGGAGCCGCAACCGGTTCGACCGCTGTAAGCCGCGACCGGTTCGACCATGGTGGGAGCCGCAACTGCTCTGACCTCGGCAGGAACCACTACATTTTTGACTAAAGCAAGGGGCGGAACAGCAGACGAACCCGATGGTTCAATAACGACACCCGTTGAGGATTTCACTACCGTATCCGCCGTTTCGTCCAAAATAGCCTTGACCTCTTTCGAAAGAATGGACGGGTCCACCGGGCGTACGCAACTCGGCACCGTGTTCTCCTCAGCATCGCTGCGATCCATCTCCTCCTGAAACAAGAGGAACTCAGAAATACGGGCGTCCTGCGAATGTGCCATAGGTTTTCGCTAGCTGGGACCTCATGGTTTTGTTGATCACCTTGGGAGGAAGACATCTTGATAATTTTCTAGAGAGAAGTTGGAAAGAAATTTGAAGAGATAGAAGATATGAGGAGTAATGATCCAATACTTATAGAAAAGAAGAGCTCATCTCTCGTAATGAGACGAATCGCAGCCGTGGATTCCGATAAAAACAACTCTGAAACTTGCGAGCTGGGAGGCTAACTGTTGGTGTGAAAAACCGTAATCTCGAAATAAACGTCTGAGATAACTTCTGTAAAGATAAATTCAAATCTTTCCACGGAATACAAAAACACGTTTTATAAAACTCAAGAAATCGTTTTATAAAACTCGAGAAATCGTTTTATAAAACTCGAGAAATCATTTTATAAATCTCGAGAAATAGTTTTATAAAACTCGAGAAATCGTTTAATAAAACTCGAGAAATCGTTTTATAAAACTCGAGAAATCATTTTATGAAACTCGAGAAATCGTTTTATAAAACTCGAGAAATCATTTTATAAAAACTCGAGAAATCGTTTTATAAAAGAAGTTTCTGAACAAAGGAAATCTGCTTTAATTTTTTGAAATCGCGATCTCGGAAGAACGAAACGAACGTCGATTACCCGATCATCCGAGTTAAGCACAAAACCGCGAAAAATCGCCTCCGCCGTAAATCACGAGCTGGTTCAGCCGAACTAGCTCGGCATACGGCGAGATAGCCTCGTCCTATATAGCTTGCCATACGGCCAGCTAGAAGATTCCCGGGTAGCTCGCCGTACGGCGAGCTAGCCTCGTCCTATATAGCTTGCCGTACGGCCAGCTAGAAGCTTCCCGGGTAGCTCGCCGTACGGCGAGCTGAACCGGTCCGGTTCGGCTCGTCGTACGTCGAGCCAACCATCCCGAGACTCGATCTCCCACATCCTCGATTCAAGGCTTATTTCCTTTGAAACGATCATGCCCCGAACTACGGTGTTCCTATCGCATAATCGATTGACACTGTCAAGTCCGACCATCTGGTCATTAGACTTATTTATTTGAACGTTAGTTTAGATAATTTGTTAAACAAGATAGTTAATGTTCTATAGTATCTCGAAAGCAAGTGAATATCACCTAATTATAATCCCATTACCTGAATAGAAACCCTAGATCTAGCAACCATCCTTCCATCAAACAACTTCCTGCCAAGTTGAACAATTTCCTTGCTCATCTTGTTTATTATTTTATTTACTACTTGCATTATTTCCTGCTTTATTATTTATTTACTATTTTATTATCATTTCCCTAGATTATTAATAACTCCTTAGATTGAATTGGTTCCATAGCTCCTTGGGATTCGATCCCTAAGTACTACAACCGAACCTCTTATTTGAAAGAGTAATTCAATCTTTAGGGTAATTTGAGTGATATCAAATTTGGTGCCGTTGCCGGGGGAGCTTTGATCGCCATTAGATCTTATCTAGTTAGTTTTAGTCTAGGTTATTTTATTTCTTAGAAAAACTGATAAAAACAAATTTTCTTCTATTTCAGGTACACATCTCAGTACCAGAGCACAATGAAGAGAGGAATTCTGAGTCCTTGTTTGTGTCAAAAACCGTAATATCAAAATCAACGTCTGCGTTAACTTCTGTAAAGATAAAATAAAATCTTTCCACGGAATACAAAAACATGTTTTATAAAACTCGAGAAATCGTTTTATAAAACTCAAGAAATCGTTTTACAAAACTCAAGAAATCATTTTATAAAAACTCGAGAAATTGTTTTCTAAAAGAAGTTTCCGAACAAAGAAAATCTGCGGAAAGATTTGGAAATCGCTATCTCGGAAGAACGAAACGAACGTCGATTACACGATCATCCGAGTTAAGCACAAAACCGCGAAAAACCGCATCCGCCGTAAATCGCGAGCTGGTTCGGATGACGACGTCGACGACGTAGTCATAAACCTGATCAACGAACCGGATGACGACTTCGATGAAAACCATCCAGCCAAAGATCAGTCTGATTACGGATTAAGTCGTCCATGGATGGAAACAATTCTCGCATACATAACCAACGGAGAACTTTCACCGGAAAAATGGACACCCCGAAAAATAAAAACTCAGCCGCACGGTACGTTTTAGTTGACGGAGAACTTAATAAATGGAGATTCTCCGGACAACTAATGACATGAGTGCAAGGGGAGAAAGCACTGCGGATAATGCAGGATGTGCACTCCGGATCTTGCGGAAACCATTCCGGCGGAAGATATCTCGCAATAAAAATCAAGGGCCACGGATAGTTCTGGCCAATGATGGTAAAAGATTGCGAGGATTTCTAGCGAAAATTCGAGAAGTGTAAGCGGCACGCTCCAACTATTCACCAACCTGCCGAAGTTGTCTCATCTATCTCGGCACCATATCCGTTCATGCGATGGTCGATGGATATAGTCGAGCCAATGCACGCGTCAAAAACAAAAACGCTTCCTTTTGGTCCTGACTGACTTCTTCTCTAAATGGGTCGAAGCCGACTCTTACGCAAGCAACAAAGATGCCCAAGTAGAGAGTTTCGTATGGAAGAACATAGCTTGCAGACATGGAGTCCCATACGAAATCGTGACGGACAACATGTCTCAATTCAGTTCGACCAGATTAGAAGCTGTCTGTGAAAAATGGAAAATACGATTGACCAAGTCGACTCCACGATATCCTCAAGGCAACAGACAAACCAAGACAACTAATAAAACTATCCTCAACGGCCTCAAAAAACGCCTCGGCGCCAAAAAGGGCAAGTGGGCTGAAGAGCTCCAGGGAGTTTTATGGTCGCACCGCACGACCCAGAGGCGAGCGACGAGCGAAACTCCTTTTGCCCTTGTATACTGAACAAAATGCATGATCCCCGCAGAAGTCGAATTTCCAGGAGCATGCAGAAGGTTGCTCCCAGAAAGGGAAGAAGCAAACAACCTAATGCTTCTCAACGAACTCGATCTGATTAACGAACGACGAGATCATGCACTTGTCCGAATTCAAAACTATCAGCAAGCGGCCGCAAAGTACTATAACGCGAACGTACACGGTCACAGATTTGATGAAGGCGAACTAGTCTTACGAAAGGTTTTCCAAAATACCTCAGAACGAAATGCCGGGAAATTGGGAGCCAACTTGGAAGGACCATACAGGGTCATAAAGGTTGTCCGGCCTGGAGCATACGAAATCGCAAACTTGTAGGGCACCCGCAAAACACTGAACTATGAGATGGCTTGATCCCCTTAAAGGGTACGTAGGCATCTTGTCGCAAGACAAAACCAGCCGTCCCCCCTCGTTAAAAAGGGGGGTGTAGGTGAGTATACGTATACTCGTATACTCTCGAAATTTCAAAATCGAAATTTCTCAAAAAACTTTTACAGCAAACGTATTGAAAGAAAAACAAAATTTTGAATACGGCGAGACGTCGCCAATGTTAGGAAAACCGTTCCTCTCCAAAAACAACAAACAGTCCGTCCGCGACTATTAAACACACACAGCTTCTTAAGATATAATCCCTTCGCGAAGGCCTAAACTACGTAAACATCTATGACTTAAAAATAGTTTGTTGCTGATCACAACAAACTCGCAACAGTCCAAAACAAACATAAGTTATCTCGCAGAGATAGCTCTCGAACACCCAACACAAGGGTAATAGCGCTATAAAAGAAATCCAAACTTTTGGTCAGCACTTCCGGACAACTTAGAAATTGTTCCTGGTGTAGATGCTCGATTCCAAACAGACGAATCATATAAGCCGAGAACATATTGCGGATTCTAAATCGGTATGGAATCAGGTTAAAATCGCAACAAGCAAAACGAAAGCCGACTAGTCATCGCACAGCCTCAATCCGAAAGTAAACCTAGGTCTTGCCCTAAACCCAGCACACTGGTCTCTAACGTCTCAAGGCATGAATCGAGAACCTAAAGGCATGTCTCTTCGTCTATATCTAAACGCTCACTCGATTTGCTAATCATCCTAAAACGAGAAAACGAATAAGGCGATCCACAAAGGGAAAGGAATGCGAGACGACAACTCGCGGACCCCCCTCAATATCAACTTAAAACAAAAAGTTTAAACGAAAAACTGATTGTTCATTACGAAAATAAAAGTTGCCGAAGCAACAAGGGATTCAAAGCCGTAAAAGGCCAGTCCCGAACAAGTACAAAAGCCATATTTGGCCAAACACATAAAGATCTAATTTTTAAGTCTCGTATGAAACTAAACCTTCAGAAACCCTCCGCAACCGGAACCTCGTCCTCATCCATCGCATCACCACCTTCACCTTCGTCAGCAATCTCTGGGTTGTTACTCTCGTCTGCATCGGGCCGAGGGAAGCTTTCGGCAGCAAGAGCCGGATCAGAGTCACTTCTCTCGAAAGAAACATCTCCTTCAGTCACGCGGACCGCCGATCCCTCAAAACTCTTCATCTTGCGCTGAAGTCTGCGGAGCTCCAAAGCCTTGGACTTCTTTGCATCCTTCGCCTTGAGAAGAGAGATCGCGGTCTTTCTGAGATCACGCTCCAAATCGCTAATCCTAACCTCGAACCGAGATACCTCCGCGGAATGCACGTCCTCTATCACCTTCAATTTCCCCTCGAGCTGAGCGGACCTCTCCTTCGACTCAGCCAACTCCTTGGCTAAACGCTCAACTTCAGACCCACACTCTTTGATCATCCTATCAATCAACGAAACAAACTAGAAAAGCCAAGATAGACGGTCAGATACGAATTAAAAATTGTAATCTTTTAAACGTATGCTCGCGAATCTGTACCTTGGCACGGTGTTGCGTCATTTAAACAGAGCTTGGCGCCTTGCTTGATGAAGCTCCAGTCTCCGGACCCTTTGCGCCTCTCTTTCGCTTGAGAGCATCGGGGTTCGGGCAAGGTCTCTTACGACTTTTGGCTGGAGCAGACAGCGATGCGCTAAGCACCGGAAATCCCAGAACAATCACACTCTTGGCTGGAGGAGGAGGCCTCAAAGTCGTAACCAGTTCGACCACAGTGGGAGCCGCAACCAGTTCGACCACGGTGGGAGCTGCAACTGTTTCGACCGCTGTAAGCCGCGACCGGTTCGACCATGGTGGGAGCCGCAACTGCTCTGACCTCGGTAGGAACCACTACATTTTTGACTAAAGCAAGGGGCGGAACAGCAGACGAACCCGATGGTTCAATAACACACCCGTTGAGGATTTCACTACCGTATCCGCCGTTTCGTCCAAAATAGCCTTGACCTCTTTCGAAAGAATGGACGGGTCCACCGGGCGTACGCAACTCGGCACCGTGTTCTCCTCAGCATCGCTGTGATCCATCTCCTCCTTAAACAAGAGGAACTCAGAAATACGGGCGTCCTGCGAATGTGCCATAGGTTTTCGCTAGCTGGGACCTCATGGTTTTGTTGATCACCTTGGGAGGAAGACATCTTGATAATTTTCTAGAGAGAAGTTGGAGAGAAATTTGAAGAGATAGAAGATATGAGGAGTAATGATCCAATACTTATAGAAAAGAAGAGCTCATCTCTCGTAATGAGACGAATCGCAGCCGTGGATTCCGATAAAAACAACTCTGAAACTTGCGAGCTGGGGGGCTAACTGTTGGAGTCAAAAACCGTAATCTCCAAATAAACGTCTGCGATAACTTCTGTAAAGATAAATTCAAATCTTTCCATGGAATACAAAAACACGTTTTATAAAACTCGAGAAATCGTTTTATAAAACTCGAGAAATCGTTTTATAAAACTCGAGAAATCGTTTTATAAATCTCGAGAAATCGTTTTATAAATCTCGAGAAATAGTTTTATAAAACTCGAGAAATCGTTTAATAAAACTCGAGAAATCGTTTTATAAAACTCGAGAAATCGTTTTATAAAACTCGAGAAATCGTTTTATAAAACTCGAGAAATCGTTTTATAAAACTCGAGAAGTCATTTTATAAAAACTCGAGAAATCGTTTTATAAAAGAAGTTTCTGAACAAAGGAAATCTGCTAAAAAATTTTGAAATCGCGATCTCGGAAGAACGAAACGAACGTCGATTACCCGATCATCCGAGTTAAGCACAAAACCGCGAAAAACCGCCTCCGCCGTAAATCACGAGCTAGTTCAGCCGAACTAGCTCGCCATACGGCGAGATAGCCTCGTCCTATATAGCTTGCCATACGGCCAGCTAGAAGCTTCCCGGGTAGCTCGCCGTACGGCGAGCTAGCCTCGTCCTATATAGCTTGCCGTACGGCCAGCTAGAAGCTTCCCGGGTAGCTCGCCGTACGGCGAGCTGAACCGGTCCGGTTCAGCTCGTCATACGTCGAGCCGACCATCCCGAGACTCGATCTCCCACATCCTCGATTCAAGGCTTATTTCCTTTGAAACGATCATGCCCCGAACTACGGTGTTCCTATCGCATAATCGATTGACACTGTCAAGTCCGACCATCCGGTCATTAGACTTATTTATTTGAACGTTAGTTTAGATAATTTGTTAAACAAGATAGTTAATGTTCTATAGTATCTCGAAAGCAAGTGAATATCACCTAATTATAATCCCATTACCTGAATAGAAACCCTAGATCTAGCAACCATCCTTCCATCAAACAACTTCCTGCCAAGTTGAACAATTTCCTTGCTCATCTTGTTTATTATTTTATTTACTGCTTGCATTATTTCCAGCTTTATTATTTATTTACTATTTTATTATCATTTCCCTAGATTATTAATAACTCCTTAGATTGAATTGGTTCCATAGCTCCTTGTGATTCGATCCCTAAGTACTACAACCGAACCTCTTATTTGAGAGAGTAATTCAATCTTTAGGGTAATTTGAGTGATATCAAATTTGGTGTCGTTGCTGGGGAGCTTTGATCGCCATTAGATCTTATCTAGTTAGTTTTAGTCTAGGTTATTTTATTTCTTAGAAAAACTGATAAAAAAAAATTTCTTCTATTTCAGGTACACATCTCAGTACCAGAGCACAATGAAGAGAGGAATTCTGAGTCCTTGTTTGTGTAAAAAACCGTAATCTTAAAATCAACGTCTGCGATAACTTCTGTAAAGATAAAATAAAATCTTTCCACGGAATACAAAAACATGTTTTATAAAACTTGAGAAATCGTTTTATAAAACTCAAGAAATCGTTTTATAAAACTCAAGAAATCATTTTATAAAAACTCGAGAAATTGTTTTATAAAAGAAGTTTCCGAACAAAGAAAATCTGCGGAAAGATTTGGAAATCGCTATCTCGGAAGAACGAAACGAACGTTGATTACACGATCATCCGAGTTAAGCACAAAACCGCGAAAAACCGCATCCGCCGTAAATCGCGAGCTGGTTCGGATGACGACGTCGACGACGTAGTCATAAACCTGATCAACGAACCGGATGACGACTTCGACGAAAACCATCCAGCCAAAGATCAGTCTGATTACGGATTAAGTCGTCCATGGATGGAAACAATTCTTGCATACATAACCAATGGAGAACTTTCACCGGAAAAATGGACACCCCGAAAAATAAAAACTCAGCCGCACGGTACGTTTTAGTTGACGGAGAACTCTATAAATTGAGATTCTCCGGACAACTAATGACCTGAGTGCAAGGGGAGAAAGCACTGTGGATAATGCAGGAAGTGCACTCCGGATTTTGCGGAAACCATTCCGGCGGAAGATCTCTCGCAATAAAAATCACGGGCCACGGATAGTTCTGGCCAACGATGGTCAAAGATTGCGAGGATTTCTCGCGAAAATGCGAGAAGTGTCAGCGGCACGCTCCAACTATTCACCAACCTGCCGAAGTCCTCTCATCTATCTCGGCACCATATCCGTTCATGCGATGGTCGATGGATATAGTCGAGCCAGTGCACGCGTCAAAACAAAAAACGCTTCCTTTTGGTCCTGACTGACTTCTTCTCTAAATGGGTCAAACCCGACTCTTACGCAAGCATCAAATATGCCCAAGTAGAGAGTTTCGTATGGAAGAACATAGCTTGCATACATGAGGTCCCATACGAAATCGTGACGGACAACATGTCTCAATTCAGTTCGACCAGATTCGAAGCTTTCTGCGAAAAATGGAAAATACGATTGACCAAGTAGACTCCAAGATATCCTCAAGGCAACAGACAAGCCGAGACAATTAATAAAACTATCCTCAACGGCCTCAAAAAACGCCTCGACGCCAAAAAGGGCAAGTGGGCTGAAGAGCTCCAGGGAGTTTTATGGTTGCACCGCACGACCCCGAGGCGAGCGACGGGCAAAACTCCTATTGCCCTCGTATACGGAACAAAATGCATGATCCCCGCAGAAGTCGAATTTCCAGGAGCATGCAGAAGGTTGCTCCCAGAAAGGGAAGAATCAAACAACCTAATGCTTCTCAACGAACTCGATCTGATTAACGAACGACGAGATCATGCACTTGTCCGAATTCAAAACTATCAGCAAGCGGCCGCAAAGTACTATAACGTACAAGGTCACAGATTTGATGAAGGCGAACTAGTCTTACGAAAGGTTTTCCAAAATACCGCAGAACGAAACGCCGGGAAATTGGGAGCCAATTGGAAGGACCATACAGGGTCATAAAGGTGGTCCGGCCTGGAGCATACGAAATCGCAAACATGCAGGGCAGCCGCAAAACACTGAACTATGAGACGGCTTGATCCCCTTAAAGGGTATGTAGGCATCTTGTCGCAAGACAAAACCAGCCATCCCCCCTTTCGGGGTACTCGTATACTCCCAAAATTTCAAACACGAAATTTCTCAAAAAAAAATTTCAACAAACGTATTGAAAGAAAAAACAAAATTTTGAATACGGCGAGACGTCGCCAATGTTCGGAAAACTGTTCCTCTTCAAAAACAACAAACAGTCCGTCCGCGACTATTAAACACACACAGCTTCTTAAGATATAATCCCTTCGCGAAGGCCTAAACTACGTAAACATCTATGACTTTAAAATAGTTTGTTGCTGATCACAACAAACTCGCAACAGTCCTAAACAAACTTAAGTTATCTCGCAGAGATAGCTCTCGAACACCCGACACAAGGGTAATAGCGCTATAAAAGAAATCCAAACTTTTGGTCAGCACTTCCGGGCAACTTAGAAATTGTTCCCGGTGTAGATGCTCGATTCCAAACAGACGAATCATATAAGCTGAGAACATATTGCGGATTCTAAATCGGTATGGAATCAGGTTAAAATCGCAACAAGCAACATGAAAGCCGACTAGTCATCGCACAGCCTCAATCCGAAAGTAAACCTAGGTCTTGCCCTAAACCCAGCACACTGGTCTCTAACGTCTCAAGGCATGAATCGAGAACCTAAAGGCAAGTCTCTTCGTCTATATCTAAACGCTCACTCGATTTGCTAATCATCCTAAAACGAGAAAACGAATAAGGCGATCCACAGAGGGAAAGGAATGCGAGACGACAACTCGCGGACCCCTCTTAATATCAACTTAAAACAAAAAGTTTAAACGAAAAACTGATTGTTCATTACGAAAATAAAAGTTGCCGAAGCAACAAGGGATTCAAAGCCGTAAAAGGCCAGTCCCGAACAAGTACAAAAGCCATATTTGGCCAAACACATAAAGATCTAATTTTTAAGTCTCGTATGAAACTAAACCTTCAGACACCCTCCGCACTCGGAGCCTCGTCCTCATCCATCGCATCACCACCTTCACCTTCGTCAGCAATCTCTGGGTCGTTACTCTCGTCTGCATCAGGCCGAGGGAAGCTTTCGGCAGCAAGAGCCGGATCAGAGTCACTTCTCTCGAAAGTAACATCCCCTTCAGTCACGCGGACCGCCGATCCCTCAAAACTCTTCATCTTGCGCTGAAGTCTGCGGAGCTCCAAAGCCTTGGACTTCTTTGCATCCTTCGCCTTGAGCAGAGAGATCGCGGTCTTTCCGAGATAACGCTCCAAATCGCTAATCCTAACCTTGAACCGAGATACCTCCGCAGAATGCACGTCCTCTATCACCTTCAATTTCCCCTCGAGCTGAGAGGACCTCTCCTTCGACTCAGCCAACTCCTTGGCTAAACGCTCAACTTCAGACCCACACTCTTTGATCATCCTATCAATCAACGAAACAAACTAGAAAAACCAAGATAGACGGTCAGATACGAATTAAAAATTGTAATCTTTTAAACGTATGCTCGCGAATCTGTACCTTGGCACGGTGTTGCGTCATTTAAACCAAGCTTGGCGCCTTGCTTGACGAAGCTCCAGTCTCCGGACCCTTTGCGCCTCTCTTTCTCTTGAGAGCATCGGGGTTCGGGCAAGGTCTCTTACGACTTTTGGCTGGAGTAGACAGCGATGCGCTAAGCACCGGAAATCCCAGAACAATCACACTCTTGGCTGGAAGAGGAGGCCTCAAAGTCGTAACCAGTTCGACCACAATGGGAGCCGCAACCAGTTCGACCACGGTGGGAGCCGCAACCGGTTCGACCGCTGTAAGCCGCGACCGGTTCGACCATGGTGGGAGCCGCAACTGCTCTGACCTCGGCAGGAACCACTACATTTTTGACTAAAGCAAGGGGCGGAAAAGCAGACGAACCCGATGGTTCAATAACGACACCCGTTGAGAATTTCACTACCGTATCCGCCGTTTCGTCCAAAATAGCCTTGACCTCTTTCGAAAGAATGGACGGGTCCACCGGGCGTACGCAACTCGGCACCGTGTTCTCCTCAGCATCGCTGCGATCCATCTCCTCCTGAAACAAGAGGAACTCAGAAATACGGGCGTCCTGCGAATGTGCCATAGGTTTTCGCTAGCTGGGACCTCATGGTTTTGTTGATCACCTTGGGAGGAAGACATCTTGATAATTTTCTAGAGAGAAGTTGGAGAGAAATTTGAAGAGATAGAAGATATGAGGAGTAATGATCCAATACTTATAGAAAAGAAGAGCTCATCTCTCGTAATGAGACGAATCGCAGCCGTGGATTCCGATAAAAACAACTCCGAAACTTGCGAGCTGGGAGGCTAACTGTTGGTGTGAAAAACCGTAATCTCGAAATATACGTCTGAGATAACTTCTGTAAAGATAAATTAAAATCTTTCCACGGAATACAAAAACACGTTTTATAAAACTCAAGAAATCGTTTTATAAAACTCGAGAAATCGTTTTATAAAACTCGAGAAATCGTTTTATAAATCTCGAGAAATAGTTTTATAAAACCCGAGAAATCGTTTAATAAAACTCGAGAAATCGTTTTATAAAACTCGAGAAATCATTTTATAAAACTCGAGAAATCGTTTTATAAAACTTGAGAAATCATTTTATAAAAACTCGAGAAATCGTTTTATAAAAGAAGTTTCTGAACAAAGGAAATCTGCTTAAATTTTTTGAAATCGCGATCTCGGAAGAACGAAACGAACGTCGATTACCCGATCATCCGAGTTAAGCACAAAACCGCGAAAAACCGCCTCGTCGTACGTCGCGCCGACCATCCCGAGACTCGATCTCCCACATCCTCGATTCAAGGCTTATTTCCTTTGAAACGATCATGCCCCGAACTACGGTGTTCCTATCGCATAATCGATTGACACTGTCAAGTCCGACCATCTGGTCACTAGACTTATTTATTTGAACGTTAGTTTAGATAATTTGTTAAACAAGATAGTTAATGTTCTATAGTATCTCGAAAGCAAGTGAATATCACCTAATTATAATCCAATTTCCTGAATAGAAACCCTAGATCTAGCAACCATCCTTCCATCAAACAACTTCCTGCCAAGTTGAACAATTTCCTTGCTCATCTTGTTTATTATTTTATTTACTGCTTGCATTATTTCCTGCTTTATTATTTATTTACTATTTTATTATCATTTCCCTAGATTATTAATAACTCCTTAGATTGAATTGGTTCCATAGCTCCTTGTGATTCGATCCCTAAGTACTACAACCGAACCTCTTATTTGAGAGAGTAATTCAATCTTTAGGGTAATTTGAGTGATATCAAATTTGGTGCCGTTGCCGGGGGAGCTTTGATCGCCATTAGATCTTATCTAGTTAGTTTTAGTCTAGGTTATTTTATTTCTTAGAAAAACTGATAAAAAAAAATTTCTTCTATTTCAGGTACACATCTCAGTACCAGAGCACAATGAAGAGAGGAATTCTGAGTCCTTGTTTGTGTCAAAAGCCGTAATCTCAAAATCAACGTCTGCGTTAACTTCTGTAAAGATAAAATAAAATCTTTCCACGGAATACAAAACATGTTTTATAAAACTCGAGAAATCGTTTTATGAAACTCAAGAAATCGTTTTATAAAACTCAAGAAATCATTTTATAAAAACTCGAGAAATTGTTTTATAAAAGAAGTTTCCGAACAAAGAAAATCTGCGGAAAGATTTGGAAATTGCTATCTCGGAAGAACGAAACGAACGTCGATTACACGATCATCCGAGTTAAGCACAAAACCGCGAAAAACCGCATCCGTCGTAAATCGCGAGCTGGTTCGGATGACGACGTCGACGACGTAGTCATAAACCTGATCAACGAACCGGATGACGACTTCGACGAAAACCATCCAGCCAAAGATCAGTCTGATTACGGATTAAGTCGTCCATGGATGGAAACAATTCTCGCATACATAACCAACGGAGAACTTTCACCGGAAAAATGGACACCCCGAAAAATAAAAACTCAGCCGCACGGTACGTTTTAGTTGACGGAGAACTTAACAAATGGAGATTCTCCGGACAACTAATGACCTGAGTGCAAGGGGAGAAAGCACTGCGGATAATGCAGGATGTGCACTCCGGATCTTGCGGAAACCATTCCGGCGGAAGATATCTCGCAATAAAAATCAAGGGCCACGGATAGTTCTGGCCAATGATGGTAAAAGATTGCGAGGATTTCTCGCAAAAATTCGAGAAGTGTAAGCGGCACGCTCCAACTATTCACCAACCTGCCGAAGTTGTCTCATCTATCTCGGCACCATATCCGTTCATGCGATGGTCGATGGATATAGTCGAGCCAATGCACGCGTCAAAAACAAAAACGCTTCCTTTTGGTCCTGACTGACTTCTTCTCTAAATGGGTCGAAGCCGACTCTTACGCAAGCAACAAAGATGCCCAAGTAGAGAGTTTCGTATGGAAGAACATAGCTTGCAGACATGGAGTCCCATACGAAATCGTGACGGACAACATGTCTCAATTCAGTTCGACCAGATTAGAAGCTTTCTGCGAAAAATGGAAAATATGATTGACCAAGTCGACTCAACGATATCCTCAAGGCAACAGACAAGCCAAGACAACTAATTAAACTATCCTCAACGGCCTCAAAAAACGCCTCGGCGCCAAAAAGGGCAAGTGGGCTGAAGAGCTCCAGGGAGTTTTATGGTCGCACCGCACGACCCAGAGGCGAGCGACGGGCGAAACTCCTTTTGCCCTTGTATATGGAACAAAATGCATGATCCCCGCAGAAGTCGAATTTCCAGGAGCATGCAGAAGGTTGCTCCCAGAAAGGGAAGAATCAAACAACCTAATGCTTCTCAACGAACTCGATCTGATTAACGAACGACGAGATCATGCACTTGTCCGAATTCAAAACTATCAGCAAGCGGCCGCAAAGTACTATAACGCGAACGTACACGGTCACAGATTTGATGAAGGCGAACTAGTCTTACGAAAGGTTTTCCAAAATACCTCAGAACGAAACGCCGGGAAATTGGGAGCCAACTTGGAAGGACCATACAGGGTCATAAAGGTTGTCCGGCCTGGATCATACGAAATCGCAAACTTGTAGGGCACCCGCAAAACACTGAACTATGAGATGGCTTGATCCCCTTAAAGGGTACGTAGGCATCTTGTCGCAAGACAAAACCAGCCGTCCCCCCTCGTTAAAAAGGGGGGGGGGGTGTAGGTGAGTATACGTATACTCGTATACTCCCGAAATTTCAAAATCGAAATTTCTCAAAAAACTTTTTCAGCAAACGTATTGAAAGAAAAACAAAATTTTGAATACGGCGAGACGTCGCCAATGTTAGGAAAACCGTTCCTCTCCAAAAACAACAAACAGTCCGTCCGCGACTATTAAACACACACAGCTTCTTAAGATATAATCCCTTCGCGAAGGCCTAAACTACGTAAACATCTATGACTTAAAAATAGTTTGTTGCTGATCACAACAAACTCGCAACAGTCCAAAACAAACTTAAGTTATCTCGCAGAGATAGCTCTCGAACACCCGACACAAGGGTAATAGCGCTATAAAAGAAATCCAAACTTTTGGTCAGCACTTCCGGACAACTTAGAAATTGTTCCTGGTGTAGATGCTCGATTCCAAACAGACGAATCATATAAGCCGAGAACATATTGCGGATTCTAAATCGGTATGGAATCAGGTTAAAATCGCAACAAGGAAAACGAAAGCCGACTAGTCATCGCACAGCCTCAATCCGAAAGTAAACCTAGTCTTGCCCTAAACCCAGCACACTGGTCTCTAACGTCTCAAGGCATGAATCGAGAACCTAAAGGCATGTCTCTTCGTCTATATCTAAACGCTCACTCGATTTGCTAATCATCCTAAAACGAGAAAACGAATAAGGCGATCCACAAAGGGAAAGGAATGCAAGACGACAACTCGCGGACCCCCCTCAATATCAAGTTAAAACAAAAAGTTTAAACGAAAAACTGATTGTTCATTACGAAAATAAAAGTTGCCGAAGCAACAAGGGATTCAAAGCCGTAAAAGGCCAGTCCCGAACAAGTACAAAAGCCATATTTGGCCAAACACATAAAGATCTAATTTTTAAGTCTCGTATGAAACTAAACCTTTAGACACCCTCCACACTCGGAGCCTCGTCCTCATCCATCGCATCACCACCTTCACCTTCGTCAGCAATCTCTGGGTCGTTACTCTCGTCTGCATTGGGCCGAGGGAAGCTTTCGGCAGCAAGAGCCGGATCAGAGTCACTTCTCTCGAAAGAAACATCCCCTTCAGTCACGCGGACCGCCGATCCCTCAAAACTCTTCATCTTGCGCTGAAGTCTGCGGAGCTCCAAAGCCTTGGACTTCTTTGCATCCTCCGCCTTGAGAAGAGAGATCGCGGTCTTTCCGAGATCACGCTCCAAATCGCTAATCCTAACCTCGAACCGAGATACCTCCACGGAATGCACGTCCTCTATCACCTTCAATTTCCCCTCGAGCTGAGCGGACCTCTCCTTCGACTCAGCCAACTCCTTGGGTAAACGCTCAACTTCAGACCCACACTCTTTGATCATCCTATCAATCAACGAAACAAACTAGAAAAGCCAAGATAGACGGTCAGATACGAATTAAAAATTGTAATCTTTTAAACGTATGCTCGCGAATCTGTACCTTGGCACGGTGTTGCGTCATTTAAACCAAGCTTGGCGCCTTGCTTGACGAAGCTCCAGTCTCCGGACCCTTTGCGCCTCTCTTTCTCTTGAGAACATCGGGGTTCGGGTAAGGTCTCTTACGACTTTTGGCTGGAGCAGACAGCGATGCGCTAAGCACCGGAAATCCCAGAACAATCACACTCTTGGCTGGAGGAGGAGGCCTCAAACTTTTAGGGCACCCGCAAAACACTGAACTATGAGATGGCTTGATCCCCTTAAAGGGTACGTAGGCATCTTGTCGCAAGACAAAACCAGCCGTCCCCCCTCGTTAAAAAGGGGGGGTGTAGGTGAGTATACGTATACTCGTATACTCCCGAAATTTCAAAATCGAAATTTCTCAAAAAACTTTTTCAGCAAACGTATTGAAAGAAAAACAAAATTTTGAATACGGCGAGACGTCGCCAATGTTAGGAAAACCGTTCCTCTCCAAAAACAACAAACAGTCCGTCCGCGACTATTAAACACACACAACTTCTTAAGATATAATCCCTTCGCGAAGGCCTAAACTACGTAAACATCTATGACTTAAAAATAGTTTGTTGCTGATCACAACAAACTCGCAACAGTCCAAAACAAACTTAAGTTATCTCGCAGAGATAGCTCTCGAACACCCGACACAAGGGTAATAGCGCTATAAAAGAAATCCAAACTTTTGGTCAGCACTTCCGGGCAACTTAGAAATTGTTCCCGGTGTAGATGCTCGATTCCAACCAGACGAATCGTATAAGCCGAGAACATATCGCGGATTCTAAATCGGTATGGAATCAGGTTAAAATCGCAACAAGCAACATGAAAGCCGACTAGTCATCGCACAGCCTCAATCCGAAAGTAAACCTAGGTCTTGCCCTAAACCCAGCACACTGGTCTCTAACGTCTCAAGGCATGAATCGAGAACCTAAAGGCATGTCTCTTCGTCTATATCTAAACGCTCACTCGATTTGCTAATCATCCTAAAACGAGCAAACGAATAAGGCGATCCACAAAGGGAAAGGAATGCGAGACGAAAACTCGCGGACCCCCCTCAATATCAACTTAAAACAAAAAGTTTAAACGAAAAACTGATTGTTCATTACGAAAATAAAAGTTTCTGAAGCAACAAGGGATTCAAAGCCGTAAAAGGCCAGTCCCGAATTAGTAGAAAAGCCATATTTTGCTAAACACATAAAGATCTAACTTTTAAGTCTCGTATGACACTACAACTTCAGACACCCTCCGCACTCGAAGCCTCGTCCTCATCCATCGCATCACCACCTTCACCTTCGTCAGCAATCTCTGGGTCGTTACTCTCGTCTGCATCGGGCCGAGGGAGGCTTTCGGCAGCAAGAGCCGGATCGGAGTCACTTCTCTCGAAAGGAACATCCCCTTCAGTCACGCGGACCGCCGATCCCTCAAAACTCTTCATATTGCGCTGAAGTCTGCGGAGCTCCAAAGCCTTGGACTTCTTTGCATCCTTCGCCTTGAGCAGAGAGATCGCGGTCTTTCCGAGATCACGCTCCAAATCGCTAATCCTAATCTCGAACCGAGATACCTCCGCGGAATGCACGTCCTCTATCACCTTAAATTTCCCCTCGAGCTGAGCGGACCTCTCCAGTGACTCAGCCAACTCCTTGGCTAAACGCTCAACTTCAGACCCACACTCTTTGATCATCCTATCGATCAACGAAACAAACTAGAAAAGCCAAGATAGACGGTCAGATACGAATTAAAAATTGTAATCTTTTAAACGTATGCTCGCGAATCTGTACCTTGGCACGGTGTTGCGACATTTAAACCAAGCTTGGCGCCTTGCTTGACGAAGCTCCAGTCTCCGGACCCTTTGCGCCTCTCTTTCTCTTGAGAGCATCGGGGTTCGGGCAAGGTCTCTTACGACTTTTGGCTGGAACAGATAGTGATGCGCTAAGCACCGGAAATCCCTGAACAATCACACTCTTGGCTGGAGGAGGAGGCCTCAAAGTCGTAACCAGTTCGACCACAGTGGGAGCCGCAACCAGTTCGACCACGGTGGGAGCCGCAACCGGTTCGACCGTTGTAAGCCGCGACCGGTTCGACCATGGTGGGAGCCGCAACTGCTCTGACCTCGGCAGGAACCACTACATTTTTGACTAAAGCAAGGGGCGGAACAGCAGACGAACACGATGGTTCAATAACGACACCCGTTGAGAATTTCACTACCGTATCCGCCGTTTCGTCCAAAATAGCCTTGACCTCTTCCGAAAGAACGGACGGGTCCACCGGGCGTACGCAACTCGGCACCGTGTTCTCCTCAGCATCGCTGCGATCCATCTCCTCCTGAAACAAGAGGAACTCAGAAATACGAGCGTCCTGCGAATGTGCCATAGGTTGTCGCTAGCTGGGACCTCATGGTTTTGTTGATCACCTTGGGAGGAAGACATCTTGATAATTTTCTAGAGAGAAGTCGGAGAGAAATTTGAAGAGATAGAAGATATGAGGAGTAATGATCCAATACTTATAGCTTATAGAAAAGAAGAGCTCATCTCTCGTAATGAGACGAATCGCAGCCGTGGATTCCGATAAAAACAACTCCGAAACTTGCGAGCTGGGGGGCTAACTGTTGGTGTCAAAAACCGTAATCTCGAAATCAACGTCTGCGATAACTTCTGTAAAGATAAAATCAAATCTTCCCACGGAATAAAAAAACACGTTTTATAAAACTCGAGAAATCGTTTTATAAAACTCGAGAAATCGTTTTATAAAACTCGAGAAATCGTTTTATAAAACTCGAGAAATCGTTTTATAAAACTCGAGAAATCATTTTATAAAACTCGAGAAATCGTTTTATAAAACTCGAAAAATCGTTTTTTAAAACTCGAGAAATCGTTTTATAAAACTCGAGAAATCGTTTTATAAAAGCTCAAGAAATCGTTTTATAAAAGAAGTTTCTGAACAAAGGAAATCTGCTGAAAAATTTGGAAATCGCTATCTCGGAAGAACGAAACGAACGTCAATTACCCGATCATCCGAGTTAAGCACAAAACCGCGAAAAACCGCCTCCGCCGTAAATCACGAGCTGGTTCAGCCGAACTAGCTCGCCATACGGCGAGCTAGCCACATCCTTTATAGCTTGCCGTACGGCCAGCTAAAAGCTTCCCGGGTAGCTCGCCGTACGGCGAGCTGAACCGGTCCGGTTTGGCTCGTCGTACGTCGAGTCGGCCATCCCGAGCCTCGATCTCCCACATCCTCGTTTCAAGGCTTATTTCCTTTGAAACGATCATGCCCCGAACTACGGTCGAAATGTCTCCCGTTTCGTCTCGATCCGTCTCGAATCGCTATCGTCGATAAAAACCGTAAAACTTTGTTTTCTCGAGAAGAACTTGAGAGAATCGTATAAAACTGAACGGTTAAAAGAAACACTTAACATTGCATAAACTATACGATTTATTCAAGATTTTTTGTAAAAATCGTAAAAAACACGATTTTAATAAAAAAAACGTCGAGTGAATCGTAAAAACGGCAACGATTAACAGAAGAACGAACGTAGCTAAACTTTACGATTAACTCGAGGGATTTACTAAAAACGGCATCGGATCAGGAAACGATCTCGTATAAAGTCGCAAAACTGATTTATCACCAAACTGCTCGGAAGGTCCTAAAACGTGATAAAAGCCCATCTCGCGATCTTAACGAAATCAATCCCGAAGATACGATAAAGTTTTAACGATTTAACCACAGAAAGAAGATAAATGTCAAGTTTGATGATAAATGTCAAGTTTGAAGATAAATAGAAGATTTCTGTGGGGAAAAAGGAAAGATAGACATAAAAGGAAGATTCTCGATAAACTCGAATCTGGGTGAAATGGAAGGACCAAACCGCCGAGGAAGGGAGTATATAAAAAAGAGACGTAGGGCAGAAGACGAAAATCAGACCTAGAGAGGCGGCTGTTAGCTTATGAAATTAGGACTTAGGCGTTTAGACTAGCAAGCCGGATCCTTAGAACGTTTCGACGTCTAAGCTCTGCGATTCTCTTTGTAACAGTTGTCAATCTCTTATTCAATAAAAAGCTCTCACACACATTCTTTATTTTTTCTCTGTTCTTCGTTATTGATATTCATCCATATTCTGTTAACTCTGTTCATTTTAGTGATTTCCGCAGAGATCCAGGACATCGGGAAAATTAGGGTTTTCCCTAAGTTTCCATATTTGACGGAAAATGGACGGTGTGAATTTTGGTTCCCAACAGTCCGTCAAGGAAGGAGCATGCGTGTCTATGCACGATCTGTAAGCCTACGCGGGAAGGATCGGTCGACAACCTCCATGAAACATCGATCGACATACAATCACACAAATCGATCGACATCACCCCGCCGGAAGCACGTAAGTTTTTGCTTACCAAACTTGTTAATGAGAAAGTAGTCCAAATAGAACCAATAGGTCAATTAGATAATACAATTAGCCAAACTGGAAATAAACAGGGCACCAAAATCCATGTTTCAATCCATTCCACCTTGAATAAAGGTAAAGATATAGATTTGCCCTTACCTGACACTTAAACCTTGTTCTACCAAAATCGGTCGACACAGTACACACCATGTCGACTGATACTGTCCTCTAGAAATAAATCAACACAATTCTTTCTGTGTGGATCGATACTAATCTCCCAAAACGATCGACACAATTCTTTCTGTGTCGACAGATACTGTTTACCCCGATGATGTCTACACTCCCTTGATCGACACAGTTCATTCCATGTCGCTCGACACCGCTCATCTCGCGTTGATCGACACCAACACCCCAACGTCGATCGACACTACTCGCGGAATGACAAAAGAGGTTAAGTTTGAGCTCAACCCGATGTACATCCTTCTTATGAGTCAGCGTGTCTTTCATGGCTTTCATGAAACGCGATAAAGGCCTACACGCAACTTTAGACGAAATCCAGCCTAAAGATACAATGACGGTTTATCTATTTATGTGCAGGAAGAAGAAAAATGTCAAGTTCGGAGAAAAATGAAAGTTTTCCAAGATCAAAATGGAGAATCGAGAGAAATGGAAGATTTCAGAAAGATTAGAATCAAGGCGGAAAAGGAAAGGCTAAACTGCCTAGGAGAGGCGTATATAAGCACATGGTCGAGGACAAGAGCATGGACCGAATTTTTAGAGCCCTCATCAGACAGAAAAACTTAGCATTTAGGCAACTTTCCGTTTTTGTTATCGAGCTGCATCTCAACTAGAGTTTTAGTCTTAGGTTGCTAGAACTAGGAAACTCGCCGTCAGCTCTTGTAGCCAAGGCTTTTACCTCATTATAAGATTTTTATGCAAAATCGGAATAAGAAACCTCTTTGCCCACTTTTCGATTCTCATATTGTTTTTACTGTTATTCTCGTTTTTCTGATTGCTTGGCGTGTGGTTTAGCAGATATCTGGGACCTCTGGGAAATTAGGGTTTTCCTTATGTTTCTTAATTTACGGAAATCGAAGATGTGAATTTCGGTTCCCACAGTTTGGCGCTAGAAGGAGGGGGGTTACGTATCTATCTAACTCTCAGACCGCATCACGCTCGATCGGATACGATGACAAAAGAACAACCAACTGACATCAACAGAAACGTTGACACTCAAACTCCAACAGAAAACGCGACCAAAGTTAACGCTGCGGCCAACACTACATCGCTGCAAGAGGTACTCTCTGCCTATCAAAAGAGGACGGACGAGCATGATAAGCTAATCGGATCTCTAGAAAAACAGGTTGAAACCCTAACCAAAAATACCAAAGCTATCCACCCCCGCAGAACCACAAGAATCCGCGGAAGAAGACTCGATTTCGTGACTCCTATGAATCGTCCCTGAACCGAGCAGGGTAATCTACCAGGAAAAACCTCCGAAAAAGATAACGCTGACGCAACAAAAAAAAATAATCGAAAAAATCTCCTTCTCGTGAACAGGAGGCAAGGGACGACGGTGTCGAAAGGGTTAATCTGGAAATAAGCGACCAATCCGATCCATTGAAGGAAGACGCTGACGTTCATCCAAGAAGGAGGAAATATCGCAGACGTCAGCCCGAATCTTCTTTTAAACACTCTCCCGCTGAGGACGAGGAGGAGCTCTATTGTATGGAGCTCTATTGCATGGAGCACGAAAATATGGCCGAGGAACAATCTCAGGTCACTCGCAGCAAACGCTATCTGAGATTCGCGATCTCCGCGATTATATCACAAAAACGGCTGCACCGGTAAAAGCAGTGAAGTCTCAAATTCACCATGCCACTAGCGCTGCACCTGAAACATATAGATTGTTGTACGAATCTCGGAGAACGCCTTTTACGGCTCATATCTCCGAGATCAAGCCGCCTGATCTTGGAAAGCTCAAAGTACCGACATACGATGGGACGACTGATCCCAAAGCGCCCTGCAGGCCTTCCAGATCGCTATGGGGCGAGCCAAGCTCAAGGGGAAGCGCTCGAATGGTTCTCTCGACTTAAGCGGAATTCGATCGGAAGTTTCCACCAGCTTGCCTCAGAGTTTCTGAAGCAGTACTCGATGTTCATAAACCTAGAGACTTTTGATACAGACCTCTGGAGTATATCCCAGAAAGAAGACAGACCTCTCTGCGACTTCATAAGTAAGTTTAAACTAATCGTAACTAGGGTTAGCAGAATAAGCGACAGAGCAGCCACCGACGCGCTAAGAAAGTCACTCTGGTTGAAATCGAAGTTCAGAAAATGGATAACTCCCGAGAAACCGCGTACGATCCAGGACGCGCTCCACAAAGCTACCAATTACATCATCATCGAAGAAGAGACTAAAATTCTGGCTTAACAGCATAAATCGACGAAGACGTCTGCGAAACACGCCGTGTCCGAGCAAACGCCAAAAAAAAACCCTCGTTACGACAAGAACATCCATCACGAGGGATATGATCTCCAAGGGGCGCACAACTATGCCATCAACTCTGGATCAGAGGAAGGGAAAACTACGGGAAACACGTGGACCAGAAATTATAGTTACGATGAGAACGCCTTCTGTTATTTCCACAAGACCCACGGCCCTTCAACCGTAAACTGTAAAGTTCTCTTCCGCGATTCAGATCGCCCCCGAAAACCGATAGGAACTCGCACGTAGACACTTCGCCTCAAGGGAACCAAACAGGCGAGAAACGCGGACGAAGACAAGAAGAGAGAGGGAACGATGCTATCCGCCGAAGGGTCAACATGATCATCGGTGAATCGCAGTACTACAGAGATACCATCTCGTCCATCAAGTCTTACCAACGAAAAGCCAATACAGGTTCGAGCTGGTCGACACCGTCGGATGAAACTCCGAGGGAGGAATCGCCTTCGAGGAGGCAGAAACTTCCGGCCTGGACCACCCACATGCCGATCCTCTCACCATCGATCTAGTCATAAGCAATTTAGAGGTCGCCAGAATCCTAGTTGATACCGGAAGCACCATTAACGTAATCGTCCGTGACACTTTGACGCGAATGGAATCGGACTAACGAAGATCAAACCGACACCAAAGCCATTAACCAGCTTCTCTGGCGAAATTGCAATGACTCTAGGATCAATCTAACTCCCGGTGGCCTCAAAAGAAGTGACAAAGATAGTTACTTCCTCAATCGTCGATTGACCGACCATCTACAATGTAATCATGGGTACTCCTTGTATAAACGCCATGAAGGAAGTTCCGTCAACGTACCAGTTAAGCATAAAGTTCCCGAGTCTTACGACAGTCGCAGCAATCTGGGGATTCCAGAGACAATCGCGGTCTTGCTTTCTAGCAGAACATAAGCTAAGACAAATGACGATCGCCATCTTAAAACCAAAACGGGTGAAATCAACTCTGCCAACCGTGGAAAAAGACCCCGAATCGGCAACGGTCAAGAAGCAAAAAGCTTACGACCCCGTTGCTTCTTCCCAACCGAAGGAGAAAAACCCAGAAAAAGACATCGATCAAGCGACTAAAGCGATGACGCGTCTACAATAGCTGAGTAAACACACTCGCACCAACAACCAGAACTACTAGAAGGCTTGATTCCAAAAAGGGATACATAGGTAGCTCGCCTAAAGACAAGTTCAGCTATCCCCCTCTCTAAATGGGGGGGGGGGGTGGGTGTGTATACGAGTATTCATATACTCCCATATTTATAAAAAATATATATATATATTAGCTTTGTACCCAATATTTTCGAAACATATCAACAAATAGAAACTTAGAATATTACCAAATCTCTACATTATCGAAAAACATAATCTGAAAACAAATTCATATTACGAACACTTTCGGATATTATTTCTGCAATAAATTATAAAAAGAAAACACTTGGTCGTCGACCAAACACTTAATCATATCAATATGAATATTCAATATGAATATTTTGAAAAGAATTGGCGAGACATCGCCTAAAGTCTTAAAGAATTATTCACAAGTCCATCCTCGATTATAAAATTACATACCCTCGTCGATTAGCTCCGACGTGCTCATCTTCCGTCTTAAACAAACGCATACGACCCATTGGTCCTTATACATCCGACTAGGATAAAATAGCAAGCTATATTAGAAATCCAAAATTTTGGTCAGCACTTTCAGGGATGCTCGATTTCGACCAGACAAGTCATATAAGCCGAGAACCTATCGCAGACTTTAAATCGGTACGAAATCAGGTTAAAATCGCAACAGGCAAAACGAAAGCCGACTAGTTATCGCAAAGCCTTAAAACTGAAAGTAAACCTAGGTCTTTCCCTAAAACCAGCACACTGGTCTCTAATGTCTCAAGGCATAAATTGAGATCCTAAAGGCATGTCTCTTTGTCCACATCTAAATCTCGCAAAAAATCGAAACATTCCGTTACGAGCAAACGAATAGGACGATCCACACAAAGAGTTAGGTACGAGACGACAACTCGTATTCTTCTCTCTTCACTTAAACAAAAAAAACAGATTTCATACTTCGAAAAATTTCATTAATATAAACATCATCCGAGACACACCGCCCATCGGCAGGGACTTAAAGCCACCAACGGCCAGTCCCGATAAAAATACTACAAATGATTACACTATGACAAACGACGAAAACATCATTCATCGAATCCATAAAACCCAGATGCCAAGCATTGGCCAGCATTCGCATCAGCCCCCGGCTGATCGACCTCACCACATTCATCCGGGATCTCTGTCCCGACTTCAACCGAGTCTGGCGACACCACAATAGGATCTCACTGCTCCCACATGTGCGCCTCAAGATCAAGGAGCTCGGACTGCTTCTTCTCCTTCCTATCCAAGCGCACCTTTTTCTTGGCATACTCCTTCTCATACGAGTAATCCGCGAGTTGAGTGAGGTGTAACCCGCCAACCACGCCACGACACTCACGGTAGTCGCCGTTGGTCCTTTGCGCATCCTTAATCCCTAAGTATTGGGTTGCGAACTGTTCACGGCGAACCTTCACCTCCTCAGCAACTTCTCGCTTGCTCTCTTTGCGAGCGAGGCGAAGTTTCCTATCTGAAAGTTCCATAACACGACGAGATCGGCCACGTGCTCCTCCCCCATGCGGGCAATTTCTCTCTCAGCCCACTCCTGAGTGAGAAAGGAGTTAGTGTCAATCTCCTCATTGAGACGAGCAGCCTCATTTTCTGCCGCTTCAGCTCTAGATTCGGTCCTACGGACCTCCACGTTACTTGCGCTTGCAGATTCGTTCATAAAACGAAGACCCTACAAGTAAAATAAATCTTTCTATTGTAATCTTATCATACGCATGGTAATCGCAAGAATCAGCCAAGGATAACAAACCTTGTTAACCAGTCTTAATGCTTTCGCAAACGGCATCTCGGCCGGCCCAACCTCGGACGAGGGAACCAAGAAATCGATGTAATCTGCGATATCAATCTCTACATTTTCGCTGGTTTGACCCTTTTGAAGGCCATCAAACCACTGGCTCATGTCGACCGGAACACCTTTATCCTTCGGAGATCTTGACCTCTCCCTCGCTCCCCAAACATTGTCCATCCCTGGCTCCGACTCAACCTCAACGGGCTCGCTTTGCTGAGAATGAGAAAAGTGGAAGGCAACAGCACGACGGACTCTCTTCAGAGAAAGTGTCCCCAATAAAACGGACCACCAAGGAGAAGGCCTTTGACCTGCTCGAGATCTTTGGGTTCCGGAGTAATAAGACCGGACACTGCAAAACACAAACCAAACATGAAGTTAGAATTCGGAAAAATGTACCAAAAAAAAAACGTGCAATCTAAATACCCTTGTTCCAAATTCGCTCCTGGACATGGGGATGCAGCTCTCCTCTACCGAGGCACTATCGATTCGAACGTAAAAGAAAAGCTCTTCCCAATTGTGACCATTCGAGGAAAATTTCTCAATGATCGACATCTTCTCCCTTGGAGATAGGTAATAATAACCCTCGCTCGTGCGTTTGGGCGACATAATAGCCTTGAGATAATCCATGCTAAGAGCCATACCGCGCTCGTAACCAAGCACCAAATACCTGACAAGATGCTGTAACCCGGATATAAAAAGTTGACTAATCGACAGACCGAACCGATCCAAGACTTCGACTATGACCCGTGGGATGGGAAACTACAGTTGGCAATTGAGCAAAAACGTCTCGTAGCAGGTAAAGTAACCCGGAGGCGGATGTTTGGCATCTTGACCACATTCGGGAAGGCAACACTGCACCAAATCTGGGATCATGCGAGAGCTCAACATAACTTTGAGGGAACAAACGGTACTTAGGCTCGGACCTTTTTGGATCTTCGGTTATCTAAGCCTCGAAGGAACCCAGAAGTTAGGTCGGGGGACCTCAGCAGCACGCACGCACGGCCTCCCGATACCTCTCGATAGATTTTAAAAATACCGGTGCAGGAGGAACACTGCCACCGGAAAAATCAAGATCGCTTGGGTCAAAAATTGACGGATGGGCACATTTCGAAATTATCCATTCGGTAGACATGCTTAACAAATAAGTATAGAAAGAGAGAACGAAAGAGAGAGAAATGTTTTCTACCTTAGGAAAAATTATGTGGAAAGAAGTGAGTAAAGAATTTGAAACTTACTCCACATATTTATAAGCAAGATTCTACTATTTACCTTTGGACTTTTGGTCGTTAAAGTTCCGCCTTATTCTACCAAACTTGCCAAACAAGTTCAAACCGCTCACAAGAACTCTACGATTCTTACGGGCTGGGGGGCTAACTGTTGGGATCAAATCGGTTACGACAGAATCAACGAACAAAGTTCTCTGCAAAGTTAAGAATAGGTTTATAAAAATACAAAAAGCATCGAGAAGAATTCTAAGGATTTTCGAACAAAGGAATTCCGTAAACTTGACAATCGTCATCTTGGAAATCATCGGAAAATTGAATAAAACAATCCACGATTGTCCGATTGGCCAAATTAGCAAAAAACGGTCGTAACGTCCAAACTCCCCAAAATGACAAAGCTGTCCAGAACTGTCCGATGAGGTCAAAAACGGTAATCTCAAAATCAACGTGTACGATTACTTCTCCTTACACTCTCCGAAAGGATCTCAGGTCGAGAAAACGAGAAATGACCAAAACCAAACAACCGACCAGCTCGCCAGCCGGCGAGCTGACCGTCTTTGACCAGCTCGCCAGTTGGCGAGCTTAAGCGTCACATCCAGCTCGCCGGTTGGCGAGCTGAAGTGACCCGTCCAGCTCGCCAACCTGCGAGCTGGCCATGCTTCACCAGCTTGTGCCGGTTGGTGAGCTGTACTAACCCGTCCGCCGTGCTTGACCAGCTTGCCGGTGGGCAAGCTTAACTGACCCGTCCAGCTTGCCAACCGGTGAGCTGGCCGTGCTTGACCAGATTTCTAGTTGGTGAGCTGAACTGTCCTTTCAAGCTCGCCAACCAGCGAGCTGGCCGTGCTTGACCACCTCACCAGCCTGCGAGCTGGTCATCCCAAACCAGTTCGTCGTCTTGTCGAGCTGAACCAAACCGTCAAGGTCCCTTAACTCGATCATACTCTGAACGATGATCCGGACATCTCTCGTTTCGTCTCAATCCGTCTTATCATTGGAGTTTACGATAAAAACCGTAAAATTAAAACGATCTCCGTATCCCGAAAGGTCATAAAACACGATAAAGGCCTACACGCAACTTTAGATGATATCCGGCCCAAAGATATAACGACGGTTTATCCATTTATGTGCAGGAAGAAGATAAATGTCAAGTTCGGAGAAAAAAGAAAGTTTTCCAAGATAAAAATGGATAATCGAGAGAAAAGGAAGATTTCCGAAAGACAAGAATCCAGGCGGAAAAGGAAAGGCCAAACCGCCTAGGAGAGGATTATATAAGCAAAAGTTGGAGGACAAGAGCAGCGGTCAAATTTTCAGAGCTCTCATCACACAGTAAAAGTTAGCATTTAGGCAACTTTTCATTTTTGTTTTCGAGATGTGTTGGGGTCAAAATTGGTAAGACGGAATCAACGGCCGAAACTCCCCGCAGAAATATAAAAGGAATCGTTTTATAAAACCCAAAGAATCGTTTTATAAAACTCGAGGATCAATTTATAAAACTCGAGGATCGTTTTATAAAACTCGAAAATCGTTTTATAAAACCCGAGGATCATTTTATAAAACTCGAGAATCGTTTTATAAAACTCGAGGATCGTTTTATAAAACTCGAAGAATCGTTTTATAAAACTCGAGAATCGTTTTATAAAACTCGAAGAATTGTTTTATAAAACTCGAGAATCGTTTTATAAAACTCGAGGATCATTTTATAAAACTCGAGAAGCCGTTTTATAAAACTCGAAGAGCGTTTTATAAAACTTGAGAAGCCATTTTACAAAACTCGAAGATCGTTTTATACAACTCGAAGATCGTTTTATAAAACTCGAGAAGCCGTTTTATAAAACTCGAAGATCGTTTTATAAAACTCGAAGATCATTTTATAAAACTCGAGAAGCCGTTTAATAAAACTCGAAGATCGTTTTATAAAACTCGAAGATCATTTTATAAAACTCGAGAAGCCGTTTTATAAAACTCAAAGATCGTTTTATAAAACTCGAAGATCGTTTTATAAAACTCGAGAAGCTGTTTTATAAAACTCGAAGATCGTTTTATAAAATTCGAGGAGCGTTTTATAAAACTCGAGAAGCCGTTTTTTTAAACTCCAAGATCGTTTTATAAAACTCTAGAATCTTTTTATAAAACTCGAGAATCGCTTTATAAAACTCGAGAAATCGTTTTACAAAATCGCGAAAAACCAAAACCGCCGCAAAACGCGAACTAGTCACGACTAGTTCGCTTGCTGGCGAACTAGGAGCCTCTCCACTAGTTCGCCTCCTGGCGAACTAAGCCGGCCCAGCTTAGTTCGCCAGCAGGCAAACTAGGAGCCTCTCCGCTAGTTCGCCTGCTGGCGAACTAAGCCGGGCCGGCTCCCTCGACTAGTTCGCCAGCAGGCGAACTACTGACTTTGCCCCACAGGTTCTTATCGCCTAGTTCGCCATATGGCGAATTGGCCAAGCTGAACTAGCTCGCCGTACGTCGAGCCGACCATCCCGAGGCTCGATCTCCCACATCCTTGATTCAAGGCATACGTCCTTTTACATGATCGTATTCCGAATCACGGTCGAAATGTCTCCCGTTTCGTCTCGATCCGTCCTATCGTTCGAGTTTTACGATAAAAACCGTAAAACTTTGTTTTCTCGAAAAGAACTCGAGGAAATCGTATAAAACGACAATGGTTAAACGAAACACCGAATATTGCCTAAACTATACGATTTAATCGAGATTTTTCGTAAAAATCGTACAAAACGCGTTTTTAATAAAACCCCGAGTAAATCGTAGAAAACGGCAACGATTAATCGAAACATCAAACATTGCTTAGCTTTACGATTAACTCGAGAAACTTATCTAAAAACGGCATCGTATCAGGAAACGATCTCGTCTAAAGTCGTAACACGGATTTATCGCAAAACGGCTCGGAAAGTCATAAAACGCGATAAAAGCCACTCGCGACTTTAAATGAAGTCCAACCCGAAGATACGACGACGTTTTGGCAATTTACTCGCAGAAAGAAGATAAATGTCAAAATGAAGATAAATGTCAAGTTTGAAGATAAATAGAAGATTTCCGCGGGAAAAAAGGAAAGATCGAGAGAAATGGAAGATTCTCATTAAACTCGAATCTGGGCGAAATGGAAAGACTAAACCGCCTAGGAAGGGAGTATATAAGCAAGAGGCATAGGGCAGAAGCAAAGGGACGATTTTCAGAGCTCTCATTGGAGACTTTTACAACTTTTCTAGACCTAGAAATTTCCGCACTTAGAAACTTAGGCTTTTTCTCGACAAGTTCGGTTTCTATGACTGGCGCTCAATTGCTTAGACGAACTCGCCCAGGCAGTTCGATCTCTGGTTCAGGTCTATCAACTCAACTACGTTCGACTTGATCCTCGAATAGGGTACGTAGGCAGCCTTTCATAAGGTTCAGTCCGAAATCATTCAAATCCTTTTTCTTATCTTTTTCCGTATTTTGTTATCGAGCTGCGACTCGATTAGGTTTAAGGTTTTTGTGTTGATAACTCGCTGACGGCCTTGCGGCCAAAGCCTCTGTAAACCCTTGTAACGATCGCAACGCTTTTACGCGAAATCGAAATAAGATCTACTTTTTCTTTAAATTCGTTTTATTACGTTTTTCGTAATTTTCCGCATTTATTTGGTTACTTGTCGTTGGCTTTCGCAGAGATCCAGTTCCTCTGGAAGATTAGGGTTTTCCTAAGTATCCTTATTTAACGGAAATCGACAAGTGTGAATTTCGGTTCCCACAGTTTGGCGCTAGAGGGAGGGGGGGGGGTCGGATTATTCTTACTCATAGCTGCAAAACGCTTGACCAAAACGATGTCTGAATGTATGAAATACAAAGTCGCAACTCACAAAAAGACGCTGGTAAAACAACTCCAGCAGCGACTGCTCCTACCGCCAACGCTCAGGCAAACGCTGTAGTACTCAACAAAATCGAAAACCTAATCGCGACTCTTCGCCACGGGAAGAGCAACAAAACAAGCTGACGATTTCTATCTCAGATCACTAAGGGAACAATAAAATCTATCAAACCCCATAGTGTTTTTCTTATTTCCGAGTTGGACAAATCTCACAGGTTAAGCAAAAGACGTTTTCCGAGAACTTTTCGGAAAAATAAAACTTGCTCTCCCAGAAACCGCGAAATAAACCCTGGGTTACTCGCGGAAAGTCCCTAGGTTACTCGCGGAAAAAACCCTAGGTTATTCGCGGAAAAACCATAGGTCATTCGCGACAAACCCTAGGTTGCTCGGAGAAGAACCTTAGGCTACTCACAGAATCGGGCAATACTACTCAGCCAAAAAGACGGTGAGTTGGCCAAGAGACCTAGCTTGCCATCTTGGCGAGCTGGTCGGCTTTCCACCTCGTCCTAGAGGCACTGACTTTTCTCCGAGGGTCCGCACAATTCAACTCATAGCTACGGTGAGCCTGATCGTACTCTAAACAATAATCGCACTGCTTTTCGTTTCGTCTCAATCGGACTTTCCGTTGAGATTCTACGATGAAAACAAGTCAACTCGACGAATCGAGATCACCCGCGCCAAGCGTCCTAGCTCATCGAACATAGAGCTAGCTAGCTCGCCATACGGCAAACTGAACCAGGCGCCTAGCTCGCCTAAGAGACGCTGACTTTGCCCCAAGGGTTCTTACCATCCGGATCTCCACACGGAGAGCTGAAAGGGTTCACCCAACTAGCCCTACGTCGAGCTGAACAAATCCTTGAGTTTCTCTCTCGAGTCTTGATTGCGCCGATTCTCGTTTCGTCTCAATCGGAATTTCCATCAGGATTTTACGATAAAACCGCGAAGACTTGTTTCTTCGTATAAGTTTGAATCAATCGTCTAAAACGGCAACGGTTGACTTAACACCAAAGTTGCCTAAACTATACGAGAAATCTGAACTCTCTAGACCCAATCCGGTTTTACGAAACTCTGCCACGCTAAGTCGAAAACACCCAATCATAAAAACGTGATTGATTTTTTCGATATACAAAGCGCACCTAGTCGGTCAAATAAAACCAGCAATACGAAGAAACAAGAACATGAGCTCCGATGGTTAAGTCTTCTCCCCGCTCCAATACTCTTCCTGGTAATTCGTCGAAGACCGGTAGGTTAAAAGACGAAGAACGAAGAATAGACGATCCCAAATCATCGATGAAACTAAGAAAGAGGGAGCTCAATACGCTGACGTTGTCTTAAAACCAACTCGCTCCTAGAAGTTTTCGTAAATAAGACATACTCCAATTCATCTCCGATCCACCATGGTCTTTAATCAACCCAGATTGTCGATCATCCCAATCCTTCAAACGAAACTCGTCTTTCTTCTTTCGCCGAACATTTTTCCTCGCATCAAGAAAACGCTTTCTAAAATAAGCGAAAAAATATTTGGATGATGCAACGCCTCGTCGAAATCATCCCAAAAGCAAACGACAATCTAAAAATCGTCTAAGCGCTAAAGACTGATCCAAACCGTCTGGCAAATAATCTCGAGGAATATACAGCATCTCTCGTCGCGATCATGATGTTAGAAAATCTCTGCGAAACTTCAGAGCGAAACTTGAATATTTGACGAAGTCATAAAGATTTTCTCAAACTTGATAAAACAAGTATAAGAATCGAAATATTTAGGCATCAAAGCATTGATCTCATTTTCCGTCAAACCAAGTGAGTCACGGAACAATGTCAAGAACATTTGCGGCGAAAGAAAAATCGAGAACACAAAGCAGCAATAGAGAACATGTCCTCCCTTCTCGCCAAGTGATCCTATTGCTGATTATGTGATTCATTCCATCCGATAAACCCGCTAAAACATTTTGCGTCTAAATCTCGGTGAAATAAATTTTGGTAAAACTCCGCGAGTGACTCTGAAAAAACCATCACCGAAGAATCAAAAACTAAGCGGAAATGTTTCTCGAAAAATCTGCGGAAACATTGTTAACCAATGTGTCGTGTCGATTACTAAATTCATCGCCCGTTACTTACGTGAGAAATCCTTTGTATGGTCAGGATCATGTCATAACGAAGTAACTTTCGAAAGTAAACGTAATAGGTTTTGCGGAAAGTACATTCTAAGCTATACGATCCGGCACTGAGCGACCAATCTAAACTTTGCCTCCTCCCGACACGATCTGAAAGATCTCACTCTTTAGCCCTTCGGTTCACGAGCATCCGCTCTCATTCCTCCCGATTACATCCGAGAATGAGACCTCCCCGCAAACAACTCCGCACGGGCTCTGCATCGAGCTTCTTAGGATCTGTCTCCCTCGAGTAAAAAAGAAACAACTTCCATACAAACAAAGGAAAGATTATACGAAACTTTCATCGTATAAATCAAACCTACAATGGAAAACTTTTCCTATAACCATGGGCACGCTTGGCATATCAAGCTCGACAAACGTTACTTGGCTATTGTCTGATCACGCTTCACTTCAAAGCCATGTTTACAAACCGACTACACCTTTTCGATAGCACGAAAGTGTTGTGATCTAATCCTCTACCAAATATGACCTTGGCTGTGCGGGTGAACACAACCTTCACGCCAAGCCACTACATTCAACGGATAATGCGAAGTTGTCGAAAATCGGCTAAGTTCTGTATTCTCACGATTCACCCTATTTCCGAAGCAAGTTGCCTACAAAATCCGACGTATAAGAAAACACTCGTACCAGAGCTCCTAAAGCCGTACGAATCTCGGAAGGTCAACACTTCAAAAAGCACCGTAACGAAAAACGCTTCGTTTCGGAGAAACAACTTAAGCGACCTCTCTACCACAAATCATAAAACTACCTAACATCAAAACCGGAATGTAAGTTTTAATTGCGAGTATCCGCAAATGAACCAAAGTGTTCCTGAAAAGCAAGTTTAAGACAAAACCCTCGCAACAGCGTGCAACATCTTCGAGCCCGTAAACGTTCCGAACACGAAACGCTGTTGGGGTCAAACACGGTACGACGGAATCAATAGCCAAAACTCCCCGCAAAAATACAAAAGGAATAGTTTTATAAAACCCGAGGAGTCGTTTTATAAAACTCGAAGTCATTTATAAAACTCGCAGACCGTTTTATAAAACTCGAGAAGTCGTTTTATAAAACTCAAAGAATCGTTTTATAAAACTCGAGAATCGTTCTATAAAACTCGAGAAGTCGTTTTATAAAATTCAAAGATCGTTTTATAAAACCCGAGAAGCCGTTTTATAAAACTCGAAGAATCGTTTTATAAAACTCGAAGATTGTTTTATAAAACTCGAAGATCGTTTTATAAAACTCGAAGATCGTTTTATAAAACTCGAAGATCGTTTTATAAAACTCGAAGATCGTTTTATAAAAATCGAAGATCGTTTTATAAAACTCGAGTAGCCGTTTTATAAAACTCGAAGAATCGTTTTATAAAACTCAAAGATTGTTTTATAAAACTCAAAGATCGTTTTATAAAACTCGAAGATCGTTTTATAAAACTCGAAGATCATTTTATAAAAACTCGAAGATCGTTTTATAAAAACTCGAAGATCGTTTTATAAAACTCGAAGTTCGTTTTATAAACTCGAAGAATCATTTTATAAAACTCGAGAATCGTTTTACGAAACCGCAAAAAACCAAAACAGCCGTAAAACGCGAACTAGTTGCAACTAGTTCGCCGATGGGCGAACTGGGAGGCCCTTGACTAGTTCACCGGTGGGCGAACTAGTCCCGTCCCGACTAGTTCGCCCACCGGCGAACTAAGCCGGCCGGCTTAGTTCGCCGTTGGACGAACTAGAGACTTCCTGGACGTCCTGAGCCTCGATCTCCCGCATCCCCGATTCGAAACTTACATCTTTCGACACGGTCGCATTCTGAACCACGGCCGAAACGTCTCCTGTTCCATCTCGATCCGACCTATCGTTCGAGTTTTACGATAAAAACCGTAAAACTTCGTTTTCTCGACAAAGAACTCGAGGAAACCGTATAAAACGGCAACGGTTAAACGAAACACCGAACATTTCCTAAACTATATGATTTATTCGAGATTTCTCGTTAAAAGAGTAAAAACGCGTTTTTAGAACTTTTCTAGACCTAGAATTTTCCGCACTTAGAAACTTAGGCTTTTTCTCGACAAGTTCAGTTTCTATGACTGGCGCTCAATTGCTAAGACGAACTCGCCCAGGCAGTTCGATCTCTGGTTCAGATCTATCAACTGAACTACGTTCGACTAGATCCTCGAAAAGGGTACGTAGGCAGCCTTTCATAAGGTTCAGTCCGAAATCATTCAAATCTTTTTTCTTATCTTTTTCCGTATTTTGTTATCGAGCTGCGATTCGAATAGGTTTAAGGTTTTTATGTTGATAACTCGCTGACGGCCTTGCGGCCAAAGCCTCTGTAAACCCTTGTAACGATCGCAACGCTTTTACGCGAAATCGAAATAAGATCTACTTTTTCTATAAATACGTTTTATTACGTTTTTCGTATTTTTCCGCATTTATTTGGTTACTTGTCGTTGGCTTTTGCAGAGATCCGGTTCCTCTGGAAAATTAGGGTTTTCCTAAGTTTCCTTATTTAACGGAAATCGACAAGTGTGAATTTCGGTTCCCACAGTTTGGCGCTAGAGGGAGGGGGGGTCGGATTACTCTTACTCATAGCCGCAAAACGCTTGACCAAAACGATGTCTGAATGTATGAAATACAAAGTCGCAACTCGCAAAAAGACGCTGGTAAAACAACTCCAGCAACGACTGCTCCTACCGCCAACGCTCAGGCAAACGCTGTAGTACTCAACAAAATCGAAAACCTAATCGCGACTCTTCGCCACGGGAAGAGCAACAAAACAAGCTCACGAGTTGGACAAATCTCACGGGTTAAGCAAAAGACGTTTTCCAAGAACTTTTCGGAAAAATAAAACTTGCTCTCCCAGAAACCGCGAAATAAACCCTGGGTTACTCGCGGAAAGTCCCTAGGTTACTCGCGGAAAAAAACCCTAGGTTATTCGTGGAAAAACCCTAGGTCATTCGCGACAAAACCCTAGGTTGCTCACGGAAGAACCTTAGGCTACTCGCAGAATCGGGCAATACTACCCAGCCAAAAAGACGGTGAGTTGGCCAAGCGACCTAGCTTGCCATCTTGGCGAGCTGACCGGCTTTCCACCTCGTCCTAGAGGCACTGACTTTTCCCCGAGGGTCTGCACAATCCATCTCATATCTACGGTGAGCCTGATCGTACTCTAAACAATAATCGCACTGCTTTTCGTTTCGTCTCAATCGGACTTTCCGTAGAGATTCTACGACGAAAACAAGTCACTCGACGAATCGAGATCACCCGCGCCAAGCGTCTTAGCTCATCGAACATAGAGCTAGCTAGCTCGCCATACGGCAAACTGAACCAGGCGCCTAGCTCGCCTAAGAGACGCTGACTTTGCCCCAAGGGTTCTTACCATCCGGATCGCCACACGGAGAGCTGAAAGGGTTCACCCGACTTGCCCTACGTCGAGCTGAACAAATCCTTGAGTTTCTCTCTCGAGTCTTGATTGCGCCGATTCTCGTTTCGCCTCAATCGGAATTTCTATCGGGATTTTACGATAAAACCGCGAAGATTTGTTTCTTCGTATAAGTTTGAATCAATCGTCTAAAACGGCAACAGTTGACTTAACACCAAAGTTGCCTAAACTATACGAGAAATCTGAACTCTCTAGACCCAATCCAGTTTTACGCAACTCTGCCATGCTAAGTCGAAAACATCCAATCATAAAAACGTGATTGCTTTTTCGATATACAAAGCGCACCTAGTCGGTCAAATAAAACCAGCAATACGAAGAAACAAGAACATGAGCTCCGATGGTTAAGTCTTCTCCCCGCTCCAATACTCTTGCTGGTAATTCGTCGAAGACCGGTAGGTTAAAAGACGAAGAACGAAGAATAGACGATCCCAAATCATCGATGAAACTAAGAAAGAGGGAGCTAAAGACGTTGACGTTGTCTTAAAACCGACTCGCTCCTAGAAGTTTTCGTAAATAAGACATACTCCAAGTCATCTCCGATCCACCATGGTCTTTAATCAACCCGGATTGTCGATCATCCCAATCCTTCAAACGAAACTCGTCTTTCTTCTTTCGCCGAACATTTTTCCTCGCATCAAGAAAACGCTTTCTAAAATAAGCGGAAAAATATTCGGATGATGCAACGCCTCGTCAAAATCATCCCAAAAGCAAACGACAATCTAAAAATCGTCTAAGCGCTAAAGACTGATTTAAACCGTCTGGGAAATAATCTCGAGGAATATACAGCATCTCTCGTCGCGATCATGATGTTAGAAAATCTCTGCGAAACTTCAGAGCGAAACTCGAATATTTGCCAAAGTCATAAAGATTTTCTCAAACTTGATAAAACAAGTATAAGAATCGAAATCTTTAGGCATCAAAGCATTGATCTCATTTTCCGTCAAACCAAGTGAGTCACGGAATAATGTCAAGAACATTTGCGGCGAAAGAAAAATCGAGAACACAAAGCAGCAATAGAGAACATGTCCTCCCTTCTCGCCAAGTAATCCTATTGCTGATTATGTGATTCATTCCATCCGAGAAACCCGCTAAAACATTTTGCGACTAAATCTCGGTGAAATAAATTTTGGTAAAACTCCGCGAGTGACTCTGAAAAAACCATCACCGAAGAATCAAAAACTAAGCGGAAAGGTTTCTCGAAAAATCTGCGGAAACATTGTTAACCAATGTGTCGTGTCGATTACTAAATTCATTGCCCGATACTTACGTGAGAAATCCTTTGTATGGTCAGGATCATGTCATAACGAAGTAACTTTCGAAAGTAAACGTAATAGGTTTTGCGAAAAGTACATTCTAAGCTATACGATCCGGCACTAAACGACCAATCTAAACTTTGCCTCCTCGCGACACAATCTGAAAGATCTCACTCTTTAGCCCTTCGTTTCACGAGCATCCGCTCTCATTCCTCCCGATTACATCCGAGAATGAGACCTCCCCGCAAACAACTCCGCACGGGCTCTGCATCGAGCTTCTTAGGATCTGTCTCCCTCGAGTAAAAAAGAAGCAACTTCCATACAAACAAAGGAAAGATTATACGAAATTTTCATCGTATAAATCAAACTTACAATGGAAAAACGTTTTCTATAACCACGGGCACGCTTGGCATATCAAGCTCGACAAACGTTACTTGGCTATTGTCTGATCACGCTTCACTTCAATGCCATGTTTACAAACCGATTTGACCTTTTCGATAACAAGAAAGTGTCATGATCTAATCCTCTACCAAATACGACCTTGGCTGTGCGGATGAACACAACCTTCACGCCAAGCCAATACATTCAACGGATAATGCAAACTTGTCGAAAATCGGCTAAGTTCTGTATTCTCACGATTCACCCTATTTTTGAAGCAAGTTGCCTACAAAATCCAACGTATAAGAAAACACTCGTACCAGAGCTCCTAAAGCCGTACGAATCTCGGAAGGTCAACACATCAAAAAGCACCGTAACGAAAAACGCTTCGTTTCGGAGAAACAACTTACGCTACCTCTCTACCACAAATCATAAAACTACCTAACATCCAAACAGGAATGTAAGTTTTAATTGCGAGTATCCGCAAACGAACCAAAGTGTTCCTGCAAAGCAAGGTTAAGACAAGACCCTCGCAACACCGTGCAACTTCTTCGAGCCCGCAAACGTTCCGAACACGAAACGGTGTTGGGGTCAAAATTGGTACGACGGAATCAATAGCCAAAACTTCCCGCAAAAATACAAAAGGAATAGTTTTATAAAACCCGAGGAGTCGTTTTATAAAACTCGAAGTCATTTATAAAACTCGCAGACCGTTTTATAAAACGATAAAACAAGAGAAGTCGTTTTATAAAACTCAAAGAATCGTTTTATAAAACTCGAGAATCGTTTTATAAAACTCGAGAAGCCGTTTTATAAAACTCAAAGATCGTTTTATAAAACCCGATAAGCCGTTTTATAAAACTCCAAGAATCGTTTTATAAAACTCGAAGATCGTTTTATAAAACTCGAAGATTGTTTTATAAAACTCGAAGATCGTTTTATAAAACTCGAAGATCGTTTTATAAAACTCGAAGATCGTTTTATAAAACTCGAAGATCGTTTTATAAAACTCGAGTAGCCGTTTTATAAAACTCGAAGAATCGTTTTATAAAACTCAAAGATTGTTTTATAAAACTCAAAGATCGTTTTATAAAACTCGAAGATCGTTTTATAAAACTCGAAGATCATTTTATAAAACTCGAAGATCGTTTTATAAAAACTCGAAGATCGTTTTATAAAACTCGAAGTTCGTTTTATAAACTCGAAGAATCATTTTATAAAACTCGAGAATCGTTTTACGAAACCGCAAAAAACCGAAACAGCCGTAAAACGCGAACTAGTTGCAACTAGTTCGCCGATGGGCGAACTGGGAGGCCCTTGACTAGTTCACCGGTGGGCGAACTAGTCCCGTGCCGACTAGTTCGCCCACCGGCGAACTAAGCCGGCCGGCTTAGTTCGCCGTTGGACGAACTAGAGACTTCCTGGACCTCCTGAGCCTCGATCTCCCGCATCCCCGATTCGAAACTTACATCTTTCGACACGGTCGCATTCTGAACCACGGCCGAAACGTCTCCCGTTCCATCTCGATCCGACCTATCGTTCGAGTTTTACGATAAAAACCGTAAAACTTCGTTTTCTCGACAAAGAACTCGAGGAAACCGTATAAAACGGCAACGGTTAAACGAAACACCGAACATTTCCTAAACTATATGATTTATTCGAGATTTCTCGTTAAAAGAGTAAAGACGCGTTTTTAGAACTTTTCTAGACCTAGAATTTTCCGCACTTAGAAACTTAGGCTTTTTCTCGACAAGTTCAGTTTCTATGACTGGCGCTCAATTGCTAAGACGAACTCGCCCAGGCAGTTCGATCTCTGGTTCAGATCTATCAACTGAACTACGTTCGACTAGATCCTCGAAAAGGGTACGTAGGCAGCCTTTCATAAGGTTCAGTCCGAAATCATTCAAATCTTTTTTCTTATCTTTTTCCGTATTTTGTTATCGAGCTGCGACTCGAATAGGTTTAAGGTTTTTATGTTGATAACTCGCTGACGGCCTTGCGGCCAAAGCCTCTGTAAACCCTTGTAACGATCGCAACGTTTTTCGTATTTTTCCGCATTTATTTGGTTACTTGTCGTTGGCTTTTGCAGAGATCCGGTTCCTCTGGAAAATTAGGGTTTTCCTAAGTTTCCTTATTTAACGGAAATCGACAAGTGTGAATTTCGGTTCCCACAGTTTGGCGCTAGAGGGAGGGGGGTCGGATTACTCTTACTCATAGCCGCAAAACGCTTGACCAAAACGATGTCTGAATGTATGAAATACAAAGTCGCAACTCGCAAAAAGACGCTGGTAAAACAACTCCAGCAACGACTGCTCCTACCGCTAACGCTCAGGCAAACGCTGTAGTACTCAACAAAATCGAAAACCTAATCGCGACTCTTCGCCACGGGAAGAGCAACAAAACAAGCTCACGAGTTGGACAAATCTCACGGGTTAAGCAAAAGACGTTTTCCAAGAACTTTTCGGAAAAATAAAACTTGCTCTCCCAGAAACCGCGAAATAAACCCTGGGTTACTCGCGGAAAGTCCCTAGGTTACTCACGGAAAAAAACCCTAGGTTATTCGTGGAAAAACCCTAGGTCATTCGCGACAAAACCCTAGGTTGCTCACGGAAGAACCTTAGGCTACTCGCAGAATCGGGCAATACTACCCAGCCAAAAAGACGGTGAGTTGGCCAAGCGACCTAGCTTGCCATCTTGGCGAGCTGACCGGCTTTCCACCTCGTCCTAGAGGCACTGACTTTTCCCCGAGGGTCTGCACAATCTATCTCATATCTACGGTGAGCCTGATCGTACTCTAAACAATAATCGCACTGCTTTTCGTTTCGTCTCAATCGGACTTCCCGTAGAGATTCTACGACGAAAACAAGTCACTCGACGAATCGAGATCACCCGCGCCAAGCGTCTTAGCTCATCGAACATAGAGCTAGCTAGCTCGCCATACGGCAAACTGAACCAGGCGCCTAGCTCGCCTAAGAGACGCTGACTTTGCCCCAAGGGTTCTTACCATCCGGATCGCCACACGGAGAGCTGAAAGGGTTCACCCGACTTGCCCTACGTCGAGCTGAACAAATCCTTGAGTTTCTCTCTCGAGTCTTGATTGCGCCGATTCTCGTTTCGTCTCAATCGGAATTTCTATCGGGATTTTACGATAAAACCGCGAAGATTTGTTTCTTCGTATAAGTTTGAATCAATCGTCTAAAACGGCAACAGTTGACTTAACACCAAAATTGCCTAAACTATACGAGAAATCTGAACTCTATAGACCCAATCCAGTTTTACGCAACTCTGCCATGCTAAGTCGAAAACATCCAATCATAAAAACGTGATTGCTTTTTCGATATACAAAGCGCACCTAGTCGGTCAAATAAAACCAGCAATACGAAGAAACAAGAACATGAGCTCCGATGGTTAAGTCTTCTCCCCGCTCCAATACTCTTGCTGGTAATTCGTCGAAGACCGGTAGGTTAAAAGACGAAGAACGAAGAATAGACGATCCCAAATCATCGATGAAACTAAGAAAGAGGGAGCTAAAGACGTTGACGTTGTCTTAAAACTGACTCGCTCCTAGAAGTTTTCGTAAATAAGACATACTCCAAGTCATCTCCGATCCACCATGGTCTTTAATCAACCCGGATTGTCGATCATCCCAATCCTTCAAACGAAACTCGTCTTTCTTCTTTCGCCGAACATTTTTCCTCGCATCAAGAAAACGCTTTCTAAAATAAGCGGAAAAATATTCGGATGATGCAACGCCTCGTCAAAATCATCCCAAAAGCAAACGACAATCTAAAAATAGTCTAAGCGCTAAAGACTGATTTAAACCGTCTGGGAAATAATCTCGAGGAATATACAGCATCTCTCGTCGCGATCATGATGTTAGAAAATCTCTGCGAAACTTCAGAGCGAAACTAGAATATTTGCCAAAGTCATAAAGATTTTCTCAAACTTGATAAAACAAGTATAAGAATCGAAATCTTTAGGCATCAAAGCATTGATCTCATTTTCCGTCAAACCAAGTGAGTCACGGAATAATGTCAAGAACATTTGCGGCGAAAGAAAAATCGAGAACACAAAGCAGCAATAGAGAACATGTCCTCCCTTCTCGCCAAGTAATCCTATTGCTGATTATGTGATTCATTCCATCCGAGAAACCCGCTAAAACATTTTGCGACTAAATCTCGGTGAAATAAATTTTGGTAAAACTCTGCGAGTGACTCTGAAAAAACCATCACCGAAGAATCAAAAACTAAGCGGAAAGGTTTCTCGAAAAATCTGCGGAAACATTGTTAACCAATGTGTCGTGTCGATTACTAAATTCATTGCCCGATACTTACGTGAGAAATCCTTTGTATGGTCAGGATCATGTCATAACGAAGTAACTTTCGAAAGTAAACGTAATAGGTTTTGCGAAAAGTACATTCTAAGCTATACGATCCAGCACTGAGCGACCAATCTAAACTTTGCCTCCTCGCGACACAATCTGAAAGATCTCACTCTTTAGCCCTTCGTTTCACGAGCATCCGCTCTCATTCCTCCCGATTACATCCGAGAATGAGACCTCCCCGCAAACAACTCTGCACGGGCTCTGCATCGAGCTTCTTAGGATCTGTCTCCCTCGAGTAAAAAAGAAGCAACTTCCATACAAACAAAGGAAAGATTATACGAAATTTTCATCGTATAAATCAAACCTACAATGGAAAAACGTTTTCTATAACCACGGGCACGCTTGGCATATCAAGCTCGACAAACGTTACTTGGCTATTGTCTGATCACGCTTCACTTCAATGCCATGTTTACAAACCGATTTGACCTTTTCGATAACACGAAAGTGTCATGATCTAATCATCTACCAAATACGACCTTGGCTGTGCGGATGAACACAACCTTCACGCCAAGCCAATACATTCAACGGATAATGCAAACTTGTCGAAAATCGGCTAAGTTCTGTATTCTCACGATTCACCCTATTTTTGAAGCAAGTTGCCTACAAAATCCAACGTATAAGAAAACACTCGTACCAGAGCTCCTAAAGCCGTACGAATCTCGGAAGGTCAACACATCAAAAAGCACCGTAACGAAAAACGCTTCGTTTCGGAGAAACAACTTACGCTACCTCTCTACCACAAATCATAAAACTACCTAACATCCAAACAGGAATGTAAGTTTTAATTGCGAGTATCCGCAAACGAACCAAAGTGTTCCTGCAAAGCAAGGTTAAGACAAGACCCTCGCAACACCGTGCAACTTCTTCGAGCCCGCAAACGTTCCGAACACGAAACGGTGTTGGGGTCAAAATTGGTACGACGGAATCAATAGCCAAAACTTCCCGCAAAAATACAAAAGGAATAGTTTTATAAAACCCGAGGAGTCGTTTTATAAAACTCGAAGTCATTTATAAAACTCGCAGACCGTTTTATAAAATGATAAAACTCGAGAAGTCGTTTTATAAAACTCAAAGAATCGTTTTATAAAACTCGAGAATCGTTTTATAAAACTCGAGAAGCCGTTTTATAAAACTCAAAGATCGTTTTATAAAACCCGAGAAGCCGTTTTATAAAACTCCAAGAATCGTTTTATAAAACTCGAAGATGGTTTTATAAAACTCGAAGATTGTTTTATAAAACTCGAAGATCGTTTTATAAAACTCGAAGATCGTTTTATAAAACTCGAAGATCGTTTTATAAAACTCGAAGATCGTTTTATAAAACTCGAGAAGCCGTTTTATAAAACTCGAAGAATCGTTTTATAAAACTCGAATATCGTTTTATAAAACTCGAGAATCGTTTTATAAAACTCGAAGATCATTTTATAAAACTCGAAGATCGTTTTATAAAAACTCGAAGATCGTTTTATAAAACTCGAAGATCGTTTTATAAACTCGAAGAATCATTTTATAAAACTCGAGAATCGTTTTATAAAACTCGAAGAATCCTTTAATTAAACTCGAGAATCGTTTTACGAAACCATAAAAAACCGAAACAGCCGTAAAACGCAAACTAGTTGCAACTAGTTCGCCTACCGGCGAACTAAGCCAAGCTAGCTTAGTTCGCCGTTGGACGAACTAGAGACTTCCTGGATGTCCCGAGCCTCGATCTTCCGCATCCCCGATTCGAAACTTACGTCTTTCGACACGGTCGCACTCTGAACCACGGCCGAAACGTCTCCCGTTTCATCTCGATCCGACCTATCGTTCGAGTTTTACGATAAAAACCGTAAAACTTCGTTTTCTCGACAAATAACTCGAGGAAATCGTATAAATTGGCAACGGTTAAACGAAACACCGAACATTGCCTAAACTATATGATTTATTCGAGATTTCTCGTTAAAATCGTAAAAACGCGTTTTTAATAAAACATCGAGTAAATCGTAAAAAACGCTCTTTTAATAAAAACGTCAAGTAAATCATAAAACCTTACGATTGGCTCGAGGAATTTGCTAAAAACGGCATCAGATCAGGAAACGATCCCGTACAAAGTCGGAAAACGGATTTATCGCAGAACGGCCCGGAAGGTCTTAAAACGCGATAAAAACCCATCCTCCGATCTTAACGGAATCTAACCCGAAGATACGGTAACGTTTTGACGGTTTACTCGCAGGAGGAAAATAAATGTCAAGTTTGAAGATAAAAGGAAGGTTTGAAGAAAAATAGAAGATTTCCGCGGAAGAAAAGGAAGGATCGAGAAAAATGGAAAATTCCCAATATAGTCAAATCAGGGCGAAATGGAAAGATCGAATGGCCAAGGCTAGGAGTATATAAACAAGAGGTCTAGGGCAGAAGCAAGGGACACGATTTTCAGAGCTCTCACCACCAAAATTAACATTTAGGAATATTTTCGTTTTCTTTTAGCGAGCTGCGTCTCAACTAGGGTTTTTCGTTCTTAAGCTTTTCGGCTACTCTTTTTGTACCAGTTCTACGCAGATTCGGAATAAGAACCTCTTTGCTCTCAATTTCGTTTATTCACTTTTAAATTCTAAGTTTATCGTTGTCTTAATCTTCGTTGTGCGGTTCTGCAGATAGCCGGTTCCTCTGGAAACTTAGGGTTTTCCCGAAGTTTCCTTATTTACGATTATTTGACAGTAGGTGGATTTCGGTTCCCACAGTTTGGCGCTAGAGGGAGGGGGTCGGATCAATCTTACACCGAACCCACAACATGTCCAACGAAGAAACAATGACTGGTGAACCCCAAACTCGCAACGAACGCGATAACGTTGAAACAACACCACCACAAGGAGCGTCTGCGGCCTACGCTACAAAAACTAACGCCGAGACCCTCGAGAAGATGCTTTCCGAGTTTAACAAAAAATCGGAAGAGCAGGAAAAGCTCATTGGTTTGCTCGTGAAACGGGTAGAAACCCAAACCGCGAAAACCCGAGCGATTCGCCCCCGCGGAACTACTAAGATCCGCGGAAGGAGGCTGGACTTTGGCGCTCCTACGGATCGTCCCAGAACCGAGCAGGGAACTTACCGGAAAAGGAATCCGGAAAAGACAATCCTGACGCGACGCTGAACGAATCAGAGAAACCTCCTACTCACGAACAGGAGACCGAGGGCGACGGCATCGAAAGGGTTAACCTGGAGACAAGCGACCAGGTCGATTCGTCGCACGAAGACGCTGACGTCCATCCTAGGAGAAGAAAGACTCGAATTCCCCTGCCGGAGTCTTCTCCGAACGTTCTTTTATCGGAGACGAGGGAGAACTTGACTTCACGCGATACGCAAAAACCGCCAAGGAGCGATCTCTAGTCACTCGCAGCAAACGTCGACAAGGTCGGCAAACTGCTGGCGGTCTGACCGAGATTCGCGATCTCCGCGAGTATATCACCAAAACGGCCGCAGCGGTAAAAGCGGTGAAATCTCAGATTCACCACGCTACCAGCGCCGCACCCGAGATCGATCGGCTATTGTACGAGTCTCGGAAAACGCCCTTCACGGCCCGCATCACCGAGATCAAACTGCCCGATCCTGGAAAACTTAAGCTGCCGTCTTACGACGGAACGTCCGATCCCAAAGCGCATCTGCAAGCATTCCAGATCACTATAGGACGAGCCAAGCTCAAGGACCACGAGAAAGACGCAGGCTACTGCCGCCTCTTCGTCGAAAACCTAGAAGGAGCCGCGCTCGAATGGTTCGCCAAACTTAGGCGAAATTTGATCGGAAGTTTCCGCCGACTGGCTTCGGAATTCCTGGAGCAGTACTCCATGTTCATTAACCCGGAAACCTCCGACGCCGACCTCTGGAGCTTGGTGCAGAAGGAGGACGAATCTCTCCGCGATTTCATGAGCAGATTCAAACTCGTCATGGCTAGGGTTAGCGGGATTAGCGACCAAGCCGCCATCGACGCGCTAAGGAAATCGCTCTGGTATAAATCAAAGTTCCACAAGTGGATAACTCTCGAGAAACCGCGGACGATCCAGGATGCGCTCCATAAGGCCACTGACTTCATAACCATCGAAGAGGAGACCAAAATCATGTCCGAGAAGCATAAGCCGACGAAAACATCCGCGAAGGATAACGTGTCCGATCAGAAGAAGAAAAAGAGGAACTCTCGTAACGACAAATTCGTCCATCACGAGGGACAGGATCTCCAAGGGGCGCATAACTATGCCATCAATTCCAGTTCGGAGCAAGGGCGAACTACGGGTAACACGTGGACGAGAAAATCGAATTACGACGAGAATTCTTTCTGCGACCTCCACCAAACCCGCGGGCATTCCACCATGAACTGCAAAGTTCTCGGCGCCAGACTTGCCGCAAAATTGTTCGCGGGAGAACTTTCCGAGATATCTAGTGTCAAGGATCTCATCCGCGATTTGGATCGCCTTCCGAAGAAGGACAGGAACGCGCGAGCAGAAACTCCGCCTCAGGGAAACCAGTCAGGCGAAAAGCGCGGACGAAGACAAGACGAGAAGGGTAACGACGCTAACCGCCGAAAAATCAACATGATTGTCGGCGAATCGCAATACTACAACGACACCGTCTCGTCTATAAAATCCTACCAACGCAAAGCCGAAACTGGCTCGAGTTGGAAGGTGCCGGCGGATGACTCTCCGAAAGAGTGATCTCATTTGACGACGCTGCAACCGGCGGAATCGACCAACCTCACGCCGATCCTCTTGTCATCGACTTAGTAATAAGCGATTTAGAAGTCGCTCGGATCTTGGTCGATACCGGGAGTACTTTCAACGTGATCTTCCGCAACACGCTAGCACGCATGGGAATCGATCTCTCGGAAGTCAAGCCAATTCCAAAACCGCTGACTAGTTTCTCCGGCAAAACGTCAATGACCCTGGGATCAATCCGACTACCGGTTTCCGCAAAAGAAGTGACGAAAATCGTTAATTCGCGGTAGTCGATTTCCCGGCCATCTACAATGTAATCATGGGCACGCCTTGGATAAATTCCATGAAGGCGGTTCTGTCCACGTATCACTTAGGAATCAAATTCCCGACGCCTACGGGAGTCGCAGTAATTTGGGGATGCCAAAGACAATCGCGATCTTACTTCCTAGCCGAACATAAGCTGAGGCAATTGGCGGTAGCAATCGTGAAACCAAAACGGGCAAAGGTCACGCCACCGCCCGCAGAAAACGACCCAAAGCAAGCAACGGCTGAGAAACCAGAAGTGTCCGCACCCATCGCTTCCATCCGACCGGAGGAGACAATCCCGGACAAAGACATCGATCCCGCAACTGAAGCGATCGAGAAGTCTGCAACAGCCGAGTAAGCACACTCGCGCAAACAATCAGAACTACGAGATGGCTTGATTTCCGAAAGGAATACGTAGGCAGCTTGCCTAAAGACGAGTTCAGCTATCCCCCCTTCCAAAATGGGGGGGGAGTGGGTGAGTATACGAGTATTCGTATACTCGCAAATTTGTTTTTACAAAATTTCTTTTAGCTTTGTAATCGAAAATTTTTCGATATTTTTAATAAAGACAAAGTTAGAATATCTCCGCTACTATCAAAAAACACAAATCCGGAAAATCGCTTCTGTAGTAACAACTATTTAATCGTCTTTCCAAAAAACTTGCATATCAAAATATTTTCGGAAAGAACTGGCGAGACGTCGCCTAAACTCTCAAAGAAAAATATTTCCCCAAGTCCGTCCGCGACTATAAAAACACGAACGCTCGGCGATTGGCCCCGTCGAGCACGCTAGCCGTCCTATACAAACGCACCGACCTATCGGTCCGCATACATCCGACGAGGATAAAATAGCGCGCTATAAAAGAAATCCAAATTTTTGGTCAGCACTTCCGGGCAACTTAGAAATTGTTCCCGGTGAGATGCTCGATCCCAACCATACGAATCGTATAAGCCGAGAACCTATCGTGGATTCTAAATCGGTATGGAGTCAGGTTAAAATCGCAACGGGGAAAACGAAAGCCGACTAGTCATCGCACAGCCCCAATCCGAAAGTAAACCTAGGTCTTGCCCTAAACCCAGCACACTGGTCGCTAACGTCTCAAGGCATGAATCGAGATCCTAAAGGAATGTCTCTTCGCCCACATCTAAACACTCGCGAAAATCGGAATCTCCCAAGTTAACGAATCGGACGATTTACACAAAAGAGTTAGATACGAGATGACAACTCGTACTCTTCCCTCTACATCTAACGCAAAACACATATTCCATACTTAAAAATATTTTCTTATTAAAAGCATCCAAGTACATACCGCCCAGCGGTAGGGATTCAAAGCCACCAACGGCCAGTCCCGGAAAAACAACAAAATCGAAAAACTAATCACATCACACATTGAAGTCATCAAACGCCGACTGATCGACTTCACCATCCACGTCCGAGATCCCAGGTCCAACTTCGACGGAATCTGGCGACACCACAATAAGGTTCAACTAATCCCACATATGCTTCCCAAGATTGGCGGATTCATTCTTCTTCTTCTCTCTCTTAGCTAGACGCGTCTTCTGCTTCGCAATCGCAGCCTCATACGAATAGTCTGATTCCTGGGTAAGATGCAAACCCCCAACTACACCCCGACACTCGCGGAAATCGCCATTCGCCCTTTGTGCATCTTCGAATTCCGCATAAAGAGGCACGAACCGCTCGCGCCGAGCCATCAACTCCGCAGCAATCTCTCTTTTCCCTGCCCTACGAGCGCGGCGAGCCATCGTGTCAGAAAGTTCTAGGATTCGACGAGATTCAGCTTCATACTCTTCCCTCACACGAGCGGCCTCCATTGAAGCCAAATCCTGGGCACGAGAGAAACTGGCATCGATCTCCCCTCTGATACGAACAGCCTCCGCCTCTGCTGCTGCAACCCTAGATTCGGCCCTGCGAAGTTCCGCACAATTCGCGCTCACCGCTTCGCTCATAAAGCAAAGACCCTGCAAAACGGAACAAACATCCTTCATAAAAACATATATACATAATAATAAAGAATAGGCAAACCTTGTTGAAAAGCCTCGACGCTTTCGCAAACGGTGTGTCAGCTGGTCCTTGGGATGACGTCTCGGCCGGATCAAATTTGGAATGCGAAAAGTCAATAAGATCTTCGATATTGATATCTTCGTCAGATGTCCGACCGCGATCGATCGGAACTTCTCTATCCTGCGGGGATCTAGACCTTTCCCTCTCCTCCGCATCATCGCCCGCCTTAAAATCAGCATGACCGTCACGAGAAAAACCGGACGAATAATAGGCAACGGCACGACGGATCCTTTTCGGGGAAAAGTACCCCCAATGAAGTGGGCCGCCACGTAAAGATTCATAACCTCCGGAAAATCCTTAAGCATCGGCCTCGGGGGGGGGGGGGGGCAGACACTGCGAAACAAACAAAAAAGTAAAAACCTATATCTATATGGATATGGGTATCACGTCAATGGAATACCGTTTGTCGCCCACGCAGCCCTAATCAAAGGAAGACAACTCTCCTCCACCGATGCGCTGTCGATTTTGACATAAAAGAATCGGTAAATCCAATCGTGATCGTTCGAGGCAAGCCCGCCTATAACCGTCATGTCCCGTCGGGGGGCTAAGTAAAAACCGTCCTTTCTTCCCTTGAATTTCAACATAGACGAAAGATAATCCGCATCAAGGGACATTCCGCGTTCGTATCCCAACACCAGAATCCCGACAAGGTGTTGTAAGCCACTAGGGCGTAGTTGGCCGAATGGTACTCCGAACCTATCCAAGAATTCGAAAATGGCTCAAGGAATAGAGAACCATAGCTGGAAGGTCAACAGAAAGGCTTCGTAGCACGTAAAATAACCCGGAGGCGGATCCTCGGCACCCTGGCCCTGGACAGGGAGGCGAAACTGAACCGACTCAAGGATCGCATAGATATTTCTCAAATATCTGAGAGAATCAACAGTGCTCGTGCTCATGCCAACTGTTTTCTTCCGAGGTTTATCTTTCTTCAGAACCCAGAAATTCGAAGGCGGTACCTCCGCGGCGCTCACGGCTATATAATAGTCTGCAAACTCTTCCTTGGTCGTAAAGAAACGTTGAAAGACCGGCTCGGGAAGAGGACAACCGCTGGAAACATCAAGGTCGCTCGGATCAAAGATTGACGCATGAGCATAATCTGAAACTTTCCATCCGGAAGACATATTGGATAGTCGAAAGAAAAAGGATCCAAAGGAAAAGGTAGAGAGAAGCCTTCTTAAAGCTTAGGCAAGTTATGGAAGAGTGAGTGAAAAACTTGAAAAACTCACTCCATATACTTATAGGAAAGAATTTTACTATTCACCCTTGGACTTTTGGCCATTAAAGTTCCACCTAATTCTACCAAACTCGCCAAACAAGCTCAATCCACTCGCAAGAATCCCACGATTCTTACGAGCTGGGGGGCTAACTGTTGGGGTCAAAATCGGTACGACGGAATCAATAGCCAAAACTCCCCGCAAAAATACAAAAGGAATAGTTTTATAAAACCCGAGGAGTCGTTTTATAAAACTCGAAGTCATTTATAAAACTCCCAGACTGTTTTATAAAACTCGAGTAGTCGTTTTATAAAACTCGAAGAATCGTTTTATAAAACTCGAAGAATCGTTTTATAAAACTCGAAGAATCGTTTTATAAAACTCGAGAATCGTTTTATAAAACTCGAGAAGCCGTTTTATAAAACTCAAAGATCGTTTTATAAAACCCGAGAAGCCGTTTTATAAAACTCGAAGAATCGTTTTATAAAACTCGAAGATAGTTTTATAAAACTCGAAGATCGTTTTATAAAACTCGAAGATCGTTTTATATAACTCGAAGATCGTTTTATAAAACTCGAAGAACGTTTTATAAAACTCGAGAAGTCGTTTTATAAAACTCGAAGAATCGTTTTATAAAACTCAAGGATCGTTTTATAAAACTCAAGGATCATTTTATCAAACTCGAAGATCGTTTTATGAAACTCGAAGATCGTTTTATAAAACTCGAAGATCGTTTTATAAAAACTCTAAGATCATTTTATAAACTCGAAGAATCGTTTTATAAAACTCGAAGAATCGTTTTATAAAACTCGAAAATCGTTTTATGAAACCGCAAAAAACCGAAACAGCCGTAAAACGCGAACTAGTCGCAACTAATTCGCCGATGGGCGAACTAGGAGGCCCTTGACTAGTTCGCCCACCGGCGAACTAAGCTAGCTTGGTTTAGTTCGCCGGTGGGCGAACTAGTCCATCTCGACTAGTTCGCCGGTGGGCGAACTAGTCCCGTCCCGACTAGTTCGCCCACCGGCAAACTAAGCCAGCCCGGCTTAGTTCGCCGAACTAGTCCCGTCCCGACTAGTTCGCCATTGGATGAACTAGAGACTTCCTGGATGTCCCGAGCCTCGATCTCCCGCATCCGCGGTTCGAAACTTATGTCTTTCGACACGGTCGCATTCTGAACCACGGCCGAAACGTCTCCTGTTCCATCTCGATCCGACCTATCGTTCGAGTTTACCGATAAAAACCGTAAAACTTCGTTTTCTCGACAAAGAACTCGAGGAAATCGTATAAAACGGCAACGGTTAAACGAAAATCCGAACATTGCCTAAACTATATGATTTATTCGAGTTTTCTCGTTAAAATCGTAAAAAATGCGTTTTTAATAAAACGTCGAGTAAATCGTAAAAAACGCGCTTTTAATAAAAACGTCAAGTAAATCGTAAAACCTTACGATTAGCTCGAGGAATTTTCTAAAAATGGCATCAGATCAGGAAACGATCCCATACAAAGTCGGAAAACGGATTTATCGCAGAACGGCCCGGAAGGTCCTAAAACGCGATAAAAACCCATCCCGCGATCTTAACGGAATCTAACCCGAAGATACGGTAACTTTTGACGGTTTACTCGCAGGAGGAAAATAAATGACGAGTTTGAAGATAAAAGGAAGGTTTGAAAATTTCCGCGGAAGAAAAGGAAGGATCGAGAAAAATGGAAAATCCCGATATAGTCAAATCTGGGCGAAATGGAAAGACCGAATGGCCAAGGCGAGGAGTATATAAATAAGAGGTCTAGGGCAGAAGCAAGGGACACGATTTTCAGAGCTCTCACCACCAAAATTAACATTTAGGAATATTTCCGTTTTCTGTTAGCGAGCTGCGTCTCAACTATGGTTTTTCGTTCTTAAGCTTTTCGGCTACTCTTTTTGTACCAGTTCTACGCAGATTCGGAATAAGAACCTCTTTGCTCTCAATTTCGTTTATTCGCTTTTAAATTCTAAGTTTATCGTTGTCTTAATCTTCAATGTGCGGTTCTGCAGATAGCCGGTTCCTCTGGAAACTTAGGGTTTTCCCAAAGTTTCCTTATTTATGATTATTTGACAGTAGGTGGATTTCGGTTCCCACAAACGCGGCATATAAAATAGATACCAACTTTCGGCACTGCGAGACGTCGCAGACGCCCGGAGAATAGTTTTTCGACAAAAATACCTTCCTCGATAAAGTCATTTTCTTGGAAGACCTAACAGTCCGTCCGCTACTATAAAATTACGCAAAACTTCTTAACGTACGTATCCTTCGCGAAGGCCAAAACAACGTAAACATCTATCGCATAAAAAGTTTGTTGCTGATCACAACAAACTCGCAACAGTCCTAAACAAACTTAAGTAATCTCGCGGAGATAGCTCTCGAACACCCGACACAAGGGTAATAGAGCTATAAAAGAAATCTAAACTTTTGGTCAGCACTTCCGGGCAACTTAGAAATTGTTCCCGGTGAGATGCTCGGTTCCAACCAGAAGAATCATATAAGCCGAGAACCTATCGCGGATTCTAAATCGGTATGGAATCAGGTTAAAATCGCAACAGGCAAAACGAAAGCCGACTAGTCATCGCATAGCCTCAATCCGAAAGTAAACCTAGGTTTTGCCCTAAACCCAGCACACTTGTCGCTAACGTCTCAAGGCATGAATCGAGATCCTAAAGGCATGTCTCTTCGTCTATATCTAAACGCTCACTCGATTTACTAAACATCCTAAAACGGGCAAACGAACAAGGCGATACACAAAGGGAAAAAAGGAATGCGAGACGACAACTCGCGGACCTCCCTCAATATCAACTCATATTCTTCCCGCTACATTCATACGAATAAAAACACGCTCTTAAAACGCAAAATTATTTTTAATAAAGACGCAAAAGCTGCAGGGACTCAGAGCCGCACACGGCCAGTCCAAAAACTATAACAGCCACTCTCGGCCAGACCAAACGGTCTACGAGGCTAGTCTCAAGGCTGGCAAAGGTCCAGATGCCATCGACATCAATATGCTCGATAACTCCTACACGACACATAACTAGACTATAAAGGTCTCACTGTGAAACAGGTCATACGAACCTTTACTCCAAAACGAACTACGAAAGGCTTGATCCCCTCAAAAGGGTACGTAGGCAGCCTTCACAAGGCGCAGCCCTAATTTTAAACGCTTTCTGCTCCCTGGAAAGTGGAAAGATCATTTTCAACGGACCTTTCCGACCATTAATTCCGCCTAACTTAACTAAAACTAGTTAACCACTCGCAAGAACCTTACGCTAAAGGCTCAAGATTCTTACGAGCTGTGGGTCAAAATCGGTACGACGAAATCAACGGCCGAAACTCCCCGCATAAATATAAAAGGAATCGTTTTATAAAACCCAAAGAATCGTTTTATAAAACTCGAGGATCGTTTTATAAAACTCGAGGATCGTTTTATAAAAATCAAAAATGGTTTTATAAAACCTGAGGATCGTTTTATAAAACTCGAGAATCGTTTTATAAAACTCGAGAATCGTTTTATAAAACTCAAGATATCGTTTTACAAAATCGCGAAAAACCGAAACCGCCGCAAAACGCAAACTAGTCACGACTAGTTCGCCTGCTGGCTTAGTTCGCCAGCAGGCGAACTAGGAGCCTCTCCGCTAGTTTGCCTGCTGGCGAACTAAGCCGGGCGGCCGGCTAAGTTCGCCAGCAGGCGAACTAGGAGTCCCTCGACTAGTTCACCTGCTGGCGAAATAAGCCAAACCGGCTTAGTTCGCCAGCAGGCGAACTACTGACTTCACCCCACAAGTTCTTATCGCCTAGTTCGCCGTACGTCGAGCCGACCATCCCGAGCCTCGATCTCCCACATCCTTGATTCAAGGCATACGTCCTTCGACACAATCGTATTCCGAATCACGGTCGAAATGTCTCCCGTTTCGTCTCGATCCGTCCTATCGTTCGAGTATTACGATAAAAACCGTAAAACTTTGTTTTCTCGAAAAGAACTCGAGGAAATCGTATAGAACGGCAACGGTTAAACGAAACACCGAATATTGCCTAAACTTTACGATTTATTCAAGATTTTTCGTAAAAATCGTACAAAACGCGTTTTTAATAAAACCCCAAGTAAATCGTAGAAAACGGCAACGATTAATCGAAACATCAAACATTGCTTAGCTTTACGATTAACTCGAGAAACTTATCTAAAAACGGCATCGTATCAAGAAACGATCTCGTCTAAAGTCGTAAAACGGATTTATCGCAAAACGGCTCGGAAAGTCATAAAACACGATAAAAGCCACTCGCGACTTTAAACGAAGTCTAACCCGAAGATACGACGACGTTTTGGCGATTTACTCGCAGAAAGAAGATAAATGTCAAAGTTGAAGATAAATGTCAAGTTTGAGGATAAATAGAAGATTTCCGCGGGAAAAAAAGGAAAGATCGAGATAAATGGAAGATTCTCATTAAACTCGAATCTGGGCGAAATGGAAAGACTAAACCGCCTTGGAAGGGAGTATATAAGCAAGAGGCATAGGGCAGAAGCAAAGGGACGATTTTCAAACCTAGAATTTTCCGCACTTAGAAACTTAGGATTTTTCTCGACAAGTTCGGTTTCTATGACTGGCGCTCAATTGCTAAGACGAACTCGCCCAGGCAGTTCGATCTCTGGTCCAGATCTATCAACTGAACTACGTTCGACTTGATCCTCGAAAGGGGTACGTAGGCAGCCTTTCATAAGGTTCAGTCCGAAATCATTCAAATCCTTTTTCTTATATTTTCCGTCTTTTGTTATCGAGCTGCGACTCGATTAGTTTTAAGGTTTTTACTGACGGCCTTGCGGCCAAAGCCTCTGTAAACCCTTGTAACGATCGCAACGCTTTTACGCGAAATCGAAATAAGATCTACTTTTTCTTTAAATTCTTTTTATTACGTTTTTCGTATTTTTCCGCATTTATTTGGTTACTTGTTGTTGGCTTTCGCAGAGATCCGGTTCCTCCGGAAAATTAGGGTTTTCCTAAGTTTCCTTATTTAACGGAAATCGACAGTGTGCCCCCCTGCCCGACTTAAACTTCTACCTCTAGGAGAATCTTGGTCAAGGTCCAAGGTATTGCAGGCAACACCTTCCTTAATATCTGTTCTGACCGCTGTTCGTGAAAAGTCTTGGTAGTTGTCATCAGGGATGTCGATCGATGGTCCCGACTTAGTATCGACCAATGTCTCCTCCGAAGTGGTATGCACATGTCTGATGAATGAAGAGTCTGTTTGGTAGATGTTCTCAGTTTGCAAAAAATCGTCAATAGAGATGTCGTCCTCTACTCGAATTCGGGATAGATGGTTTGCGACTCCATTCTCTATTCCTCGTTCATCTCTAATGTATATATCAAATTCTTGTAGTAGTATGATGTACCGCAAAAGTCTTGGTTTTGCGTCTTTCTTTTGCATCAAGTATTTGATAGCGGCATGGTCAGTTTGAACAATTACACGTGAACCAACTAGGTATTGACGGAAATTTTCAAATGCATAGACTACTGCAAGTAGTTCTTTTTCTGTTGTTGCATAATTCCTTTGTGCTTCATCCAGAGTTCGACTTGCATAGTACACTACATGTAACTTCTTGTCTCTCCTTTGGCCTAGAACTGATCCTACAGAGAAATCGCTTGCGTCGCACATAATTTCGAAAAAGAATCCAATCAGGGGCTTGCACGATGGGTACAATTATTAAAGCTCTCTTTATTTTTTTCAAAAGCATTCATGCATTTAGGTGTGAAATCAAACTTAGCCCCTTTACATAGGAGGGCTGTGAGTAGTCTAGCAATTTTTCTGAACTCTTGTATGAATCTCTTATAAAACCCCGCATGTCTTAGAACATTTCTCACATCTCTCACGTTTGTGGGTGCAGGTAGACCGGTCATTACCTCTGTTTTAGCTTTATCTACCTCAATACCGGCAGCAGATACTTGGTGACCGAAAACAATTCCATCGTTAACCATGAAGTGCTATTTTTTCCCAATTTAGTACAAGGTTTTTCTTTTTGCTTCTTCCTTACAACTTGCATAGTTATCGAGGCAGTTTTTAAAACTTGATCCATAAACTGAGAAATTGTCCATGAATACTTCCATGAAATCCTCTATCCTATCCGTAAAAATTGACATCATGCATCTCAGTAATGTGGCAGGGGCATTGCAAAGACCGAATGGCATTCTTTGATAGACGAATGTTCAATAAGGGCATATAAATGTGGTTTTTTCCTGATCGTGCGGATGAATAGAGATTGTCGGAACCGAAATTCACCTACTGTCAAGATTACGTAAATATGGAAACTTAGAGTAAACCCTAATTTCCCAGAGGACCCGGCTATCTGCGGAACCGCACAAGAACAATCAAGAACGCGATTAATATGAATTAGCTAAAGAGATAAAAAGAAAAACGAGATTGAGAACGAAAAGAGTCTTATTTCGAATCTGCATATGAATGGTAAAACCAGAGTAAGCCTTAGCCACGTGAGCCGTCGGCGAGATCCTAACCCTAGCAGTCTAAGACTAAAACCCTAGTTAAGGCGTAGCTCGATAACAAAAACAGAAAAAACCCTAAGTGCTAAGTTTCTGGTGGTGAAAGCTCTCGAAAATCGTCCCTTGCTTATGTCCTCTACCTCTTGCTAATATACTCCCTCCCTAGGAGTTTTAATCCTTCCATTTCGCCCAGATTCGAGTTTATAAGGAATCTTCCATTTATCTTTATCTTTCCTTTTTTCTCGCGGAAATCTTCTATCCTCTAACTTGACATTTATCTTCAAATTTGACATTTATCTTTTTTTCTGCGAGTACATCGTTAAAATGTCGTCGTATCTTTGGGCTAGACTTCGTTAAAGTCGGAGTTAGGCTTTTTATCGCGTTTTAGATCTTTTCGAGCCGTTTTGCGATAAAACCCTTTTACCAGTTTATACGAGATCGTCTCCTGATGCGATGTCGTTTTTAAATAAGATTCTCGAGTTAATCGCGAAGTTTGGCAATGTTCGATGTTTCGGTTAATCGTTGCCGTTTTCTACGATTTACTCGAGGTTTTATTAATAAAGCATTTTTTACGATTTTTACGAAAAATCTGGAGTAAATCGTATAGTTAGGCAATGTTCGGTGTTTCGTTTAACCGTTTACATTTTATACGATTTCCTTGAGTTCTTTCGAGAAAACAAGACTTTACGGTTTTTTTCGTAAAACTTGAATGATATGACAGATCGAGAGGAAACGAGAGACGTTTCAACCGTGGTTCCGAACACGATCGAGCCGAGGGACGTATGCCTTGAATCGAGGATGTGGGAGGTCGAGGCTTGGGACAGTCAGCTCGACGTACGGCGAGCTGTTCATGAAGTGACTAGCTCGCCGTACGGCGAGTTGGTTTGGTCGAAATAGCTCGCCGTACGGCGAGCTGGCTCTGTGCCACCTAGCTCGCTGTACGGTGAGCTGGTCCAGGACCGACCAGTTTGCCGTACGGCGAGTCGAACCGGTTGGTTCGGCTCGTCGTACGTCAAACTCGGTTTGGTTGAACCTGCTCGCAGTTTTACGGCGGATGCGGTTTTTTGCGGTTTTGTGTTTAGCTCGGACAATCGTGTAATCGGTGTTTGTTTCGTCTGTTTTTCCAAAATAAAGATTTCCATGTTTTTCCGCGCATTTCCTTTGTTCGAAAATTTCTTAGAACCTTATAAAACGGCTTTGCGAGTTTTATAAAACGTATTTTTATTTTTGTAGAAAGTTTTGGTCGTTGATTCTGTCGTACCGATTTTGACCCCATCAGTTAGCCCCCCAGATCGTAAGAATCGTAAAGTTCTTACGAGCGGTTTGAACTTGTTCGGCAAGTTTAGTAGGATTAGGCAGAACTTAATGGCCAAAAGTCCAAAGGTGAATAGTAAAACTTTTTCTTATAAGTATATGGAGCAAGTTTTCAAGTTCTTTACTCACTTCCTCTCATAATTTATTCAAGGTTCAAGAAGTTTTCTCTCTTTTTCTCCCTTTGAATCTTCTTCCCTCTCTTGATTGTTTAGCATGTCTTCCGAGTGGAAGGTTTCGGAGCATGCTCATGCGTCAATCTTTAACCCAAGTGACCTTGATATTTCTAGCGGCTGTCCCCTTCTCGGGCTGATCTTTCGGCGTTTTCTTATAAACAAGAAAGAAAACGTGGAATATTGGTCAGCTGTGGGTCGCCGATGTTCCCCCTCCTAGTCTATGGGTTCCAAAGAGGGATAAACTTCGGAGGAATACGGGTAGTCCGACTGCGAGTACCATTTCATCCCTCAGGGATTTGAGGAATTTTAATGCGATCCCTGAATCGGTACAGTTTCGCCTCACCGTACGGGGTCAAGACGCCGAGAATCCACCCCCGGGTTATTTTACGTGTTACGAAGCTTTTCTGTTGAACTGTCAATTATGGTTCCCTATTCCGCGAGCCATTATTGAGCTTTTTAATAGGTTCAACATATCTTTTAGTCAGCTTCGTCCTACCGGGTTGCAACATCTCGTCGGGATTTTGGTGCTAGGTTACGAGCGCGGAATATCTCTCGATGCAGATTATCTTTTGGCTATGCTGCCGATCAAGCGCATAAAAGGGGGCGGTTTCTATCAGTCCTCTCGGCGGAATATGACGGTTATCGGCGGGCTTGCCTCAAATGATCATGAGTGGGACGATTGGTTTTTCTATGTAAAAAGCGATAGCGCATCGGTGGAAGAAAGTTGCATTCCCTTTTTCAGGACCGAATGGGCGACGAATGGTATTTCATTTGCATGATATATGTATATATTTTTGGCGCATTTTAATCTTTGTGTGTGATTTGCGTCTTGCAGTGTCTACCCCTTATACGCCATTACTCGAAGATCTCGAGACAGTTATGAGTCTTCTTCGTGGCGGTCCGTTTTATTGGGGATACTTTTCTCCGAAAAGAATTCGTCGTGCTGTCGCCTATTATTCATCCGGTTTTTCTCAGAACGACCGCGTGGAGGTTGAGATAGATAATGATGCAGAAGCGAGGGAGAGGTCTAGATCTTCGCAGGAGAGGGAAGTTCCGACTGATCAAGGTCGATTTTATGACGATGATATCAACATCGAGGATTTCATCGACTTCTTGGCTCCCTTCCCTGAATTTGATCCGGCCGAGACATCGTCCGGGGCACCACCCGATACGCCAAATTCGTATTTGTTTTACGTGCGACCAGATTGATTTTTGACACAAAATTTCCCTTCTTTCATAGGGTCTTCGCTTTATGAGTGAGGCGGTGAACGCAAGTAGTGCAGAGATTCGTTAGGCTGAATCTAGGACAAAGGCGGCGGAGATGGAGGCTGCTCGTCTTAAGGAAGAGGTCGGTGCCAATCTCTCTCGCGCACAAGACTTAGCTAGAAGGGAGGCTGCCCGTGTGAGGGAAGAATATGAGGCTGATGTTCGTCGCGTTCTTGAGCTTTCTGACACAATGGTTCGTCGTGCCCGTAGAGCGGGCAAGAGAGAAGTTGCCGCGGAGATGATGGCTCGCCGCAAACGGTTTGTGCCTCTTTATACGGACTCCGCAAAGGGCAAATGGCGACTATCGCGAATCCCAGTTGTAGTTGGCGGTTTGCATCTCACCCAGGATCCGGACTACCCGTATGAGGCGGAGTCTGCGAAACAGAAAACGCGCTTGGCTAACCCCGGGTAGCGGATGTGGGAGCAGTGGAATCCGAAGATGATCAACCGTGGATTGATACTAACGTTGGCCAGAGCTCGCCGTCCGTATTTGATGATTTTGATGTGTGATGCTCTTGTTTCATGATGTTGCTGTAGTTTTCCGGGGCTGGCTGTTGGTGGCTTTGAATCCCTGCCGCGGAGCGGTGTGTATAAAAAAATTCAATAAAAATATTTTCTAAGTATGAAATCTGCTTTTCGTTCTAGATGTAGAGGGAAGAATACGAGTTGTCGTCTCGCATCTAACTCTTGGTGTTGATCGTCCGGTTTGTTTACTCGGAGTGTTTTCGATTTTAGCGAGTGTTTAGATGTGGGCGAAGAGACATGCCTTTAGGATCTCGATTCATGCCTTGAGACGTTAGAGACCAGTGTGCTGGGTTTAGGGCAAGACCTAGGTTTACTTTCGGATTGAGGCTATGCGATGACTAGTCGGCTTTCGTTTAGTCTGTTGCGATTTTAACCTGATTCCATACCAATTTAGAATCCCCGATAGGTTCGCGGCTTATACGATTCGTCTGGTTGGAACCGAGCATCTCACCGGGAACAATTTCTAAGTTGCCCGGAAGTGCTGACCAAAAATTTGGATTTCTTTTATAGCGCGCTATTTTATCCTAGTCAGATGTATGCGGACCAATGGGTCGGTGCATTTTTTTAGGACGGCTAGCGTGCTCGACGGGGCCAATCGTCGAGCGTTTGTGATTTTATAGTCGCGGACGGACTTTTGTTAAATATTTTTTCTAAGACTTGAGGCGACGTCTCGCCGGTTCCTTCCGAAAATATTTTGGTGTATAAGTTTTGTAGAGACGATTAAGTAGTTGTACTGCGGAAATAATTTCCGGATGCTGTTGGGGTCAAAATCGGTACGACGGAATTAATAGCCAAAACTCCCCGCGAAAATACAAAAAGAACAGTTTTATAAAACCCGAGGAATAGTTTTATAAAACTCGAGAAATCGTTTTATAAAACTCGAGAAATCGTTTTATAAAACTCGAGAATCGTTTTATAAAACTCGAGAATCGTTTTATAAAACTCGAGAAATCAATTTATAAAACTCGAGAATCGTTTTATAAAACTCGAGAAATCGTTTTATAAAACTCGAGAAATCGTTTTATAAAACTTGAGAAATCGTATTATAAAGCTCGAGAATCATTTTATAAAACTCGAGAAATCGTTTTATAAAACTCTAGAAATCGTTTTATAAAACCCGAGAATCGTTTTATAAAACTCGAGAATCGTTTTATAAAACTCGAGAAATCGTTTTATAAAACTCGAGAATCGTTTTATAAAACTCGAGAATCATCTCGAGAATCATTTTATAAAACTCGAGAATCATTTTATAAAACTCGAGAAATCGTTTTATAAAACTCGAGAATCGTTTTATAAAACTCGAGAAATCGTTTTATAAAACTCGAGAGATCGTTTTATAAAACTCGAGAGATCGTTTTATAAAACTCGAGAGATCGTTTTATAAAACTCGAGAGATCGTTTTATAAAACTCGAGAGATCGTTTTATAAAACTCGAGAGATCGTTTTATAAAACTCGAGAAATCGTTTTATAAAACTCGAGAAATCATTTTATAAAACTCGAGAAATCGTTTTATAAAACTCGAGGATCGTTTTATAAAACTCGAAGATCGTTTTATAAAACTCGAAGGTCGTTTTATGAAATCCGAAGATCGTTTTATAAAACTCGAGAATCGTTTTACAAAACCGCAAAAAACCGAAAAAAGCTGTAAAACGCGAACTACTCGCAACTAGTTCGCCCATCGGCGAACTAAGCCGGGCCCGGCTTAGTTCGCCGATGGGCGAACTAGGGAGTAATCAACTAGTTCGCCCATCGGCGAACTAAGCCGGCCCGGCTTAGTTCGCCGATGGGCGAACTAAGAAACACTCAACTAGTTCGCCCATTGGCGAACTAGTCCTGTCCCGGCTAGATCGTCAATGGGCGAACTAAGGGGTGCTGACTTTGCCCCACTGGTTCTTTTCGCCTCGTTCAACATATGGCGACCTAGCCAAGCTGAACTAGCTCGCCGTACGTCGAACCGACCATCCCGAGCCTCGATCTCCCGCATTCCCGATTCGAAACTTACGTCTTTCGACAAGGTCGCGTTCTAAACCACGACCAGAATATCTCCCGTTCCATCTCGATCCGACTTACCGTTCGAGTTTTACGATAAAAATCATAAAACTTCGTTTTCTTGAAAAGAACTCGAGGAAATCGTATAAAACGGCAACGGTTAAACGAAACACCGAACATTGCCTAAACTATACGATTTATTCAAGATTTCTCGTTAGAATCATAATAACGCGCTTTTTAATAAAAAACGTCGAGTAAGTCGTAAAAACGTGTTTTTAATAAAAAGTCGAGTAAATCGTAAAACTTTGCAATTAACTCGAGAAATTTATTAAAAATGACGTCAGATCAGGAAACGATCCCGTAAAAGTCGGAAAACGATTTTTATCGCAAAACGGCCCGGAAGGACCTAAAACGTTCTAAAAACCCATCTCGCAATTTCAACGGAATCAAACCAGCAGATTTGATGACGTTTTGATGGTTTACTCGCAGAAAGAAAATAAAAGTCAAGTTTAAACATAAAAGGAAGGTTTGAAGAGAAATAGAAGATTTCCGCAGAAGAAAAGGAAGGATCGAGAAGAATGGAAAATTCTCGATTTAATCAAATCTGGGCGAAATGGAAAGATCGGATAGCCAAGACGAGGAGTATATAAAGAGGAGGTCTAGGGCAGAAGCACAGACACGAAATTCAGAGCTCTCACCACCAAAACTTGCATTTAGGAATATTTCCGTTTTTCTGTTAGCGAGCTGCGTCTCAATTAGGGTTTTCTAGTTCTTACGCTTTCGGCAATTCTTTTTGTACCAGTTCTATGCAGATTCGGAATAAGAACCTCTTTGCTCTCTGTTTTCGTTTATTCTCAGTTTAATTCTAAGTTATCGTTTTCTTATTTTCGTTGTGCGGTTCTCGCAGATAGCTGGTTCCTCTGGAAACTTAGGGTTTTCCCGAAGTTTCCTTATTTACGATTTATTTGACAGTAGGGTGAAATCGACTCCCACAGTTTGGCGCTAGAAGGAGGGGGGGTCGGATCTATCTTACACCGTAACCGCAACATGACCAACGAGGAAACGATGACTGGTGACAACCAAACTCGCGACGAACGCGACAACGTTGAAACACCGCTACCAAAAGACGCGCCTGCGGCCAACGCTACAAACGCTAACACCGAGACCGTCGAAAAGATGCTTTCCGAGTTTAACAAAAAATTGGAAGAGCAGGAAAAGCTCATTGGTTCACTCGCAAAACGGCTCGAAACCCTAACTGCGAGAACCAAAGCAATTCGCCCCCGCGGAACTACCAAAATCCGCGGAAGGAGACTCGATTTCGGCGCACCTACGGATCGTCCCAGAATCGATCAGGGAAACGTACCGGAAAAGGATTCCGGAAAAGAAAACCCTGACACGACGCTGAACGAATCGGAAAAATCTCCTACTTGCGAACAGGAGACCGAAGGCGACGGCATCGAACGGGTCAACCTGGAAACAAGCAACCAGACCGACTCGACAGACGAAGACGCCGACGTCCATCCTCGGAGAAGGAAAACTTGCAGTCCTCAACCCGAGTCGTCTCCCGAACGTTCCTTTACTGGAGACGAAGGAGAACTCGACTTCGCGCGATACGCAAAAACCGCTGAGGAGCGATCTCCGGTCACTCGCAGCAAACGCCGACAGGGTCGGAAAACTGCTGGCAATCAGACCGAGATTCGCGATCTCCGCGAATACATTACCAAAACGGCCGCAGCGGTAAAAGCGGTGAAATNCGAACGTTCCTTTACTGGAGACGAAGGAGAACTCGACTTCGCGCGATACGCAAAAACCGCTGAGGAGCGATCTCCGGTCACTCGCAGCAAACGCCGACAGGGTCGGAAAACTGCTGGCAATCAGACCGAGATTCGCGATCTCCGCGAATACATTACCAAAACGGCCGCAGCGGTAAAAGCGGTGAAATCTCAGATTCACTACGCGACCAGCGCCGCACCCGAGATCGATCGGCTGCAGTACGAATCTCGGAGAACGCCTTTCACGGCTCACATCACCGAGATCAAATTGCCCGATCCCGGAAAGCTCAAGGTGCCGACTTACGACGGGACGACCGATCCCAAAGCGCACCTGCAAGCGTTCCAGATCACCATGGGACGAGCCAAGCTCAAGGACCACGAGAAAGACGCAGGTTACTGCCGCCTCTTCGTCGAAAACCTAGAAGGAGCCGCGCTCGAATGGTTCACCAAACTTAGGCGAAATTCGATCGGAAGTTTCCGTCGACTGGCTTCGGAGTTCCTGAAACAGTACTCGATGTTCATCAACCCAGAGACCTCCGACGCCGATCTCTGGAGCTTGGTGCACGAGGAAGACGAATCTCTCCGCGATTTCATGAGCAGATTCAAACTCGTCATGGCTAGGGTTAGCGGGATCAGCGACAAAGCCGCCATCGACGCGTTAAGGAAATCGCTCTGGTATAAATCGGAGTTCCGCAGATGGATAACTCTCGAGAAACCGCGGACGATCCAGGATGCGCTCCATAAGGCCACCGACTTCATAACCATCGAGGAGGAAACTAAAATCCTGTCCGAGAAGCATAAGCCGGCGAAAACATCCGCGAGGGATAACGCGTCCGAGCAGAAGCAGAAAAAGAAAAGCTCTCGTAACGACAAATTCGTCCATCACGAGGGACAGGATCTCCGAGGGGCGCATAACTACGCTATCAATTCCGGTTCGGAGCAAGGGTCATTCCACCGTGAACTGCAAAGTTCTCGGTGCCAGGCTGGCCGCCAAGTTGGTCGCGGGAGAACTTTCCGAGATATCAAGTGTCAAGGATCTCATCCGCGATTCGGACCGCATCCCGAAGAATGACAAAAACGCGCCAACCCCGCCTCAGGGAAATCAGTCGGGCGAAAAACGCGGAAGAAAAACAGACGAGAAGGGAAATGACGCTAACCGCCGAAAAATCAACATGATCATCGGCGAATCGCCATACTTTAACGACACCGTCTCGTTGATAAAATCCTACCAACGTAAAGCCGAAACCGGCTTGAGTTGGAAGGTGCCGATGGACGATTCTCCGACAGGAGTAATCCCTTTCAACGATGCTGAAACCGGCGGAATCGACCAACCGCATGCCGATCCCCTTGTCATCGATTTGGTGATAAGCGATCTAGAGGTTGCGCGAATCCTGGTTGATACCGGAAGCACGGTCAATGTCATCTTCCGCAACACGCTAGCACGAATGAGAATCGACCTCTCGGAAGTCGAGCCGATTCCAAAACCGCTGACTAGTTTCTCCGGCGAAACGTCAATGACCTTGGGATCAATCCGACTACCGGTCGTCGCGAAAGAAGTGACGAGAATCGTTTTATAAAACTCGAGAATCGTTTTATAAAACCCGAGAATCGTTTTATAAAACTCGAGAATCATTTTATAAAACTCGAGAATCGTTTTATAAAACTCGAAGAATCGTTTTATAAAACCCGAGAATCGTTTTATAAAACTCGAGAATCATTTTATAAAACTCGAGAATCGTTTTATAAAACTCGAAGAATCGTTTTATAAAACTCGAGAATCGTTTTATAAAACTCGAAGAATCGTTTTATAAAACTCGAGAATCGTTTTATAAAGCTCGAGAATCGTTTTATAAAACTCGAGAATCGTTTTATAAAACTCGAAGAATCGTTTTATAAAACTCGAGAATCGTTTTA
>CAKOAT010047822.1:20574-40999 GCA_932364175.1 Eruca vesicaria subsp. sativa | reverse complement strand
TCGTTCTATAAAACTCGAGAATCGTTTTATAAAACTCGAGAATTGTTTTATAAAACTCGAGAATCGTTTCATAAAACTCGAGAATCGTTTTATAAAACTCGAAGAATCGTTTTATCGCGTTTTATAAAACTCGGGAGCATATTCTTCCCGCTACATTCATACGAATAAAAGCACGCTCTTAAAAACGCAAACTGATTTTAATAAAGCCGCAAAAGCGGCGGTGACTCAGAGACGCACACGGCCAGTCCGAAAACTATAACGGCCACGCTCGGCCAGACCAAACGGTCTACGAGACTAGTCTCAAGGCCGGCAAAGGTCAAGATGCCATCGACATCATTATGCTCGATAAACATATAACTAGACCGTAAAGGTCTTGCCGGGAAAAAGGTCATACGAACCTTAACTCCGAAACGAACTAGGAAAGGCTTGATCCCCTCAAAAGGGTACGTAGGCAGCCTTCACAAGGAGCAGCCCTAATCTTAAACGCTTTCCGCTCCCTGGAGAGTGGAAAGATCACTTTCAACGGACCTTTCCGACCATTAATTCCGCCTAACTTAACTAAAACTGGTTAACCACTCGCAAGAACCTTACGGTAAAGGCTCACGATTCTTACGAGCTGGGGGGCTAACTGTTGGGGTCAAAATCGGTACGACGGAATTAATAGCCAAAACTCCCCGCGAAAATACAAAAAGAACAGTTTTATAAAACCCGAGGAATAGTTTTATAAAACTCGAGAAATCATTTTATAAAACTCGAGAAATCGTTTTATAAAACTCGAGAATCGTTTTATAAAACTCGAGAATCATTTTATAAAACTCGAGATATCGTTTTATAAAACTCGAGAATCGTTTTATAAAACTCGAGAAATCGTTTTATAAAACTCGAGAAATCGTTTTATAAAACTCGAGAAATCGTTTTATAAAGCTCGAGAATCGTTTTATAAAACTCGAGAAATCGTTTTATAAAACTCGAGAAATCGTTTTATAGAACCCGAGAATCAGAAATCATTTTGTAAAACTCGAGAATCGTTTTATAAAACTCGAGAATCATCTTATAAAACTCGAGAATCGTTTTATAAAACTCGAGAAATCGTTTTATAAAACTCGAGAAATCGTTTTATAAAACTCGAGAAATCGTTTTATAAAACTCGAGAAATCGTTTTATAAACTCGAGAATCGTTTTATAAAACTCGAGAATCGTTTTATAAAACTCGAGAAATTGTTTTATAAAACTCGAGAGATCGTTTTATAAAACTCGAGAAATCGTTTTATAAACTCGAGAAATCGTTTTATAAAACTCGAGAAATCGTTTTATAAAACTCGAGAAATCGTTTTATAAAACTCGAGGATCGTTTTATAAAACTCGAAGATCGTTTTATCAAACTCGAAGGTCGTTTTATGAAATCCGAAGATCGTTTTATAAAACTAGAGAATCGTTTTACAAAACCGCAAAAACCGAAAAAAGCCGTAAAACGCGAACTAGGGAGTAATCAACTAGTTCGCCCATCGGCGAACTAAGAAACACTCAACTAGTTCGCCCATTGGCGAACTAGTCCTGTCCCGGCTAGATCACCAATGGGCGAACTAAGGGGTGCTGACTTTGCCCCACTGGTTCTTTTCGCCTAGTTCGCCATATGGCGACCTAGCCAAGCTGAACTAGCTCGCCGTACGTCGAGCCGACCATCCCGAGCCTTGATCTCCCGCATTCCCGATTCGAAACTTATGTCTTTCGACAAGGTCGCGTTCTAAACCACGACCGGAATATCTCTCGTTCCATCTCGATCCGACTTACCGTTCGAGTTTTACGATAAAAATCGTCAAACTTCGGTTTCTCGGAAAGAACTCGAGGAAATCGTATAAAACGGCAACGGTTAAACGAAACACCGAACATTGCCTAAACTATACGATTTATTCGAGATTTCTCGTTAGAATCATAAAAACTCGCTTTTTAATAAAAAACGCCGAGTAAGTCGTAAAAACGTGTTTTTAATAAAAAGTCGAGTAAATCGTAAAACTTTGCGATTAACTCGAGATATTTATTAAAAACGACGTCAGATCAGGAAACGATCCCGTAAAAGTTGGAAAACGGTTTTTATCGCAAAACGGCCCGGTAGGACCTAAAACGTGATAAAAACCCATCTCGCGATATCAACGGAATCAAACCCGCAGATTTGATGACGTTTTGACGGTTTACTCGCAGAAAGAAAATAAAAGTCAAGTTTAAACATAAAAGGAAGGTTTGAAGAGAAATAGAAGATTTCCGCAGAAGAAAAGGAAGGATCGAGAAGAATGGAAAATTCCCGATTTAATCAAATCTGGGCGAAATGGAAAGATCAGATAGCCAAGACGAGGAGTATATAAAGAGGAGGTCTAGGGCAGAAGCACAGACACGAAATTCAGAGCTCTCACCACCAAAACTTGCATTTAGGAATATTTCCGTTTTTCTGTTAGCGAGCTGCGTCTCAATTAGGGTTTTCTAGTTCTTACTCTTTCGGCAATTCTTTGTGTACCAGTTCTACGCAGATTCGGAATAAGAACCTCTTTGCTCTCTGTTTTCGTTTATTCTCAGTTTAATTCTAAGTTATCGTTTTCTTATTTTCGTTGTGCGGTTCTCGCAGATAGCCGGTTCCTCTGGAAACTTAGGGTTTTCCCGAAGTTTCCTTATTTACGAGTTATTTGACAGTAGGGTGAAATCGACTCCCACAGATGCTTTGAATTTGTTCTTATGCTTTTTTGATAGTAGCGGATATTTTAAAATATTCTAACTTTGCCTTTATTAAAAAGTTTCAAAAGTTTCGATTACAAAGCAAAATGTTTTAAAATTTGGTAGTATACGAATACTCGTATACGCACCCACTCCCCCCCCCCCATTTCGGAAAGGGGGATAGATGAACTCGTCTTTAGGTGAGCTGCCTACGTATTCCTTTCGGAAATCAAGCCATCTTGTAGTTCTGATTGTTGATGCGAGTATGTTTACTCGGCTGTCGCAGACTTCTCGATCACTTTAGTCGCTGGATCGGTGTCTTAGGCCGGGTTTGTCTCCTCCGGTTGGGTAGAAGCGAGGAAGCTTGTTGCTTCTCGACCGTTGCTGGCTTTGGATCGTTTTCCGCGGGCGGTGGAGTGTACTTCGCCTGTTTCGCGATTCCCGTGAGGGTCGGAAACTTGATGCCTAAGTGACTCCCGTGAGGGTCGGAAACTTGATGCCTAAGTGATATGTCGACAGAACCGCCTTCATGGAGTTCATCCAAGGCATGCCCATGATCACGTTGTAGATGGCTGGGGAATCGACGACTGCGAAGTTGACGATTTTTGTCACTTCTTTGGCTGCGACCAGTAGTCGGATTGATCCTAGAGTCATAGATGTTTCGCCGGAGAAACTAGTCAACGGCTCGACCTCCGATAAATCGATTCCCATGCGTGCCAACGTGTTGCGGAAGATTACGTTGACGGTACTTCATGTATCGACCAGGATTCGAGCGACTTCTAGGTCGCTTTTGACTAAGTCAATGACGAGAGGATCGGCGTGTGGTTGATCGATTCCGCCGGTTTCGACGTCATCGAAAGAGATCACCCACTTCGAGGCGTTGTCCGATGGAACCTTCCAACTTGAGCTGGTTTCGGCTTTTCGTTGGTAGACCTTGATAGACGGGATGGTGTCGCTGTAATACTGTGATTCGCCAATGATCATATTGATCTTTCAGAGGTCAACTGGTTCCCTTGAGGCGGAGTTTCCGCTCGCAAGTTCCTATCATTTTTTGGAGGGCGATCTGAATCGCGGATAAGATCCTTAACGCTGGATATCTCGGAGAATTCTCCCGCGATCAGCTTTGCGGCAAGTCTGGCACCGAAGACTATGCAGTTCATGGTAGAATGCCCACGGGTTTGCTGGAGATCGCAGAAGTAATTCTCATCGTAGTTTGGATCCCTTGACCACGTGTTCCCCGTAGTTCGCCCTTGTAAGCTTGTAGGTTCGTTTAGGATCAGCCGTCCCGTCGTAAGTTGGCACCTTTAGTTTCCCTGGATCGGGTAGTTTGACCTCGGTAATGCGAGCCGTAAAAGGCGTTTTCCTAGATTTGTATAGTAGCCGATCGATTTCGGGTGCGGCGCTGGTAGCATGGTGAGTCTGAGATTTCACCGCTTTTACCGCTGCGGCTGTTTTAGTGATGTAGTCGAGGAGGTCACGGATCTAAGTTAGGTCACCAGCAGTTTTCCGACCTCGTTGGCGTTTGCTACGAGTAACTGGAGATCGTTCCTCGGCTGTTTTTGCGCGTTGCGCAAAATAGAGCTCCTCCTTGTCTCCAGTAATAGAGCGCTCGGGAGAAGACCCCGGCAGAGGGCTGCGAGTTTTCCTTCTCCTAGGATGGACGTCCGCATCCTCGTCCGACGAGTCGGCTTGGTCGCTTGTTTCCAGGTTAACTCTTTCGACGCCGTCCTCCTCGATCTCCTGTCTGTGAGTAGGAGATTTGTCCGGTTCGTTCAGCGTCGCGTCAGGGTTATCTTTTTCGGAGTCTTTCTCTGTCTGATTTCCCTGCTCGGTTCTGGGGCGATCCATAGGAGTCGCAAAATCGAGCCTCCTTCCGCGGATCTTAGTGGTTCCAGGGGGGCGAATTGTTCTGGTTTTCGCAGTCAGGGTTTTGGCATGTTTTGCGAGTGAACCAATGAGCTTTTCTTGCTCCTCCGATTTTTTGTAAAAATCGGAAAGCATCTTTGCGATGGTCTCGGCGTTAGCGTTTGTAGCATTGGCTGGGAACTCATCTTGTGGTGGTGGTGTTTTGTCAACGTTATCGCTTTCGTCGTGAGTTTGGTTGTCACCGGTCATCGTTTCTAGATTGAGCATGCTGCGGCTTGAGTGTAAGATAGATTCGACCCCCCCCCCTTCCTTCTAGAGCCAAACTGTGGGAACCGAAATTCACCTAATGTCAAGATTACATAAATATAGGAACTTATAGTAAACCCTAATTTCCCAGAGGACCTGGCTATCTGCGGAACCGCACAAAAAAAATCATGAACGCGATTAATATAAATTAGCTAAAGAGATGTAAAGAAAAACAAGATTTAGAACGAAAAGAGTCTTATTTCGAATCTGCGTAAGAACGGTACAACCAGAGTAAGCCTTAGCCACGTGGGCCGTCGGCGAGATCCTAACCCTAGCAGTCTAAGACTAAAACCCTAGTTGAGGCGCAACTCGATAACAAAAACGGAAAAAACCCTAAGTGCTAAGTTTCTGGTGGTGAAAGCTCTCGAAAATCGTCCCTTGCTTCTGTCCTCTACCTCTTGCTTATATACTCCCTTTCTAGGCGGTTTAATCCTTCCATTTCGCCCAGATTCGAGTTTATCGGGAATCTTCCATTTATCTTTATCTTTCTTTTTTTTCTCACGGAAATCTTATATTTATCCTCCAACTTGACATTTATATTCAAATTTAACATTCATCTTCTTTCTGCTGATAAATCGTTAAAACGTCGTCATATCTCTGGGCTAGACTTCGTTAAAGTCGCGAGTTGGGCTTTTTATCGCAATTTAGGAATTTTCGAGCCATTTTGTGATAAAACCGTTTTACGAGTTTATACGAGATTGTGTCCTGATGCGATGCCGTTTTTAAATAAGTTTCTCGAGTTAATCGCGAAGTTTTGAAATGTTCGATGTTTCGGTTAATCGCTGCTGTTTTCTACGATTTAGTAGAGGTTTTATTAAAAAGGCATTTTTTACGATTTTTATGAAAAATCTCGAGTTAATCGTATAGTTAGGAAATGTTCGGTGTTTTGTTTAACCGTTGCCATTTTATACGATTTCCTTGAGTTCTTTCGAGAAAACAATACTTTACAGTTTTTATCGTAAACTTGAACGATAGGACGGATCGAGGCGAAACGAGAGACGTTTCAACTGTGGTTCCAAACACGATCGAGCCGAGGGACGTATGCCTTGAATCGAGGATGTGGGAGGTTGAGGCTCGGGACAGTCAGCTAAAAGTACGGCGAGCTGTTCGTGAAGTGACTAGCTCGCCGTACGGCGAGCTGGTTTGGTCGAACTAGCACGTCCTCGAGTATTCCTTCGGGTACTTTAACGGATCTATCAGCAAGAACTAGGGTAATTGGGGTTGGTGAAAACTCAGTGTATCCAAGGGATCTCGCAACAGAGTGTGGCATCAGATTAACGCTGGAACCGAGATCGCAAAGAGATCAGGAAAAACGTTTATCTTTTGATTGGGGTTTTGTTCTGAATTATTGCACTCACTTCTTTTGAAATCATCATGACGCTGTGCTCTGTGGTTATGTACCATTTAGACACCATCGCCTTTACATATTTTTTATGGGTTGCGAGACTTTGATTGCATAACTCGGGGGCATTTCTACCGTGATTTTATCGAAAGCTTTCTTGCAGATCTCTTGAGCTTATTCACGCTTGGATGTAGGCTTATTGGAAGGAAAAGGGGGCAAGGTCCTATACACCCTTTCTATTGTCGGTTTGGCAGGTGTTGAAGGTTCGGGGGAGAGGATGTGGTGTGTTGATCAAATTTTTCACCTGTCTATCGATCAATTTCTTTACTGGGTTGTCAATCGATACGTTTCTCATGTATTGGTCTTTTGCTTCCTCGTCCTCCGATTCTTTTTCTTCCTCTTCTATATCAATTTGTCTACCCACTTCCTTTTTGGTGTTAGAACTCTCTTTCTCATGCAAAAATTCTAGATCAGGATCGTCGGGAAGAATCAGTTGGGATTTGCTCTTACAGGTATCCGTCGTTTTAGTGGGTACATCCAAAGTGAATTTTTTTGCTACGTCCGAGGTAAGGCTTTTTCTGCTCCTTAATATTACAGCGCTAACATGACGTCTTGGATTACTATCAGTTATTCCTGGGAGACGTCCTGTTTCTCTTTTGATGGTTATCGAAGTCTCACCTAGATTCCTATCCATCCCGACGACCAAGAAAAGACCACGTTCACTTGCCCGTATGGTACTTTCTAATACTGTAGGATGCCCTTTGGGCTTTGTAATGCTCCTGCTACCTTCCAAAGATGTATGATGTCTATCTTTAAAGATATGATCGAGGATTTCATGGAAGTATTTATGGACGACTTCTCGGTGCATGGATCCGATTTCGCATCATGCCTTAACAACTTATGCTACAAAACCCATGTTCCCCCGAAATCGATCGACATGGCTCACACCGTGTCGACCGATACCTGCCCACCCGAAATCGATCGACACGGTACATCCCGTGTTGACTGATACTGTTATCCTGAAATCAATCGACGCGGCTTACAACGCGTCGACCGATGCTGATCTTCCAAGATCGACCGACACTGATTGTGGAAAGGAATAAAATTTTGACTATAAGCTGAAACTTGAGTATATCCCTATTATAAGTCAGCGTCTCTTTCATGGTTATCATGACGAGCAACCAATAGTTCATATTGATATGTTTGAAGACCTAATCTGGTCTATCTTTGATGAAGTCCCTGAAGACTACCACTTCTGCAAACTCTTTCCATTCACTCTTGCTGGAGAAGCAAGACGTTGGTTCAAATAATTGCCACCAGATTCCCTCAAAACATGGATTGATATCGCGGAAGCCTTCTTCAACAGATTTCTCTATGACACTCCAGACAATCTAAAGAAGGAGTCAACGACCAGATATGTGGTGGAGGATGATACTGGTGATATGATGTCTACGTCGGTTGACACCATAACTTCTACATCGCCCGATGCCACGATCTTTATATCGAACGATATTGTTCACCCGTCATCGATCGATACCATGACTTCATCACCGCTCGACACTGTTCACCGAAACACTGTTCATCATGGTGTTGTTCATCCGACGACCGACACCACTTTTGTGGAGGCAGAAAAGGTTGACGAGCTTATACTTAAGATCGATAAAAAGGGTATCTGGCGAGACAAAGAAGGTTGTCCTTGCAACATTAAAGGACAACTGATTAATGGAGAAGAATCAATAATACCTGGTGTGATTTCTTTTCCAGAAATGGATACCTTTGATCTAAGTAGCCAGTGGTATGATTGGGTAAGCGAAGACCCTTTCCCAGGTCTTCCTTATGAGGACCCCAGAGATCATATCAAGATACTTGAGGAGGTAGTCTCAGCAACCAAACATAAAGTAATATCTGCAGACCACATTCTCTGCAAGATCTTCCCCTATTCACTATTCGAAGATGCGTTTAGCTGGTTCAGTCAGCTGAAGCCAATATCCTTAACCAGCTGGGAGGACATCAAAACAGTCTTCCTCAACAAATTTCTCTATCAAGGTGCAGCAGAGCGAGAAAAGAAGCTTGACGAGATGACTAAAGCTAGTGAGGAGGAATTTAGATCTCGATACGGTCATGAGAGGATGATTGTCTACATTGATCCAAAGAAAGAATCTGAAACCATTAGCACCCACATAAACAACTTAGACATTCAGGTTCAACTTGCAGATGAGGGTACGCAGAGGGGTGAACTGAACAGAAAATATCTGGTCAACCATAGTTTCTTTGAGGAGGATGAACAAGATGAGTCTGGAGAATTGAGCAGAGTAGAAGAAGCTGATATTAAAGATCCAACCTCCACATCGATCGACACCATTTTCTTAGCATTGATCGACAGTACGACTGCAGCATCAATCATCACCACCACCTCATCGATCGACACCAGCATCTAAGAAACGATCGATAAAGACTTTTGTCATCGATCGATACCACTTGAAATCCTAGAAAGTTCGAATTGTCTTCAGGACACTGCAGACTCGACACAGAAGAGCACTGATGTATCAAGTTCTTCTCCTTCCCTGGATGTAAACATAGAGAACGGAGAGGATCTTGGAGATTTGGATTCAAGTAAAGAAGTTACTATAGAAGACTTCTTGGAGCTGAAGAAATGGCTTGAGGATATAGATCAGAATTTGGAGCAGAAGCTTGATGACAAACAGAATGCTAAGAGGAAAGATGGAGAGACTTCATCAAAGGCTAGCATCGATCGACACCAACCTGATGAGAACGATCGATACCCTCCCTGCATCATCGATATACATCCACCTTACGGCATCGATCGACAGTCGCAATACATCATCGATCTACATACATCCGACTGCATCGATCGACACCCACCCGATTGTATCGATCGACAGCCATGGTTAGATGAACTGCCAGGATACATAGTCAAGCTGGAACCAGTTGAGGAGATAGTGCATAATTCTGAAGCCTCGCACATTACCGTCCCTAAACATCAGAGACCACCGATTTGGACAGAAGAAGCTGATGGGTTTCACAAAAGAGAGAAAAGGATACATGATCCTGTTAAGATTATGGTTCCAAATGCGGTGTTTGAAGCTGAATCTCCTATCCCACCAGATAAAAGTATGCAGTTAAGTTCCTATAGTGGAGTATTAGATGATCATCAGCACGTAAAAGTTTCACAGAGAGGGTTGAGATTTAGAGATGAAGTCTATAAAGCCCTAGCAGAAGAAGCATTGATCGACACTGACCAGACACCATCGATCGACATGATCAATCCACAATCTCGACACTACCATTGGTACATCGAGTGACACCAGGCACGAATCAGAGCAGAATGAGTATGAAGTGTGTGGAAATATTTTTGATGGATATACCACCACGCATTCAGACAAGTCTGGGGGAAAGAAGCGGATGAATTGGAAGAAGAAAAAAAGAATCAATGGAGGGTCTTAGTTATCATTGATTTTTCACTTCTCAGATGATGTCAGGAAATCCAAAGTGAGATTACACAAGTCTGTGGGAAAGAAGGGGAGAAACTGGAAGAAGCGGAAACGAACCAAAGGAGGTTCTCCATTACCATGGACTCCTTACTTTTCAGATAGTATCATAAAATCAAGAGTGCGCAGCAGCTGTTTCTCACATCCATATGAAAAGCATAAAGAACTTCTTATTGCTGAGATGATAGACAAAGGAGAAAAGTCTATGGAGGAGGCTTTCACACAAGAATGATAAAGCTTCAAATAGTAGATATGGAGACTTGAATTGGAGCAAGTTCTCATTCTCATCCCGACTGAATCAAATCTCCAGAAGTCAAGCTAATGACTAAAAATAAGCGCTGAGTGGGAGGCAACCCACTGTTAGGTAACTTTAAATATGGTTTTATTTTCATTTATTACTGATATTTTGTTTTCTAAGAATTTCAGGTAAAAAACTGATGAACAGTAACGACGTTACTGTAGCAACACACTGTAGCACGGACGATCGAGCGACACTGTAGCAAGTACATCGATCGAATATATAGTAGCAGGAGTACTGTAGCAGAGCACTGTTCATCGAAAAAACAAAAAAAAAAAAAGAATTTTTGTTTTATTAGTTATCTATTACTAACTTTTAGACTATTAGTGTTTTATTTATATCAGGTACAAGGAAAAGATAAAGAAGAAGATGAGTTCTGCGCCAGCTATCGAAAGACAACTGGCCCGTGTCACTCGACAGATCATCACAAGTATTGATCGCCACTTAACTGTATCGATCGCTACTCACATCAAAGCAGCTATACAGTCTTTCTTTGTTAAATATTTTCCTTCTGATTTATTGTCCCACCAATCTTAGGCTGTATAACATTGGTCATTGTGTTATTTAAGTGTGGGGGAGGTTCTACTAATATTGTGTGCTTAGTTAGCTATTTAGAATAGGGACCCGAGTAGGCGATTTCTCAGCACATCGACCGATGAGACCACCTCGATATCGATCGACAGCACTTCACATCCATCGATCGATTGTCTCTTCATTGTGTCGAATGATCTCTCTAACCATCAACCGGTGCGACCATGTAGACATCAATCGACAACACTTCATCAACAACACTTTATTTCGACTAGATTCGAAGCCCTCTACGAGAAATGGAAAATACGATTGACAAAATCAACTCCAAGATATCCTCAGGGCAACGGACAAGCCAAGAGTATTAACAAAACTATCCTCGACGGCCTCAAAAACGCCTTAGCGCCAAAAAAGGCAAATGGGCAGAGGAGCTTGAAGGAGTTGTGTGGTCGCATCGCACGACCCCAAGGCGAGCGATGGGAGAAGCCCCATTCGCCCTCGTCTACGGAACATAATACATGATCCCGGCAGAAGTAGAATTCCCGGGAGTACGCAAGAGGATGCTCCCAGAAAGAGAAGAGTCTAATAACCTAATGATGCTCGACGAACTCGATCTGATTAACGAACGACGGGACCAGGCCCTCGTGCGAATTCAGAATTATCAACAAGCGGCAGCTAAGTACTATAACTCAAACGTACAAGGCCGTAGATTTCAAAAAGGCGAACTAGTCTTACGAAAAGTCTTCCAAACCACCGAAGAACGGAATCCGGGGAAACTAGGAGCAAACTGGGAAGGATCATACAAGGTCATAAAGATAGTCCAGCCAGGCGCGAATGAAATTGCGAACATGCAGTACAACAAAATTCCCCGATCATGGAAGCAACATGCTCCGCAAAAAACTTAACTACGAGACAGCTTGATCCCTGCAAAAGGGTACGTAGGCACCTCGTCACAAGGCGAGACCAGCTGTCCCTCCTCGTTAAAAAGGGGGGGGGGGAACGGGTGAGTATACGTATACTCGAATCACTCCCGAAAATTTTCAAACTAGAAATTTCTCAAACAATTTTCAACGACGCGGCAAAAAGAAAAAAAAAATTCTGAATATAGCGAGACGTCGCCAATGTTCGAAAAACCATCTTTCTGAATTAAAAAATACAGTCCATCCGCGACTATAAAACATACAAAAATTCTTAAGATATGTATCCTTCGCGAAGGTCCAAGCAACGATAACATCTACCTCCTATGTTTGTTGCTGATCACAACAAAATCGCAACAGTTCTAAAAAACTTAAGTTATCTCGCAGAGATAGCTCTCATACACCCGACACAAGGGTAATAGCGCTATAAAGAAATCCAGATTTTGGTCCGCACCTTCGGGATGCTCGATTCCGACCAGACAATTCGTGTAAGCCAAGAACCTATCGCGAACTTTAAATCGAAACGAAATCAGGTTAAAATCGCAACAGGCAAAAGAACGCCGATTAGTCATCGTAAAGCCATAAACCCGAATGTAAACTTAGGTCTTAGCCTAAACCCAGCACACTGGTCTCTAATGTCTCAAGGCATGGATTGAGATCCTAAAGGCATGTCTCTTCGTCTACATCTGAATGCTTACTTTATTCCTAAATATCCTAGAACAAGCCAACAAATAAGGGGATCTACGAAGAATTGGGATGCGAGACCACAATTCGCGGACCTCCCTCTACATTCATACAAACAAAAGCATTCTTTTCGAGAAACACAAACTGATTATTCATTCAATAAGGTTGAAAAAGAAACGGGGATTCAAAGCCATAACGGCTAGTCCCAAAATAAAAACATGGCCACACATGGCCAAAAAAAAAGATTAAAAATAAAGTCTCACACGAGACTACAACTTCAAACATCTTCCGCACACAGAGTCTCATCATCACCCATCACTTCATCGGAACTCAGAACCGTACTATCACCACCTTCTTCAATCCCTAGAACCTTGCTCTCGTCCATCCTCGGATGAGAAGCGCACTCAGATTTCAGGCCAGCGAGAACCAAACCGAAGGAACGAGATGCCTCAAAATATCATCTTGTAAATTGAGGTGTTCGATTGCTGGGGAACAGACTTTATTGGACCTCCCCCCCCCCTCCTCTGTGATAACCCGCCCATTAGGATAAAATGGTCGAGAGCAATTGGTCGAGAAGATTGGTCAAGGATCCACTTGGTGGTCGAGTCGCACACGATAAGGGTCGATCGAGAGTTTCAAGTTCGAGATGGTCGAAGAATGGATCGTGACTGAACAATAAGGGGATATAAGCTGATCTACCGTGTTATACAAAGTGTTAGATTGATCAGACGGCTGTTTTGGAAGCATAACATTTTTGAAGCATGACGGGTTTGAAGCACGACGGTTCTAAAGCTTGACGTTTCTTAGTCAAGAAGTAATCTGCAAAACTTTGTAACTATCAGTATTATATTATTCGGGGACATAATCTTGGAAGCAGGACGGGAAATAAGCAGGACGGGAAGCAAGCACGACAGGATCGAAGCACGATGGGAAAACCCAAAGTTGGGCGAAAACCCATATTTCGATATCACGGGACTTTTTGAGGAAGCCGGAGGCTCGGAAATTATTTTCCATCAAGGTCAGAATTATTATGGAGTTTACTAAAAATATTCAGAGCATCATAATGGGAGCAGAAAAATATTCAGAATTGATCGCGGGTCGAAAATAAGCCGGAAGGGTCGAAATCACGTAAATGAACCGAAAAGCTCAAGGTGTCTCAACGCATGCGATCAGGACGTGCTGTCCATCATCTAAGCATCTAAATGTCTACACAGCACGACATGTCTCCGCAGGAAGGAGTGTTACATGCATCTTGACATGTCAGAGCACTAGGTGTCACCGTATCTGCAACCAGGACATGCGTATCGACACCCAGTGACCCGTGTGTCGCGATGCAAGCACTCCAGTCATGCAGCAAGCCATTTGGTCGTCCAGGCAGGAGAGAGGTGTCACTTTGCATAAGTCCTGTCCATGCTAAAAGACATGTGGAGCACGAGGTGTTGCGACGCATGCGTCCGGAGCCATGCGAAGTGACACACGGGCTGCCACACGGCTTCCTTCTGAATGGATGTTGACTCCTATAAATAGCCCACGACCCCCTTTCATTTCTTCACATCCAGACCACACCAAAGCCACTCCAAAACATGAGAGTGAGAAAGAGAGAGAGAAAGTTAGGGTTTCGATAGTTTCTGAGCTTTTTCGAGAGTTTTAGAGAGTTCTCGAGGTCAGTTCCCTACTTATTTTGAGTGAGTTCTAGGCTCTGTCCAAATCAATCCGTCCACTCTATTATTATTCTCTGATGATGAAGTGGAGGTGTTGTCCAAGATCAGTCGAAGTTCTGAAGTCCGATCTACCAAGAAGGCAAGTTCTGTCAAATCGACGATTCTTTATGAGTGTAACGCGGAAGCGCTGTCCAAATAAATCCATCCAAGGCATTAACTTTCTTCTACAATCAAGGGGAGGTTCTGTCCGAGTCAAAATCAGTCCAGTCCAGTCCATTCAAGTCGTCCAGGTTGGGTTTTGGCCAAGTCATTCCTATCAACCAGCTGCTTCTCGCCTAGAACACTGTGAGTTGGTTATGTTTGAATTCCGTTTGGAATTTAGGGTAGATATAGATCGAGTATTCATATAGAATAGAATTCTAACGCTATTGCTTGATAGAGTTCTTAGGGTTACTTTCTTTTATTAATCTGGAGTCAGCTTAGCAAGGGCTAAACTGAGATGAAATGGAATTAAGAATGAGTTAATAACCTGACTATGACTAGAGCTAGGATGCATCATGTTTACTATTCTTGTGTGTTGATATGGTTGAGTGCAGGTTCCCGTTATCTTTAAAGATAGTTTCATAGCAGGAGGCTAAACTATCTAGGTAACGGTTTGCTTGAGTGATTGCTTGTTTATATAATGCTTGTTAATTGAGGTTAGTCAGCTCTTGGTAAGGGAGTGACCAACCGGTTGAGTTGTTATTTATTAAGTATTGTTATTTACTTGTTTAGATGTTAGTACTAAGTGTCTTTGGCCATATAGGCCGGACTACTGGTACTATTGATTAGTGTTGAGTCTAGATAATATCGCTAAGTTGTGGATAGTTAGGTTCTGGAATCTATGTCCTTAGGCTAGGTTTTGGAATAAGGTTGTGTTTAGGTTGTTAGGTGTGTCTTACCGACAGCATGTGTGTAACCCGCCCAAGCTAGGCATGTTTAGGGGTGGATTAGTGTGTCATCAGCCTCGTACCCAGCGGGTTCAAGGAAACCCCTTATTTTTTGGATCGGGAAGACTCAGATAGACAGGGTCATGGCCTATGGCTGAGTGTTACACGACGGTGTAACGTCCGGCAGTGACCCGAATGACTGTGGGCTGTCGCGTGGTGACCCGAATGACTGTGGGCCGCGGTCGGTTGAAAGTTCCTTCTTCCGGCCTTTGTGGTAGGAAGTTAGGATGTTGCCGATGTGTAGGAGGAACGCTAAGTCACCAGGGCCCATGTTAGAGTGTCGAGTTAGAGTGTTGTGTCGAGTATAGGGTTATGGAACCCTAGGGTAAGTGTAACACTGATATACGGTGTTACGAGTTAGATCGAGTCGTAGTTAGTTATTATCTTATTATTGTGTTATTGGTGCTTGATTGTTTTGTTTGTTTCTAACATTGAGATCTAATCCCGGGTTAGGTTCCGGGTTAGACTTGGTGTTTGTTTGGGTAGTGTAGACCCGACGTTAGCCTGTGTTGTTTGAGTGATTGATTATGAAGGGTGGTGGATATTGAAGTTATGTGGTATCATTGATTGGCCGATCATGTTCTTGTCTGATTGTTGGTCGACCAGTTAATGATACTTGTATAGTTTTAGTTTGTAACATTACATAAGTACTGAACTCAGGCGTATATATGGTTAACTAGGGATTGGTTGTCACTTCAGGAAATAAGGGTAGTAATAGCGGACGGAAAACGTTATAAGTCATGTATAATAGCGCTTCCTTGTCCGCTCTGACATCGCCCGTTATAATAGGTCCGACACTTTTAATAGCGATTTTCGTTTCTGCTATCGTTAAACGTACAACAATAGCGCGTTTTTAACACAATTGTTAATATTTCTAATGATGAATTGATTTTATTTTTCAAAATGTAATATTTATTTTGAATTTTTATAATAAAAACAATTAATAATATTATAAAAGTAAAAAAATATTTAAATGATTACAAACAATAATTAAAAATTAAATTTTATTTATTAATTAAATTTTGTTACAAATAAAATCAGTTTATACATTAACCAAAAAAAAATAAACCAAAACCTAAATAAACCCAAAAAACAATTGAACCAAACCTAAGAAACCAAAACCTAAGCTCAAATTTGAGGTTTCCTTCTTCCTGTCACTTTCTTCTCTTCTTCTTGTTTGGATGAGATTTAAGCCGCTGGACAGAGATAGTGACTTGGTTAAGTGCATAGCCATTGGCAAGTGTCCATGCCGTGTATTTACTTTCCCTGTAAGATTAATTAAAACCCAACACACCAACATTCATGAGTCAATACTCTGAAAATTCAATAGCAAACAAGAAGAAAGTAAATCATTGTGAATGTATGCTAAAAGAGAAACCTACCTGCATACCAGCTACTCTTCCCACCAGAAGACTCCTGGAGATTTCCTAAGCTCCAATGATAAGTAATTATGAATGGAAACAACATGAAACCCATTAGGTAAGGACCTGATACTTCATCAAAATCTCAGATCCTTGAAAACCTGATAAAAACAAATCAAAAGAAGTCATTAATCAAAACAAAGACAAGACTTTAAGCAAGACAATCAAACAACTCGTTAATCAAAAGAAAGACACAAATTTTAACAAAGAATCAAACTGAAACCCTAATCGAGACCCAATGATACAAAAACAAATAGTCTACCAAATCAAAACCCTATAGCAAAAGCAAATAGTGAGGAAAATAGAAACCATAATCCAAAAAATCCCAAGTCAAAAGATACCTTCACTGAATCGTCGTTTTCGTCTCTTTTCCACAAGGCTTGCACGTCGTCAACCTGGATGGTGGTGGTGGTAAAGAGCGACGGTTCAAAGTTGTTCTGGGCACGGAGAGAGAAGCGTCGAGAGGGATTGTAGCGGTGGTTTGAGAGTAAGGTGAGACTGGGGACTGAGAGACGATGATGATGAGGGTAGATGGATTGAGAAAAGGAGTTTTTAGCGGAGGATTTCAAGAGATGGAGAAGATGAGATTGTAGTAGTGGTCAGCTTCGGTGACGAAGCCCTCTCTCTCTCTCTCTCTCTCTCTCTCTCTCTCTCTCTCGTAGATCTCACAAAAAAATAATAATTAAAAACAATTAATCTCAGCCATTGATTCAATATCATCCAAGAGTGCAGATAGTGAGTGATCCATGCCATCAACAACAACCACCAATAGAAAAAAAGGTGAGGATTTGATACATAATACAAATTGTCTTTTTATTTATTTATAAATTTTATAAAAATTATCTAAAATTTAAATAATTTCATATCATAATTTAATATTTAAAATCTAAATTTTGTATTTGAAAATTTAATTTATTTACGGAATTATAATTTTTTTTAAATTAAGATTTAATGTTTAGGGGTTAGGGTTGAGATTTAGGACTAATTATGTGATTTGAGTTTTAATATACTTGGAATTTAAATTATAAGTTCGTAAAGATTTGATTTATGATTTTCTGTTTGACTAAAGACTTTATATGTAGTGTTTAAGTTTGGGTTTTAGGGTATTAGGTTTAGTGTCTAGTTTTAGATTTATTGTTTGAGGTTTAGATTTTGAATATGAGATTATATTCTTAAATGATTAAATTTTGATTTTAATTTTAAGATTGAAGTTATATTACAAAAATATTTAAATTTTAAAGTTTATGTTTAGGGTTTAGGGTGTTGTTATATTTGTTTAATACAAAATATAAATAAAAAATATTTTTATAAAATGTAATTTGTTAAAATTACAACCAGTTATAACATTGTGAAAAATTGTGAAAAATTAAATACTGTTAATAATTTGATAGTTTGAACTAAGATTTGGATGTAGAGTTTGGGGTTTAAAGTGTAATGTTAAGGGTTAGTCTTAAGTCTTTGACTAAAAATTTAGTCTTTGTATTTATGTTATAGGGTTTGGTGCTAAGAGTATGTGGTTTATGCTATTACATTTATAGTTTTGTATTTGAAACTTATGACCTATATAGTTATATATTTTTAAAGAAATATATAATTTAAGTTTAAAATGTTCTATATAATTTAGGTTTAGGGTTTAGGGTTTGGGGTTTAGGATTTAGATGTTGAGGTAAAAAAATATTATTTTTGTTTTTTTCTCTAATTTGTTATTAGTATTAGTTGTTGTGTTATCTTTGGATTTTAAGATGAAATATTTGAACTGTAATGATAATCAAACTTATAAGCAAAGAAAAATAAGTCATTAACTAAAATAAAAATTATGTTATATGTAATTTTATTTGACACTCATAAAATAAAATAAATAAAAAATTGAGAAAGCAACTTTATGACAATATACACATAAAAACATTCACTGATCTGGTCACAAAAAGTGTCATCCTTCTCTTGCATATGGTGTCAAAACCAATGTTTGCCTCAACAAACTGATTCTTGAGATCTCCATTTGTAGTAATTGGAACACCAACTACCTGCAATGAAACTGAACGACCAATGTGCTCAGGGGCGGATGTACAGCTAAGAAGGGTAGGGCATCTGCCCCCTATGCATTTTATAAAAAAAATAGAATTTCTTTACTATCTATAGTAAATTTTGGGGAAACTGGTTAAGTTTGCCCCCACCTTACAATCTCAAACATAAAGTTAAAATTCTATATTCTTTGAAGTTATAAAATTTTGCCCTCCATAATTAAACTTTCTAGATCCGCCACTGAATGTGCTTCATGAAGGGTTTTTGAATATATAAAATTAGTGGAAAAAAGGATATGGTGATAAAGAACAGTTAGGACCTTTGTTGAGAACTTTGCTTCAGCGAAAAAACTAAGATGTCACACCTTCAAAAAGCCCCAATATAAAATCTTAGTTTAGTACAAAATTTATTTTGCCAATGATATAAATAAAGACGTTAGGTTACATCCAAGGATAACAAGGCCATCTAGCTTCAAATCAGTGCAAGCTTTGAGTGCAGCATTAACCTGTTCAGTGGTTCTGATCTGATCAGAATAAGGTAATGAAAAAGATTCTAAGTATACTACGACAATGCCTTCATCGAAGAACTTACCTTGGTTTTTGTAAGTCTGGAGTATATCATATGCGATCTCCATAGTCTTTTCCGCAAATAGACCTTCCGAACCACCTATAGACATTTTACACCAGGAAGAAATTAGATAAGTTATCACATAAGCAAGGTGCTTTCAAGAAGCAATCAAATGACCTGAGACCTGAGCTTTGAGAGGTTCTAAGCTTTGAGAGAGTCTCATATAAGAGAGCCTGAGACCTGAAAAGAAAAAAAAAAAAGAATAAGCAATGAACAGACCTTTAGAAGCTGGCAAACGACAGTACACGTTCTGTGACTTAAACCCACTTGGAAAGAGAGCACAAATGCTCAACTAATGTGGTCACATAACAGAAATAATCAATCAAAGACTCTAATACCTTGCAAACAGCAATTTTCATCGGAATGAACACATTACATGAATCTGATCAAAGAAGCTACTTGAGATCTTATAGAGCTTAACCTCTGGAAAAAACCATCTTAAAACCTATGAAACAGAGAGCTTACTGGTTTTGATATGTTGATCATCTTATCTTATCTATCAAGCTTAAACAGAGTTTTGCTTACATTACAAAAAGTATCACTGTCCAAAGAATCATGTTCATCAAACAGAAATTGTTGTCCATCAAAATGTAAAGGCCAGAACTGTGATACTTGTTGACTTTCATCACTTGACGCATATAACACCAATCCATTAAAGTAAACGTCAAAGAAACAGTTACCTCACAGAGAGAGAGACTTCGGAGATGGGTTCAGAAGGGTCTGTCGGAGATAGCTCGTGGTGGTCTGCATCGGAGGAGAAGAGAAATCTTGAGATGGATGGAGGGCTCGTGATGGAGAACGATCTTGAGATTGAGAGAGATGGATAGAGATCGAGATCGAGTGAGATGGAGAAATCTTAAGCAAGTACTCGCCGGAAGTGAGTCAACCTCGCCGGAAGTGAGTCAACCTCGCCGGAAGTGAGTCAACGCCGGCAGGAGCTGAGGAGATGGTAGAGGCTGCAACAATTGTTAAAAAAATCGTAACACCCAGAAAAAAATGGTCAAGGCAAATTGAAACCCAAACCTAATAACCCCCAAACTAACCGGGAAACACGGCAGATTAGAGATGGAGACGACGAGTTTGAGAAAGAGGGGTGGAGAAACAATACAAAGCCATCTCAGTCAATCTCATAAATGTTTTGGTGGTAATATTTTTTTTTGCTAATTGTTGGAGCCAACACTTAGTAAATTAAGGCGGCTAAATTTTTTTATTTTCCTGCGATAATAACATAGCGTTTTAAATTGACAAACGCTATTAGAAAAGCAAGTGTTTGTATACGATAGCAGAAATATCAGAACGCTATAATCTGATGCTATTAATACTCACATTTCCTGTAGTGTGTGTAGCCTTAGAGTCCGACTGGTTACAACGCAGCGATAGCGGTTGCGGTTGCGGGCGTTTGCGGATGTGGGTGGTTGCGGTTTCTAGCGTTATTAGGCGATTTGTACGACTGGTACAGCGATTAAAAATTGGTCCGTTTGCGGGACATTTATGACTGGTTGATTATGAGATACTACAGCGGTTCAATAATAAATTTCCAATATTAACATAT
>CAKOAT010047822.1:0-20182 GCA_932364175.1 Eruca vesicaria subsp. sativa | reverse complement strand
TAATTTTAGTTATATTATTTTTATTTTTATATTTTAATTTAAATTTAAAAGAAAATTAGTTTTTTTACCCACCCGCAATCGCCCGCAAACGCAAACGCTAGCTGAAACCAGCTTTTGATTTTAAGAGGTTGGGAGCGGTTTGAAGCGATTTGTAGCGGTTCTTGTGATTGTTGCAAAACGCTAGCAACCGCCATCAACCGCAAAAGCTGCGTTTGCGGGTGGTAGCGGGGAAACCAGTCGGACCCTTAGTTTTGATTGCATGTTTAGGCTTGATTGAGTGTTATTTTTGGGTTGTCTGGGTTAGTTATTAGGTTGCAGGTAGAGGCTGCCAACTCACTGAGTAACATTAGGTTACTCATCTAACTCCGTTGTCCTTTTTGTAGGTATCTTTAGATATGGATGACCGTGATAGCATGGAGCTGGACATTAGGACCACCGGAGTAGATTTTCATGCCTTTTGTATACGGTATTTTGGTTTTTGTTTAGTTGACTCGATTTGGCGTTAGGCCAGGACCAGTCTTGAATTATTTAATTGTATGAATATTTCTTGAATCAATAAAGTATTTGTTTTATATGCGCATCATGAGTACTCTGATATTTGACTAGCCCGGTCTAACACAACGTTAGGTCGTCGTACGGGTTGAAAAACCTTAGTCCTCGATCTAACGGCAACGCTAATTCTTGGTACGGGTTGCAAAGCCTTATGCCTTGATTTAGCGGGACGAGTTAGTGGATGAACTGGTCTAAGTCGTGGAGTAAATTTTGTGACTTTGACCAGATTGTCCCTAGCCCGTCACGTAGCGCTTCCGGACCATGGTGTTGGGTTGGACGGTCAGTCATGTTCTTGTTTGATTGTTGGCTGGCTGGTTAGCCTTTCATCTCCAACCCTGGGTGTTGTTCGGTCGATAGGTCATGTTCTTGTTTGATTGTTGGCTGGTTTATCGACCATATGTCTAGGACGGTTCGGGGGTGTTACACCCTCCCCCTCCGCGTTCAAGAACGAGTACATCTTAGTTGCAGTGGATTATGAGCCTAAGTGGGTTGAGGCACTGGCCAGTCCGACCAATATTGCTAAAGTGGTGATAGAGTTGATCAAAACTATCATCTTTCCAAGGTTTGGGATTCCAAGAGTAGTCATCAGTGATGGAGGGAGCCACTTCATAAATAAAGTTTTTGAAGGATTGTTGAAGAAGAATGGAGTCAAACACAAGGTTGCTACACCTTATCACCCTCAGACTAGCGGTCAGGTTGAAGTGTCAAACAGGGAAATTAAGAGCATCCTTCAAAAGACAGTGAACAACATGCGCAAAGACTGGTCGATCAAGCTGGATGATGCTCTCTTGGCTTATAGAACAGCCTACAAGAATGGGAACTACCCCCTACAACCTGGTCTATGGTGAAGCTGCTAAATTTCAACTTCAAATCAGCAGCAGAGAGGCGCTCAATTCAACTCCATGAGTGGGAACAGATCAAACATTTGGCTTATGCGAGCTCCAAAATATACAAGGAAAGGACAAAGGCATAACACGACAAGAGGATCACCAGTAGGAAATTCAGACCCAACGATCAGGTCCTGCTCTTTAACTCCAGGTTGAAGTTGTTCCCTGGAAAGCTGAGATCAAGGTGGTCTGAACCCTTCACAATCAAGGCAGTTTGGCCATGTGGAGCCGTCGTCTTTTTGGACACAAAAGGAGAGGATTTAGTTGTGAATGGTCAACGCTTAAAGCCATACCTCGCTGACACAACCATCGCTGAAGGGGAAAAAAATTCTTTAAGCAATCTATCCTCTGCCTAATCGGCTACCCAAGTCAGGTAGAGACTTTAACCAAGCGCTTGGTGGGAGGCAACCCACTGGTAAGTGAAAATACCTTTAAGATTTTTCTTTTGTTTATTTTTGATTTTGTTTCATTAAGTCTCAGATAAAGAAAGGAAAACTCGAGATACATCTGTTTAAAAATAGAGCACCCCCGAGGAGCAACCACACCTCCTTTGTACTATCCATTGCTTCTTATTATGATTAAGCTGACTTTAGGCTTATTCTCACACCAGAAACGGTGTGAAGTAAGTCTGGGGGAGGCACCTATGTGTTTCTGAACTCTATTTGTTAATGTTTTTCTTTATCGAGTCAGTTCTTGGATCGAGTCAGTCAAACTCTTGTGAGAATCAAGACCTTATTTTATGATGCTATCTAACCACCTTGTGCTTTAAGTTATCTTATTCAGTGACCTTAGCAGTGACGAAAGACACCCACTTGGACCTTGAACACATTGACTTTATCTAACCTTGCTCTCCAGAATATTTCGCCTTGTAGAGGTTACTCGGGAAAGACTGTAACTCCATCTAACTTGAACCTAACTGAGTTCTTCTTGTTATGGGCATTAGATTAGGGAAACGAGATTACACTCATGACTTCTTAATTCTTTGTATCCATCTTGCTGATCCTGAGTGGCTAGCTCATTCTTAGCTAGTTCCCACTCTGGAGCTTTAAACCATTATTTTGCCCTCATGCATTCTGTTTTAAGTGTCATATGTGCAGATATGTGCAAAAAGGCTGGAGAGGAAAGGATCGACAAAGCCCTCACTTATTTTGGCTACAGCATAAATTTCAGAGCAAGGGTGAATGTGATCCAAAAGGAAGAGATCAGCCAATAGAGTGGTCCCAACAGAAAAATGAAGAGGTGAAAGGAAAGCTGAAATCAGAACCTCCAGAGGCACACCATGTGTAATTACCTCTTTCTCGTTGTCATCATCATATGAACTCTTATTTAGTCAAAAAATCGAATTTAAATATCCTTTTAAAAGATGATGAGAGGGAGAAATAAAAAAGGAAAACAGTTCCCCTAGTTGGTCAGAGCAACGAGTGCCAAGATGGGAGTGAATAGTATAAACAAATGTGATCTAGAAATTGGAGAAACCAGTCTGAGAAAAGAAGAAAGAAGAGGAAAAAGAGTGGGGGTCTGTTCAGATCAATGGATCCATCTTCTCTTGCAATTTCGCACGACATCCTGCTCCCTCTGCAAAACAAAATGGTACACCCTAAACACTTTTAGCTCCACTTACACCACTAAACAACCTGTTCTAACACCTATCCCGTCCACCCTGAATAATGCCTGCGAAAAGAAGCTCACGCTGCTCTTAATTGAATGTAAAGAGTTTTGTCTGGAAAGTGTGACTTTTACAGGTTTTTCGTCTCCAGTAAAGGAACGTCAGGGAGAAGACTCCGGTTGAGGACTGCGAGTTTTTCTTCTCCTAGGATGGACGTCGGCGTCTTCGTCTGTCGAGTCGGCCTGGTCGCTCGTTTCCAAGTTGACCCTTTCGATGCCGTTGCCTTCGGTCTCCTGTTCGCGAATAGCAGATTTTTCCGATTCGTTCAGTGTCGTGTCAGGGTTTTCTTTCCCGGAATCCTTTTCCGGTACGTTTCCCTGATCGATTCTGGGACGATCCATAGGAGCGCCGAAATCGAGTCTCCTTCCGCGGATTTTGGTAGTTCCGCGGGGGCGAATCGCTTTGGTTCCCGCAGTTAGGGTTTCGAGCCGTTTTGCGAGCGAACCAATGAGCTTTTCCTGCTCTTCCGATTTTTTGTTAAACTCAGAAAGCATCTTTTCGACGGTCTCGGCGTTAGCGTTCGTAGCGTTGGCCGCAGACGCGTCTTTTGGTAGTGGTGTTTCAACGTTGTCGCGTTCGTTGCGAGTTTGGTTGTCACCAGTCATCGTTTCTTCGTTGGACATGTTGCGGCTACGGTGTAAGATAGATCCGACCCCCCCTCCTTCTAGCGCCAAACTGTGGGTGTCGAAATCCACCCACTGTCAAATAAATCGTAAAAAAGGAAACTTCGGGAAAACCCTAAGTTTCCAGAGGAACCGGCTATCTGCAGAGCCGCACAACGAAAAATAAGAAAACGATAACTTAGAATTTGAATGAAAATAAACGAAATAGAGAGCAAAGAGGTTCTTATTCCGAATCTGCGTAGAACTGGTACAAAAGAGTAGCCGAAAAGCTTNCTTCGGGAAAACCCTAAGTTTCCAGAGGAACCGGCTATCTGCAGAGCCGCACAACGAAAAATAAGAAAACGATAACTTAGAATTTGAATGAAAATAAACGAAATAGAGAGCAAAGAGGTTCTTATTCCGAATCTGCGTAGAACTGGTACAAAAGAGTAGCCGAAAAGCTTAAGAACGAAAACCCTAATTGAGGCGCAGCACGCTAACAGAAAAACGGAAATATTCCTAATTGCTAATTTTGGTGGTGTGAGCTCTGAATTTTGTGTCTCTTGCTTCTGCCCTAGACCTCCTATTTATATACTCCTCGCCTTGGCTATCCGATCTTTTCATTTCGCCCAGATTTGACTAAATCGGGAATTTTCCATTCTTCTCGATCCTTCCTTTTCTTCCGCGGAAATCTTCTATTTCTCTTCAAACCTTCTTTTATCTTTAAACTTGACTTTTATTTTCCTTCTGCGAGTAAACCGTCAAAACGTTATCAAATCTGCGGGTTAGATTCCGTTGAAATCGCGAGATGGGTTTTTATCGCGTTTTAGGTCCTTCCAGGCCGTTTTGCGATAAATCCGTTTTCCGACTTTTTACGGGATCGTTTCCTGATCTGACGTCGTTTTTAATAAATTACTCGAGTTAATCGCAAGGTTTTACGATTTACTCGATTTTTTATTAAAAACACGTTTTTTACGACTTACTCGGCGTTTTTTATTAAAAAACGCGTTTTTATGATTTCAACGAGAAATCTCGAATAAATCGTATAGTTTAGGCAATGTTCGGTGTTTCGTTTAATCGTTTCCGTTTTATACGATTTCTTCGAGTTCTTCCCGAGAAAGCAAAGTTTTACGGTTTTTATCGTAAAACTCGAACGGTAAGTCGGATCGAGATGGAACGGGAGATGTTTCGGCCGTAGTTTAGATTGTGACCTTGTCGAAAGACGTAAGTTTCGAATCGGGAATGTGGGAGATCGAGATGCGGAATATACGGGACGTCTCTAGTTCGCCCATCGGCGAACTAAGCCGGGCCGGCTTAGTTCGCCGATGGGCGAACTAGTTGATCACTTCCTAGTTCGCCCATCGGCGAACTAGAGAGTGCCTCTTAGTTCGCTCATCGGCGAACTAAGCCGGGCCGGCTTAGTTCGCCGATGGGCGAACTAGAAGAGTACCTCTTAGTTCGCCGATGGGCGAACTAGTTGCGACTAGTTCGCGTTTTACGGCTATTTCGGTTTTTTGTGGTTTCGTAAAACAATTCTCGAGTTTTATAAAACGATCTTCGGATTTCATAAAATGATCTTCGAGTTTTTATAAAACGATGTCTCGAGTTTTATAAAACGATCTTCGAGTTTTATAGAACGATCTTCGAGTTTTATAAAACGATTCTCGAGTTTTATAAAACGATTTTCTCGAGTTTTATAAAACGATCTTCGAGTTTTATAAAACGATCTTCGAGTTTTATAAAACGATCTTCGAGTTTTATAAAACGATTCTCGAGTTTTATATAACGATTTCTCGAGTTTTATAAAACGATCTTCGAGTTTTATAAAATGATCTTCGAGTTTTATAAAACGATTCTTGAGTTTTATAAAACGATTTCTCGAGTTTTAGAAAAGGATCTTCGAGTTTTGTAAAACGATCTTTGAGTTTTATAAAACGATTCTCGAGTTTTATAAAACGATCCTTAAGTTTTATAAAACGATCTTCGAGTTTTATAAAACGATTCTCGAGTTTTATCAAACGATTTCTCGAGTTTTATAAAACGATCATCGAGTTTTATAAAACAATCTTCGAGTTTTATAAAACGATTCTCGAGTTTTATAAAACGATCTTCGAGTTTTATAAAACGATCTTTGAGTTTTATAAAACGATTCTCGAGTTTTATAAAACGATATATCGAGTTTTATAAAACGATCTTCGAGTTTTATAAAATGATCTTCGAGTTTTATAAAACGATTCTCGAGTTTTATAAAATGATTTCTCGAGTTTTATAAAATGATTTCTCGAGTTTTATAAAACGACCTTCGAGTTCTATAAAACGATTTCTCGAGTTTTATAAAACGACCTTGGAGTTTTATAAAACGATCTTCGAGTTTTATAAAACGATTCTCGAGTTTTATAAAATGATTCTCGAGTTTTATAAAACGATTTCTCGAGTTTTATTAAACGATTTCTCGAGTTTTATAAAACGATCTTCGAGTTTTATAAAACGATCTTCGAGTTTTATAAAACGATCTTCGAGTTTTATAAAACGATCTTTCGAGTTTTATAAAACGGTCTGCGAGTTTTATAAACAACTTTGAGTTTTATAAAACTATTCCTTGGGTTTTATAAAACTGTTCTTTTTGTATTTTCGCGGGGAGTTTTGGCTATTAAGTCCGTCGTACAGATTTTGACCCCAACAGACTGCGAAGTTAACGATTTTGGTTACTTCTTTTGCGGCCACCGGGAGTCGGATTGATCCTAGAGTCATAGCCGATTCAAAGGAGAAACTGGTCAACGGCTTTGGAACTGGTTCGATCTCTGTTAATCCGATTCCCATTCGCGTCAAAGTGTCACGGAAGATCACGTTGATGGTGCTTCGGGGATCAATGAGTACTCAAGCGACATCTAAATCGCTTATTACTAGGTCGATGACGAGAAGATCAGCGTGCAGGTGGTCGATGCCGGAAGTTTTGGCTTCCTCGAAGGCGATTACTCCTCTTGGAGTATCGTCCAATAGTGTCGGCCAATTTGAGCCTGTCTCGGCGTTTTGTCGATAGGACTTGATGGACGAGATGGTGTCGCAGTAGTATTGCGATTCGCCGATGATCATGTTTACCCTTCAGCGGTTAGCATCATTTCCTTTTCCCGTCTTGTCTTTGTCTGCGTTTCTGGCCCGTTTGGTTCCCTCGAAGTGAATTGTCTGCGTGCGAGTTTCTATCGGTTTTTTGGAGGGCGGTCTGAATACGCTGGATACTTCGGAGAGTTCTCTCGCGGATGAGGTCCTGTATGCTGGATACTTCGGAGAGTTCTCTCGCGAGCAGTTTTGCGGCCAATCTTGCGCCGAGAACCTTGCAGTTTACGGTAGAATGACCGCGGGTCGGGTGGTAGTCGCAGAAATTGTTTTCGTCATAATTCGCATTTCTGGTCCACGTGTTTCCCGTAGTTCGTCCTTGCTCAGATCCAGAGTTTATTGCGTAGTTATGCGCCCCCTGAAGATCATGTCTCTCGTGATGGACGTACTTGTCGTTATGAGGGTTTTTCTTTTTTGGCTTTTGCTCAGACGCGGTGTCTTTTGAAGACGTCTTCGTCGGTTTATGCTGCTTGGACAGGATCTTAGTTCCCTATTCGATGACAATGAAGTCAGTAGCTTTGTGGAGCACGTCCTGGATCGTACGCGGCTTCTCGAGAGTTATCCACTTCCAGAACTTTTACTTAAACCAGAACGACTTTCTCAGCGCATCAATGGCTGCTCTATCACTTATTCTGCTAACCCTAGCCATGATTAGTTTGAAACTCATGAAGGCGTGAAAAGGTTCGTCTTCCTTCTGGGATAGACTCCAGAGATCGGCGTCGGGAGTCTCTCGGTTTATGACCATCGAAACTGCATTAAGAATTCTGAGGTAAACTGGTGGAAACTTCTAATCGAATTCCGTTTAAGTCGAGAGAACCATTCAAGCGCTGCTCCTAGGTTTTCGACAAAGAGATGGCAGTAACCTGCGTTCTTCTCGCTTTCATTGATCTTGGTGAATTCGAGACTTCACTGCTTTTATCGATGCGGCCGTTTTTGTGATATAATCGCGGAGATCATGAATCTCAGTTGGGTCGCCAGCGGTTTTCCGACCTCGTCGGCGTTTGCTGCGAGTAACTTGAGATCGTTCCTCGGCCGTTTTCGCATGCTCCATGCAATAGAGCTCCTTCTCGTCCTTGGTGGGAGAATGTTTGTGAGAAGAATTGGGCTAGGACTGCGATCTTTCCTCCTTCTCGGATGAACATCAGCGTCTTCCTCTGAAGGATCGGATTGGTCGCTTGTTTCCAGATTCACTCTTTCGACACCATCGTCCTCGATCTCCTATTCGCGAGAAGGAGAGTTTGCCGAGTCCTTTTGTGTCGCGTCAGGGTTATCTTTTTTGGAGGCTTCCCCCGGTTGATTACCCTGCTCGGTTCTAGGACAATCCATAGGAGTCGCGAAATCGAGTCTTCTTCCGCGGATAGATTTGGTTCTCGCGGTTAGGATTTCGACCTGTTTCGTGAGAGATCTAATTACCTTATCCTGCTCGTTCTTCCGTTTCTGATAGGCAGAGAGTACCTCCTGCAGCGACGTGGTGTTAGCCGCAGCGTAAACCGTGGTTGCTTCAGGAGTTAGAGCGTCAACGTTTTCGTTTTCACGAGTTGGTTATTCTTCTCTTATCGTAATTGACTGAGAGTAAAGTGGTCTAAGAGTTAGATAGATCCGTAACCCCCTCCTTCTAACGCCAAACTGTGGGAACCGAAATTCACACCATCGATTTCCGTGAATAAAGGAACTTAGGGAAAACCCTAATTTTGCCACAGGTCCCGGCTATCTGCTTAACCACACGCAAACAATCAAAATACCACAAAACATAATAATGTAAATGAGAATTGAATGGAGAGCTAAGAGGTTTCTTATTCCGATTTTGCGTAAGAACGGTACAACGAGGCTAGCCTTGGCTACAAGAGATGACAGCGAGTTTCCTAGATCTAGTAACGAAAGACTAAAACCCTAGTTGAGATACAGATCGATAACAAAAATGGAAAATTGCCTAAATGCTCTAAGTTTTTGTGAAGAGAGTTCTGAATGTCCCCTTTCTTCCGTCCTCGACCATCTGCTTATATACTCCTCCTCTAGACGGTTTGGTCTTTTCTTTTCCGCCTTGATCTGCGCTTATCCGAAATCTTCCATTTGTCTCGATCTATCCATTTTTCTTCGGGAAACTTCTATTTATCTTCAATCTTGAGATTTATCCGCTTCTGCGGATAATAGGGAAACCGTCATTGTATCTTTGGGCTGTACACTCACTAGAACGTCATTGTATAGTCGAAGACGAGTGGGCCTTTATCGCGTTTTATGACCTTTCGGGCTGTTTTATGATTTAGCTGTTTCACGACTTTAAACAAGATCGTTTCCTGATACGATGCCGTTTTTAGATAAAAATCTCAAATTAATCATATGGTTTTGAAATGTTTGGTGTTTTGTTTAACCGTTGCCATTTTATACGATTTACTAAAATTTTTACGAGAAAACGTGTCTTTAGTGATTTTTTATAAAAAAATCTCGAGTTAATCGTTTAGTTTGGCAATGTTCGGTGTTTCGTTTAACTGTTGCCGTTTTATACGATTTCTTTGAGGTTTTACGAGAAAACGCGTCTTTTGCGATTTTTAATAAAAAAATCTCGATTTAATCGTATAGTTTGGCAATGTTAGGTGTTTTGTTTAACCGTTTCCATTTTATACATTTTACTTCAGGTTTTGCTAAAAACAAGCCTTTTGCGGTTTTTATTGAAAAACTAAAACGGTAAGGCAGATTGAGACGAAACGAAAGACGTTCCGATCACGGTTCAGAGTACGATCGAGTCGAGGGGCATATATCGAGTACGATACCGTGATGGGATCCCACTGCGCCCACATTCTCATCCCAAGGTCAAGAAGCTCGGCCTGCTTATTCTTTTCCTGTCCAAGCGCCCTTGTTTCTTGGCATATTCCTTCTCATATGAATAGTCCGCGAGTTGAGTGAGATGTAACCTGCTAACCACGCCATGGCACTCACGATTATCGCCATTGGTCCTTTGCACATCCTTGATCCCCAAGTACTGGGTTGCAAACCGCTCGCGGCGAACCTTCACCATCTCAATGATTTCTCTCTTTCCCTCTCTGCGTGGCTGTGAACTTTTTTGTCGGATAACTCCAATGACATGACGACAATTATTCTCGTGATCATCCCTCATACGGGCAACTTCCCTCTCGGCCCACTCTTGAGCGTGAAGGGAGTTAGCGTTAATCTCCTCTTTAAGACGAGCAGCCTCCTTTTCTGCTGCCTCAGCTCTTGATTCGGCCTTACGGGTCTCCGCATTACTCGCATTCAAAGCCTAGTTCATAAAACGAAGACCCGGCAATAAAAAAAATTATTATATTTTGATCATATGCGGGGCAATCGCAAGAATAAGCGAAGAGTAACAAACCTTGTTATTCAGCCTTGATGCTTTCGTAATATGCGTCAACTCGGCCGGCCTAACCTCGGACGGAGGAACCATAAAATCAATGTAATCAGTTATATCAATCTCTACATCATCACTGGCCTGGCCCTCTGGAAAATCGTCAAACCACTGGCTCATATGAACGGGAACGCCTCTATCCTTTGGAGATCTCGACATCTCTCTCGCCTCTCAACCGGCTCGCTCTGCTGAGAATGAGAAAAATGATATGCAACGGTACGACGGACTCTCTCCAAAGAAAAGTGTCCCCAATAAAACGGATCACCAAGGAGAAGGTTCCTGACTTGCTTGAGATCCTTGGGTTTCGAAGCAAAAAGGCCAGTCACTGCAAAACATAAACAGCATACCCAAAGACATAAAATCTGAATACCCTTTTCGCCCCATTCACTCCTGAACATGGGGATGCAGCTCTCCTCTACCGAGGCACTATCGATTCGAACGTAAAAGAAAAACTCTTTCCAATCATGACCATTGGAGGAAAATCTCTCAATGATCGACATGTCCGCCAGAAGAGATAGGTAATAGTAACCCTCGCTCTTGTGCTTGGGCGACAGCATGGCCTCGAGATAATCCGTGCTTATGGCCATAGCGCGCTTGTTACTTAGTAACAAAACTCCGATAAGATGCTGCAGCCCGGAAAGATAAGTTGACAGATCGACAAACCGAATCGATTCAAGACTTTGACTATGGCCTGCGGAATGGGAAACCATAATTGGCAATGAAGCAAGAAAGTTTTGTACCACATAAAATTACACGGAGGCGGATGCTTGGCATCTTGATCACGTTCGGGAAGCCAGAATTGCACCGAATTTGGGATCATGCGGGAGCCTCACATAGCCTTGAGGAAACAAAGGGAACTCCTGATCGGACCATTCCTGTTCTTCTTTAACCCGGTTCTCAAAGGAATCCAGAAATTAGGTGGGGGGATTCCAGCAGCACATACGTCATGCCAATACCTCTCGGTCTCCTCGCCATCCGCCGTAAAGCTCAAAAATACCGGTTCGGAAGGTCACTACCAAGGTCGCTCGGATCCAAAATAGACGGATGGGCATAATCCAAAAGTCTCCACTCATTGGACATGATCAACGAATAAGTATTGGAAGATTCAAAGAGAGAGAGAGAGAGAGAGAGAGAGAGAGAGAGAGAGAGAGATAGAGAGAGAGAGAGAGAGAGAGAGAGAGAGAGAGAGAAACTACTCTACCTTAGGATAAATTATGTGCAAAGAAGTGAGTAAAGAATTTGAATATTACTCCACATATTTATAAGCAAGATTTTACTATTCGTCTTCGGACTTTTGGTCATTAAAGTTCCGCCAAAATCTAACAAACTTGCTTAACGAGTTCAGACCGCTTGCAAGAACTCTGCGATTCTTACAAACTAGGGGGCTCACTGTTGGGGTCAAAATTGGTTACGACGGAATCAACGACCAAAACTTTATAAAGGTGCGAGAACGTGTCATGGAGAATTCTAAAGACTCTCCGAACAAAGGAGTTCCGTAAACTTAGCAATCACCATCATGGAAATCACCGGCAAATCAAATAAACAAATCACGGTCGTCCGACTAGCCAACTTAGCAAGATCGACTGCAACTTCCATCTGGCTCAAGGGGGGGGGGGGCTACAATGTTTGGTGTTTAAACCCTAATTCTAGCCGCCTACATCTAGTCTCTCAATCTCAAAAGTTTCGATCCCTTATTATGTGGTTTGGATTCCCTTTTTATAGGTGTAAATGTCGGCTTGCATTAGGTTAAACCCTTCCATATTGGTGAACATGGAAGAATTCCGTTAAGTGGAGAAGGGGTCAGGCCCGAGGAACCTGGATGCAGGGTTTGGGCCATGGGTCCCTTCGGAGCATGGGTCTAGAGGCCGGTGCCCAACCCGGAAGCTGGAGGAATCTGGTGCCTGGATATTTTTTCCCAACAGTTTTCCCCTTATACCTTGATTTCATCGATGGAATCAAGGTATAAGTTGTGTCTAGGTGGACCGTAGTTACTTTATCTCAGCAGATTCCCCTTAAGTAAGGCATCGCTCTAGGCGCCGTATTATCCAGGTCCTTGTTTAGGCCGGGACCGTGATTAGTCCCTGGAGTAAGTCGTATTTCCCTTGGTAAAATGGCGTTCAGTAGATATCTTCAGGGCCTGAGCCTTATGGAGTTGATTACGCGGAATTGTGATTTGGTAGACGATTTCTGGTCGGAGTATAAAGGATTGGGCCGTAGATTCGAAAGAGGTGACGTATCGGGCCTATGGGCTGAATCTTTTGGAAGGAGAAAATGGGCATTAGAGTTGGCCTATAGTCGCTTTGATTTTTGGCGCTTATTTTAGCGTGTGGCGACATCTTCGAGGCACGTAGAGATCATCTTCTAGGGTTTACTACTTCACACTCTCTCGCACCTCTCGATATTCCCATATCTTCTCCTCTTTTCTTCCCTTCCTCCGGCGATTCTCGCGGCGATTCTTCCTCTCCAAAGATTTCTTCCCTTTTGGAACAAGTAGCCATTTTCTCTCTTCTTTCTCTTCGTTTAGTTGTGAAATCAGGGCGTTCTAGCTATTATTTAGGTATGTCTTCGATGGGGAGTAGAGTCAGGTCTAGGAGAGAGATTAAGACCCTGGCCCCGATAGGATCCCCTCTGCCTTTTGTCGATTTGTCCGTAGAAAGCCCTAGGTCCGACTCTGTGGATGTAGTGAGGGAGGTTAATGCTAAAGCGGAGGTGTGATAACCCGCCCATTAGGATAAAACGGTCGAGATCAATTGGTCGAGAAGATTGGTCGAGTATCCACTTGGTGGTCGAGTCGCAGACGATAAAGGTCGATCGAGAGTTTCAAGTTCGAGATGGTCGGAGAATGGATTGTGATTGAACAATGAGGCGATATAAGCTGTTCTACCGTGTTATACAAAGTGTTAGATTGATCAGACGGCTGTTTTGGAAGCATAACATTTTTGAAGCACGACGGGTTAGAAGCACGACGGTTCTGAAGCTCGGCGTTTCTTAGTCACGAAGTAATCTGCAAAACTTCGTAACTATCAGTATTATATTATTCGGAGACATAATCTCGGAAGCAGGACGGGAAGTAAGCAGGACGGGAAGCAAGCACGACGGGATCGAAACACGACGGGAAAGCCCGAAGTTGGGCGAAAACCCAAATTTTGATATCAAGGGATTTTTCGAGAAAGCCGGAGGTTCGGGAAATATTTTTCATCAAGGTTAAGAATTATTTGGAGTCTATCAAGATTATTTAGAGCATTAGAACGGGAGCGGAAAAATATTCAGGATTACGGGTCAAAGAAATGCCGGAAGGATCGAAAATCGCGTAAATGAACCGAAAAGCTCGAGGTGTCTCAACGCATGCCATCAGGACGTGGTGTCCATCATACAAAAAAAATGAGTGTCTACACAAGCACGAGGTGTCTCCGTGCAGGGAAGCCACACATGCAGCTTTACATATGGAGCACGAGGTGTCGCCGTGCATGCAGTCGAAGCATGTTGATCGACATGTAGCGGGCGGTGTGTCGCGATGCATGCAATCCAGCCATGATGAGAGACATCTGGACGTGGCTGTGTCACTTTTCATGAGCCTAAGCCATGTACCAGGACATGTGTGCGCCCGTGTGTCACCACGCATGCAACCGGAGCCATGCGGGATGACACACAGTCGCCGGTGTGGCTCGATATTACTGGTCGATGGTTTCTATAAATACCCAACACCCCCCTGCTCGTTTTCATTCATACCAGACACAGAAAACACACCAATAAACGTGGCGAGAGAGAGAGAGAGTGAAAGAAAGAAGTGATTCTAAGAGTACGGTCAGTTCTAAAGACCGATACTCCATCGAGAAGGCCGATGCTGTCCAATCGGCGATTCTCTACGATTGTTATGCCGAAGCTCTGCCCAAATCAATCTGTCCACTCTAGTATTATTCTCTGATGATGAAGTGGAGGTTCTGTCCAAGATCAGTCGAAGTTCTGAAGCCCGATCTACCAAGAAGGCAAGTTCTGTCCAATCGACGATTCTCTATTATTGTAACGCGGAAGCGCTGCCCAAATCAATCCATCCAAGGCAGTAATTTTATTCTACAATCAGGGGGAGGTTCTGTCCGAATCAAGATCAGTCCAGTCCATTCCATTCAAGTCGTCCATTGGGTTTTGGCCAAGTCCTCTCCGATCAACCAGCTGCTTCTCGCCTAGAACACTGTGAGTTGGTTATTTTTGAATTCTGTTTGGAATTTAGGATAGTTATTGATTCAGTTCCACTTGGAACTTAGGTTAGTTCTGTGATTTGGTATTGTTTGAATTCCGTTTGGAATTTAGGATAGATCGAGTCTGCATATAGATTAGAATGATCATACTATTTATGGTATAGTCCTTAGGGTTATTTTGCTAATTAGAACGGGACTCAGTTTAGCACGGGCTAAGCTGAGATTAAAGGAAATTAAGACTGAGTTAATAACCTGACTAGGATTAGGACTAGGACTAGGATGCATCATGTTTTCTATTCTTGTGTGTTGATATGTTTGAGTGCAGGTTCCCGTTATCTAAGGATAGTTTCATAGAAGGAGGCGGAACTATCTTGGTAACGGTTTGATTGAGTGATTTCTTGTTTATATAATGCTTGTTGATTGAGGTTAGTCAGCTCTTGGTAAGGGAGTGACTAACCGGTTGAGTTGTTATTTATTAAGTATTGTTATTTACTTGTTTAGGTGTAAGTACTAAGTGTCTTAGGCCATATAGGCCGGACTACTGGTACTAGTGATTAGTGTTGAGTCTAGATAATATCGCTAGGTTGTTAGGTTCTGGAATCTATGTCCTTAGGCTAGGTTTTGGAATAAGGTTGTGTTTAGGTTGTTAGGTGTGTGTTTTCGAAAGCATGTGTGTAACCCGCCCATGCTAGGCATGTTTAGGGGTGATTAGTGTTTCCTCAGCCTCGTACCCAGCGGGTTCAAGGAAACCCCTTATTTGTTGGATCGGGAAGACTCAGATAGACTGGGTCATGGCCTATGGCTGAGTATTACACGACGGTGTAATGTGGCAGTGACCCGATGGACTGTGGGCTGTCGCGCGGTGACCCGAATGACTGTGGGCCGCGGTCGGTTGAAAGTTCCTTCTTCCGGCCTTTGTGGTAGGGAGTTAGGATGTTGCAGATGTTGAGGAAGAACACGAAGTCACCATGGCCCGATTTAGAGTGTTGTGTTGATTTAGAGTGTTGAGTCGAGTTTAGGGTTATGGAATCCTAGGGAAGTGTAACACTGATATACAGTGTTACGCGTTAGATCGAGTCGTGATTAGTTAGAATATTATTATTGTGATATTGGTGATTGATTTGTTTTGCAGGTTTCTAACATTGAGTCCTACTTCCGGGTTAGGTACCGGATTAGGCTTTGTGTCTATTTGTTGTGTTGACCTGAAGTTAGCTGTTATATTGTTTGGGGGACTGCTTGTGAAGGGTGGTGGATATTAAAGCTATGCGGTATCATTGGTTGGCCGATCATGTTCTTGTTTGATTGTTGGTCGACCGATTAATGATGCTTGTATAGTCTAGGTGTCTAACACTACATGAGTATTGAACTCAGACGTATACATGGTTAACTAGGGATTGGTTGTTGACTTGTCTTTATGCAGGTTCCCGTTATTTTGAAATTGGATCAAGGCAGGAGGCCGGGTCTAACTGAGTAACGGTTTGAGTGGGGAGTATTATTGTTATTGCTTGTGTAGCCTAGGTTTTCATTGCATGCTTAGGCTAGATTGATTGTTATTTTGGGTTGTATGGGTTAGTTATTAGGTTGCGGGTAGAGACCACCAACTCACTGAGTAACATTAGGTTACTCATCCAACTCCGTTGTCCTTTTTGTAGGTATCTTTAGATATGGATGACCGTGATAGCTTGGAGCTGGACGTTAGGACCACCGGGGTAGATTTTCATGCCTTTTGTATACGGTATTGTGTTATGTGTTTAGTTGACTGGATTTGGCATTAGGCCAGGCCCAGTCTTAAATTATTTAGTGTATGAATATTTCTTAATCAATAAAGTATTCGTTTTATATGCGCATCATGAGTACTCTGTTATTTGACTAGTCCGGTCTAACACAACGTTAGGTCGTGGTACGGTTTGAAAAGCCTTAGGCCCTGATCTAACGGAACCGTTAACCCCGGGTGTATGGGTTGCAAAGCCTGAAGTTAACGGGACGTGTAAGTGGGCGAACTGGTCTAGGTTGTGGATTAAGTTCTGCGACTTTTGACCAGATTGTCCCTAGCCCGTCACGTAGCACTTCCGGACCATGGTGTTGGGTTGGACGGTCAGTCATGTTCTTGTTTGATTGTTGGCTGGCCAGTTGGCCTTTCATCTCCAACCCTTGGTGTAGGTCGGTCCGTCGGTCTTGTTCTTGTTTGATTGTTGGCCGGTGGTTCGACCTATGTTTAGGACGGTTCGGGGGTGTTACAGGAGGGGTCCTCATCGATTGGTCCTCCCTCGAAGATAGGGGAGAAGAAGATCGGGGAATGGAGGAGGAAATACAATCTCCTTAGAGAAGTGGTGATCCGTGCTCCGAGCCCTTCCCAATCTACGAGGCTTATTTCGTGTCGGGATTCAGGGGTCAGGTTCCTTCCTTGGTGGCTAAGGTGTAAGAGTTTTTTGACATATCCCCGGGCCAAGGTCTTCGGTCTGGAGACTCCTCATAGTGATCCAGAATCTAGGTGAGCTTGAGGGTATCTTCCTAGGGGTGAGACAGGTCTTGTACTCCTACTTCGTTACCCCCTTACATAGCGGCGGAGGCAGATATTATTTCCATCCTCGATTCCGGAGTCCCCTCGTACGAGAGATCTCCAAGAATGAGAAGAAATTTCACCCAGTCTTTAGCGGATCGTGGTCTGAGAAGTTTACATTCATGAGTAGCTCTGGAATTTCCACCATCTGGATCATAGTTGGTAGGTAGCAGTAGTCCTCTAATGGGTTGTTATCAATGTCCTAACTCTCTTTTTCCTTTGCAGATACATCTCATTCATTAGCAGGCGAAGGGAAAAAAGCAGTTGAGCAGGCTCTGAAGCTTCCTAAGGAACGTCGCAGAGTCAATTTTCTCATGAGCAAAGAGGTTTTAGAGCGTTGCAGCATCTGGGGTAAGTCCCGTAAGCTTCTTTGTTTTCTGTTGATTTGTCGTCGTGGTGAAGCGTGTCGCGATTAGACTAAGTTTCATTCTTTCAGGTAACATGTCGGGATCAACTGGATAAGAGGCGTTGCAAGCTTTCAACATGGCGATGGAGAAGCTTTCTGCCAAGAAGCCAACATCCAAGGCCGCGGTTACTGCTCAGGAAGATGATGAGGTCCAGTTTCTTTGATCCAGCAAGCGCAAAGCTCCGGCCAGTGCGACTCTTGCCGCTTCCAAGAAAAAGGCTAAGGCTGCAGCGACTGCTCCAGGGATCTCTCGTGCTGCTCAAGATAGGTTGGCGATAGCTCTGGCTGATCTTAATGAGAAGGTTTTTCGTGCAATTCCATGTTATCTACCTGCGGGTGATCTCCACATTCAGACTCTGCAGCGCGATCTCCTTGAGGTGCGTGGTTCTTCTCTTTTATTGCTTGTAATGCTTGCACACTGGTTTTTATTGGGTGGTGCTTTTCTTGCAGGCAACGTCTCATCTGTCTCTTCTCAAGGACATGGTAGCTGAGAAAGTCTCCGGCCAAAAGAAGGTGGAGGACTTGATGTCTAAGCTTTGCGAAGAGGACAATCGTGGCCTGTCCCGGGGGAAGGATATCAAATATTTGCAGCTCAAGCTGAAGAAACAGGAGGATGCCGGAACTATAGCCATCGCTGAGAACGTTTCTCTTAGGAAAGAGTTGGAGGAGCTGAAGGAATTGCTGTGCGGGTTGAAGTCCGAGAAGGAGGACTTTGATGATGAGAGGGTCGTAGCAGTGCAAGGAGCTACAATTGCTGCTCGCTAGGAGCTGATGCGAGAGTGGGTTTGCGGGTAGACTGATAAGTGGAGGCCATTGGAGGATATTGAGTGCTACAAAAAGGTGAAGGTTGTTGAGGCTGTGCGCCAAGGTCTACCTACTCCTTCTTTTGAAGGCGAGCCTGCTGTCAAGGGGATGGGAGCTCCGAGTGAGACTCCTCTGTCTCTACCCGTTGACGATCCTAAGGCCTCCTCTTCTGCCCCTGCTGACGATCCCAAGGCCTCCTCCTCTGCTTGATTTTTCTTCAAAAAATGAATTATGTTTTCTGATGCCCTTTGTTTGGGTTTTGTTGTCTTGTTCCCTTCGGGGTTTAGAACTTGGTATTGGGCCTTTGGCCCTGTTTTTTGTAAAACTTTTATGGCCTCTTGAGGCCCGTACTTTAAACCCTTTTTCCGGATTACTGCTTTTGCTGTCGATTAAAATGTTTAGCTTGGATGCTTTGTGGATTCCACCAAGTATATTGTAGATTTTTCCAAATGCTTTCTTGGGTGTAAGACATCGGCCCCAAGGCATTCTGAGCTTTTTGGAGGAGAGGGTTCCTGGGCCCTCTGATATGAGTTAAGGACTGATGAGAAGTTGAAGGCCCTTAGAAGATTCTAATATTTCCCTTATCCTCAGGGGACTTACAAGTCTGCATTATAAGAATCGGATGTTTGGGCCCAATGATGGTTGTCTTGGAGTTGACTTGTGAAAACAAATTACCATGAATTTGGGATTCAGGGATAGAAACGAAATGCAAAACTCGAAGGTTTTAACACTTGGGACCCGGGGGTCGTGGAGGATTCCAAGAACCCTGTTTAGGCCTGAGATCTTTGATTGGGGCCTGCGTTCCCTTACTCAAACATGGAGATATGAGAGCTCTTAGAACGTGGAAGCTAAAATGGTAGGCTTGCCGCTTGGGCATGGAGATTTTGGTTGAGCCTGGAGACTCGTTGTTTGACCCCGAAGGTTTTTCTTAGACTCTAAGGTTTCTAGCTGGGCCCGGGGGCAAGGAGTGTAAAATTCGGGATTTTGAACACTAGGAACTCGGAATTTCATGATTTAACCCTGAGGTTAGTTTTTGGATTTTGTGAATCCAAGTTGATTGCTTTACTACAAGGAAACTTGTTTAGAACCCTGAGGTTACTGAGTAGAATCTAAAGTCCTTGACCTGGACCCGAAGGTGAGTAGGTAAGAGATGTGAAATTCGGGATTTTGAACATCTAGGACCCGGAGGTCATTTTCTTCGAGATCGTATTCTTCCTCCCTTAGGTAGGCCACTGCCGATCTCGCATAATTGGTATAAGAAATTTAAAATTCGGAATTTTGAACATTTGGAACCCAGAGGCTCGTTGTCATCGGGATCGTATTCTGCCCCCCTTAGATAGGCCACTACCGATCTCGGGTGAGGATTCGCATTCTGCCACTCGGAAGTAGGCCACTATCGAGATCATGTATGCTGCACTCTGCTTTCTGCAGAAAGCCGCTCTTAGTCTTATATGTTTGTGATGGGGTGGGTCTACTGGGAACTAGTGAGCCACGTACCAGACGTGCTACTTTCAACGTCTGGATAAGTAGGATAGAAGTCCTCCCAGGGTTTTATGCACCGTCTGCTCCCTGAAACCATGAGGCTGATCTCAGTACTCTGCAGTTATACGTCATGCCCCCTGCATCGCATTTATCCCGGGGCATGTTTGATGCATGGATTGATGCATTACTACATGTGGCCCCCGAGTAGGTTTACGGCTCGAGGCCTCTACGCTTAGTCGGAACTAATATTTATTATATAAGCTTAGTCCGGAGACTTTTTTAGCATACATAGAGTAGGAAACCAGTGTACTTAAAATATATAGATAACTAGGTATCTGTTGGGCCCGAATTTAGCCCGTTAGCTGAATTAATGGGCCGAATAGTAGAAACTGTTTGCAAAGCATTACGAGCCCATTAGGGAGCCTCCCCCTCAAATGAGGGTCAAATGAAATCGTTACCTATCGGTAAAAACAGGTCACGAACAAAAGATTCGGGACCTCATTTTCAAAACAGCTCCGGAGAAACGTGCAAGAC
>CAKOAT010047711.1:62202-126684 GCA_932364175.1 Eruca vesicaria subsp. sativa | reverse complement strand
AGAATGTACCTATCCTCTCTCTGTAATACCAATCAGGACAAGGAATCCGTACACTATCTCTCCAAGAACCGGTTCTGAATTCGAAAACCTGCGCCGTGGAAGAATCAGACTGGTCGATAAACGTTACGATTCTGTAATCGTTGGAAACCGGATCATAACCGAAACCAAGAATGTTCGAATCTCGGTATATACCGGGATTCGGTACGATCTTGAACCGGTTGGAAGATGGATTCCAAACCAATAAAGTGTGATTCTTTAAGGTCACACATAACGTCCCATCACAATGAAGCACACATGTAGATTCATCAATCATGGACTGATGTTCCAAAGGGAAATCAAGCTTACGAGTTGTTTCTATAACCGGATGCTTGTCTTCCACGTCAAGCAAGTAGAAACCATTGTCGTAAAACGACACAAACTTCACTGGAGAAATGTCACGGTACCTTTCAGCGAAGCCACGGCTGTTGATAACATCTCTCCATGTCTTGCAGACGCATCTGAATCGAGCAAGATCCTTTATGGTTAGTCTCGCGAGAATCTCAATGGCTAGTTCTTCCGAGAGATATTCCGACATTTTATGTTTCTTTTTTGTTGTTAAAGGATTGGTCTATGTTGTTATTTGCCTGTTGGTTCTTTATAAAAGTAAATGCACAAGAAAAAAGTTTCGTGCGTTTGAAATGTGATTAGACTATTACTCCAAAAGGAAGATGTGGACACCTATTCCACGTGTTCACGTAATCACTAACGTAACTTTACATGAAGTTTATTATTTATTACAAAAATGCCTTAAGATCAAAGGCTCGCGCAAGAGAAACGCATGCGTATGATATCATTGATTAAACGTAAAGCTTAGAGTTACTAGTATTAGTTTTTGACATTGATTAAGGGTCTAACTGGTGACCAAGGAATGAAAGGGAAAAAAACATTCCTTATCATTCCTAATTTGTTTTACCATTTATAAGGATTAATTTTTACTTTCTATTCCTTTTCATTCCTTGTATTCTAGTGGAATATAGAACAAATTTATTCCTCACCAAAATTGTTAAGGAATCATTTTCCTTTTCGTTCCTAGAATTTTATTCCTCTATATTTTTTTCCTATTCATTCCTAATGTTTCTATGATGGTCACCAGTTAGACCCTAAGTTGCACTGAATACGCTTACGTCGTTTATAACGCAGTGTGTGTTTAGATAAGAGAGGCTTTGGGTGGAGTCATTGACCAAACCTCTTGCAATTTCATTAATTTGTTTAAAAGAAAATGAGAAGACCGTTGAACGTGAAAAAGTCTCAAACGACGGCAAAATTGCGCAATTGGTTAAGTATTTTTTCTCTCTCTTGATTGATACTCCTATTGTGTGTGTGATCCCGATGATAACCATGTGCAAACAGAGAGTAGTATCAATCAAGCACAATGGGTGAAGTTTTTACACACTTTATCGTTTACAATAGCTATATACCCTGAGATTAAGAGAAAATATTTAGGTTTTGCGGAATTCTTAAATGGGTAACAATGATAGTATAAGAAGCGTTTGAAGTTTTCCATGAGATGGTAAGATCAAGCAAACACAAAAATAAATTAATTAATTTAGTGTTTAGAATATATAATAGCTTGTTTTTACAAATACCCGGCTGCTAATTAAGTGCTTCTCGTATCCTATAGTTTAGTCTAGTTTCTCTAGTAAGAGCTTGTTTTTACACTTGCGCCTTGTTAAAAAATTAGATTTGGAAATTGACATGAGGAGCATTACATGTTATGCTTATAAGCATAGTTGTTTTTAGTTTGCAAGAGTGTTTCGAAATCTTTAACTCCCGTAATCATTCAGATATAAGAAGCATTCGTGATGTTGGATTTGCTGGCAATGAAGTCACGCTTGAAGGAAAAAAAAAACTTATTAGCCTCTCCTATGGACTCTTTTTGCCTTGAGTTTTTCATTGGACTAGAAACTGAAATAATGTCTCTTCCACTAGAAGAAAGACAGAGTTTGAAAAAAGTAAGATATCTCAGTTTCTCCTCTTCTTCATGCTTATAACGCTCAACATGTTTTGTGGTAGGAAAGTAAAGCGATTATGTAAATATTATGTGTGTTTATCCTAGTTGAAGAAATAAATTTGGTGATTGATGTTTACGCTAGCCCTTGATGTGATGAATATAGTCGCTTTCTGAAGAGAGAATATTCAATAGAATGTTTCATAAATTTGAGTACTGAAAAAAAACAAAAACGTACCGTTCGATTAATGTGATGGGTGCTTGGTGAGATGATACGTTAATTGACTTCGATTTACATTTCATTTACCTACCGTTCTATTCACGCATCTGTCATTTGGCTATCTTCTCAAGGTTGATTGCTAAAACTATTATACTATTGAACTATGGTCTTGTTCTAGAGAAAACTATACAAAGCAAAAGCTTGCAGTCACATTATTAATGTCGTTTCTTCACACGTTTCTGCTGTTTCTTTTTAAGGCTTAACTAGTCAGTGTGTCGTCTGGCATTGGAGGAGATTTTACACAATTTTTTTTGAAATTAGCTTTTACACAACTTTCAGAAGAAAACCAAACTGTCAAGTTGCAGGTTATCTTATGTCACAAAATAATTGCCTTCGCTTTAATTTAGATCAAATCTTCAAAATATGTAGCACATTTCTAAATTTATGTCACAAAAATAACCAAAATAACATTTTATCTTTTAAATTTTATTTTATTTTTAAAAATTTGAAATCTTATCCCCAAAACCTCACTTCTCAACTCTAAACCCTAAAACCTAAATTCTAAACCCTAAACTTTAAACCCTAAATCCCACCCCTTAACTTTAAACCCTAATGTCTATATTAATTTATCATTAGGATATAGATGTATATTTATCTCTTTTGATAAAACATTAAATACTATTTTGGTCATTTTTATTCTTAAATGTTATATTTGTAACAAAAAATAATTTAGTGTAATCCTAGTCATTTTCTCTTTAATTTATCGTCGATCTCAATAAACCGAGTTACAACGTGGTTGTACTTGTACTTCATTTTATAGAGTCTCGAAAGGTTTTTAAAAGAATACATACATGGAGCATTTTTCTTTAATATCGTGGTTAATTATAATAAGGTTAACTAAGAGCAGTTTTATTAAAAACCTATTGATCAATAATGAGCTATTAGCCAAGTCAACAGATCTAAAACTGGAAAGATTCTTGTGAATGGAGGGCAAGACAACGAAAATGAAGCTTATTAAACTTTTGAGATTCGTATAATTCCACCGGCCTACAACCAATCACAAACCGTCATTGTTTGTCTATATAGTATAATATAGTTATGGATAAGTTAAAGATGGGTTATCATTCAACTAACTAAGCTTAATATAGATATATACAAGTTAAGAGAATAATGATCCATCTAAACGACTCTTGGCATATCTGGTAAGGTGGCAGCAATGAACCTTGTAATTAAAGATGTCTTGAGTTTCTTGAAGTAGTAAAACCATAGGAGTAGAAGAAAAGTGTGTATATATAGACGTAAAACAATCACCACATGTCATTCTCATCTCAACATAACACATGATTGCCTAAACATTCATACCAAAAAACACATAACATATGATTGTTTTTGAGGAAGCTGAAAATTTCTCTTGCTAATTCTAAAGTTGGTGATAAAGAAAATAGCATATTCTAAACTAATCGCAACTAATATACATCTCTAACGTAAAGACCTAACAACTTTTTTTTTTTGAATCATCAATATATCTACATTCATCGTATGTTCTTATTTAACCTCAAATTTAGATAATTAACGGATTTAGAATCCAAAAAAATTATGTAAATTAGACGTTAATGAGTGTTAACGTTGTTAAATCCTTTTGTTTTAAAATGTTATTTTAAAGTTTGTTGAAACGACAACCACATCTACCTAGCTTTGGATTCAATAAATGTAAAGAATGTACGAGATGTAGAATCAATGAATATGATGGAGAATGTTCGTAGAAGGGGTAAATAATGGAGGGACCCAAGATAACATTGTGAAATGGAATATAATCATAAATGGGTCACATCTTTAAATCTGATCAAATCGCACGGGAAAAAATGAGTAGCATGTCACATGCATCCACATCATGTTTTGGCTGATCTATCACCCATACACATTGATTACAGCTCACACTGTCGTTCGTATCCATTTGTTTTCTTGTCTCTCGAGTCCAATCTCATCTTTATGTTCTATATCCTTTTTCGAATTTTGAAGCGCATTTGTCTTTTGGGTCCACCACCACCACTTTAATTTCAATCACTTTAAACCGGCCAATTTTCTACTAAAACGAAACGATCCGATCCAAATTGTTGTCTAATTTTTGAGACATACGCCGCTCTATGTAAGTAAAACAATGTCAAACAGTTTATTTTCATGTAACAAAAAACCGGTACATAGCTCGAAGTTATTTAAAGAACGTTAAAACATAAGTTTAATTTCCAAAATCACATGTTAAAGAGCTTCCAAAATGTATGTTTATATATTTTTCTGGAGTATTCCACGTAAATTTTATTATTTTAATGTTTTTAGGCAACTTCCTAACACAAGTCACGAATATAGAGAAAAATGAAAACACACATGAACTCAATTATTAATCTGTGTCTAATGACTCTAATCCATCACAAAAAATAAACTCATAATAATTAGTTTTAAAATATTCATTATGCATGGATATATGACCATACGCCTATATAAAAGACAGTGGCATGCAAAAAGTCTTATCATCTTCTTCATTAAGCATAAAAAATCAAACACTTTCCTCATTTTCATTCGTCGTCTAAAACAATGGCTGGGATTGCCTTTGGTTCTTTTGATGATTCTTTCAGCTTAGCTTCTCTAAGAGCCTACCTCGCTGAGTTCATCTCCACTTTGCTCTTTGTGTTCGCTGGTGTTGGTTCCGCCATTGCCTACGGTTTGTAACTAAACATATCCAAATAATCTTTCATAATCTGTAACAATGGGTCCATTATACTTAATGAATGTGTCACATTTATCATTTATGTATATAGCGAAGCTGACGTCGGATTCGGCTCTTGATACCCCGGGACTTGTTGCCATCGCAGTGTGCCATGGCTTCGCACTCTTTGTAGCGGTTGCAATCGGAGCCAACATCTCCGGTGGCCATGTGAACCCAGCCGTCACTTTTGGCCTTGCTCTCGGTGGTCAAATCACAGTTATCACCGGAACTTTCTACTGGGTCGCTCAGCTTCTCGGCTCTACCGCTGCTTGCTTCCTTCTTAAATACGTCACTGGTGGTTTGGTATGTCCTCATCTCAACGTCCTTATTAGCATAATAAAATAACAGATTTTGTTTCCACCAGGCAAAATTAATAGAAGAAGAAGTCCGTCAATTAAATCATTACTAATGAGTTCTAACAAAATAAACCTTTTAAAAACAAATAAGTTATGTCCAAAACTCTTTGTAGCTTTGTTGGTCTACAAAACATAACAACTTTTTTTGTTTTACATTCGTCTATGGTCTTGGAAGACAATCTCAAAAAAGACTTCTTCATATTCAATAGTTTTCGTTTGTCCATTTATGTATACTATATACTAGACATGTGTGATTTAATTGTTTATAGTGGAAGTTATATAATATTAAAAGTTTTTGTCTAATTCAAATGAACATTATTAGAGTTTCCTTTAGGTTTACTTATTACTAATATACAATTATTGACGCTATTTAATTATTAGAAACTAATAAAAGAAACACTTAAACTATGTGGTAAAACGCAGGCTGTTCCAACCCACAGCGTTGCTGCTGGAGTAGGAGCGATAGAAGGAGTAGTGATGGAGATCATCATAACCTTTGCTTTGGTCTACACCGTCTATGCCACCGCCGCTGATCCCAAGAAAGGTTCTCTCGGAACCATCGCTCCTCTCGCCATTGGTCTCATCGTTGGTGCCAACATCCTAGCCGCTGGTCCATTCTCTGGTGGTTCCATGAACCCAGCACGTTCCTTTGGACCAGCTGTTGCAGCAGGAGACTTCTCTGGTCACTGGGTCTACTGGGTTGGACCACTCATCGGTGGTGGACTCGCTGGAGTTACCTACGGAAATGTCTTCATGACTTCTGAACATGTTCCTCTTGTTTCTGAGTTCTAAGCAATAAAATGTAACGGTTCAGTTTCTGTGTTTGGTTTATTTGTCTCTCGATCAAATCTGTTGCTTTGTTTGGAGTTTGGTCTGGCTTCATTGTAATTTTATGAATATCATCTAATGGAATCAGTTCGTTGTATCTAATGTGGATATATAGCTAATTATAGACATATAAAAACAATCCATCTTCACATTTTCATGATATATATAGTATAACAATAAGACAAATTAATCATTTCACGTCGAAGTTTCGGGATCATCATCAATAGGCAGATTCCTAGGGATGTTCCATTCATGAGCTTTCCACTCTGGCAATTGTTGTATGACGACCTGTACATTCAATAGGTTATTAAATATAATTCAGTCACATGTATATAATTAAAAACTATACATTATATATTTATATACGAGAGATTAATACTAGTATAATACCAATCCAGTTGAATCTGGGTTGCCCACGTTGGTTTGACAAGCGAGTCTCCAATTTTTTGGTTTCTGTGACAATACTACTTTTTATTCCATATAATGTAAGCAGATGATACGAAATTATCTAAAACTAGTATTTAAAATAGGAATATACCCTTTTTAGTTTTTCCTTCTCAATGTCAGTTCGTGGGTTTAGAAGCTCTTTTCCATTTACAATCTGCAAAGAATGATCAGCAAATAAATTGCGTTTTCTGATAAACCATCATTTGAACTATTAATTAGCCTTACTGAAGAAATAAATGGCATCAATTTATTGATTATTTATTAAGAAATTACTGTTACAAAAGATATATGTATACCTCGACCATGCAAGTAGCGCAAGTTCCAACTCCTGCACAGTTTGACAAGGGCTTATTCTGCCAAGTCAATAATTGACACATTAAAATGATACTCCAAATTATTTTAATTAAGAGAAATGATCAAATTGATGGAAAGAAAATTCATACGTAAGGACCATAGAGTTCAATGTTAGAATCCAACATTATGTCTCTAAGTTTCTGTCCACCGCACGCTCTTCTCCAATGAACGTCCGGTGTCCCGTCCGGTAACAACACCGACTAATTAACAATTAATTAACTTTCGAATTAATTAATAATCCATTCAAAATTTCGGTTTAAATCAGTTTTCTATAGAACAACAATGTGATCCAAAGACCATTATTAAAACCTACTATATTCACAATCACTGTACTTATCCTTCTTAAATATATAACTAACAAGATACTAGAAATGATTTGTTAAGAGTTTTTTTTTTTTTATTCGTTAAGAGTTAAGATCACTGTACATGGACGAAGGCAAGACCAACAGCAGGAGGTTCGACATCCTGCTCGTCTGCCGCTGGAGGCTGGCTTGCTGGTGCAGTGCTTATGGCTCGGATGGTCTTGACTCTGGTGGCATTGTGGTTTGAGCGTAAGAAGTACGACTTTGGGTTACTAAGCTTTGTTTTGTGGCTAAAGATATGATTTGGAGATAGAGAAGCTACTAAGCCTGAACCATTCAACTGTACACTCCCCATAGCCTTTTAAAAAAAGACATAAACAGAACCAAAAAAGCGTTGGGACTTTTAATTGGGATAATGTTTTATATCACATCTTGAGGTTCATATGAGAGTGTGTGGTGCCTCCTCTATCTCTTATCTAATGTTGTATATCCGACTGTTTAATTAATTGGCACATGGGCCGAATATATAATACAAAAGCCCATGGGCTTAAGTGACGTTTTCATTTTCCTGTAAAAAACATCAACCGAGAGAGAAAGAGATGACTCTTGAGGAAGAAGAGGAACTGAAGAAGAAGGAGCTTCGAAGATATTAACTTCAATGCCTCATCATAACCTAACTCTTCTCGGCTTCTCTCCTCTAAAGTCTTCATCTTTCGCTCTCTTCCTCAGACCCTTTTCTCTCTACCCAACAATCTCCGCCTCTCCTCCTCCCTCTTCTCGCCGTCCTCGCACCGCCGGTTACCGTCGCAACGACCCTTCTCCTCGCTTCCCTCCGCGACGCAAGTGGAGTAGCGTCGAGGAGGAGAAGAGGAAAGGTATGTCTTCTTCAGACTCCTTCGAGTTTAACAAGAGAAGAGCTGAGGGTAAAGATAAGATAGATAAGCCTAAGAAGAGTCTCAAGAGGAACACTCGTACTCTTAATCCAACCAACACTATTGCTTATGTTCAGGTTTCAGTATCTAAGACTTTCAATCTGTTTGTTGGGTTTTTGTTAAAGTTTGAAACTTTATCTCTCTCCTGGTTGGTCTTGTCGGAAAATTTTAGATACTTGGAACGGGGATGGATACACAGGACACGTCACCATCTGTGTTACTCTTTTTTGACAAACAAAGGTTCATCTTTAATGCTGGAGAGGTTAGTGTTCTGCATGCTATGATCATAACTAATATCAGTGTTCTAAAAATCGGTCTGCCTAGTTGGCAAATTAGACCTAAACAAAACAATTTTTATTTGAAAATATCTGTATAGTCGTTCAAAAAATTGGTTTAGGCGCCCGTCTAATTAATAATCTCATGTAAAACGCCTAACTACCGCTTACTGATATCTTTAAAATTGACTAATATAGCTTTTATTAGTAGCTGTAATCTTACTTGCAAGTTACTCGAATTTGTAGGGCTTGCAACGTTTCTGTACAGAACATAAAATTAAGTTATCAAAGGTATGTCTAGTTTTTGTGTCTCTTTTTTTGTATGTAATGAGTTTATTTTTCGAAATGTGATTGATTTGTTAACCTTTTTATCAGGTGGATCATATATTTTTGTCTCGTGTGTGCTCAGAGACAGCGGGTGGACTTCCAGGTTTGTTTTCTTGATTCAGCTTCAGTGTGTTTTCTAGGCCATTAGACGGTAAGAGATTTTTCTTGTTTTAAATGCTTTAGGTCTTCTATTGACTCTAGCTGGTATCGGTGAAGATGGATTATCCGTGAGTGTTCTTCTCATATGATCTCTTTGTATGTTTCCCTGTGTTTGTGTTTGCCATCAGACAGTTAATATTTGAATGGAATTGCTGATAAACTTCTAATCTTTCGTTTTGTTAAAAAGGTGAACGTATGGGGTCCTTCGGATCTCAAGTATTTAGTTGATGCTATGAGGTCATTCATTCCTCGTGCCGCAATGGTTCACACACGAAGTTTTGGTCCATCTGACTCCACGCCTCAGATTGGCTCAACTAAAGCCAAAGACGATCCCTATGTTCTTGTGGATGACGAAGTTGTGAAAATCTCGGCTATTCTCCTTGAACCAAGAAGTTGTTCAGAGGAACCAGGAAGCAAATCTGGTGAAACGTCAGTTGTGTATGTATGTGAATTACCTGAAATCAATGGTAAATTTGATCCAGCAAAGGCCATGGCTCTTGGACTGAGAGCTGGTCCTAAATACGGTAAACTTCAGTCTGGACAGTCAGTGAAGTCAGATTTCAAAGATATTATGGTTCATCCGAGTGATGTGATGGGACCTTCAGTTCCTGGTCCTGTTGTTTTGCTTGTGGACTGTCCAACAGAGTCACATGCCGAGGAACTGCTATCTATTCCATCTCTGAATCGTTACTATCCATGTCCTGATAATGAAACAGATGGGGATAAGTTTGTTAATTGTATTATACATTTGAGTCCAGCTTCTGTGACAAAGAGTCCTACTTACCAGAGGTGGATGATGAGATTTCATTCTGCGCAGCACATTCTCGCTGGACATGAAACGTGAGAGTCCTCCTTAGTTAATGGTTCTTTGTTAATCAGAAGTTTTTTATTTTTTTTATTTGTCTAATAGTTTGTTTTGGTGTTTGGTCAGGAAGAATATGGAGTTTCCCATCCTGAAAGCAAGCTCTAGAATTACAGCTAGACTTAACTATCTATGCCCACAGTTCTTTCCAGCTCCTGGCTTTTGGTCTCCTCAAGATGCTAATGAATCGACTAATCTCGCTTCTTTAAGCAAGGTTAGCAAATGCTATCCTTATGGATGGGACAGAGCTAATTTTTTTTTGTTAGTTCGGTTAGGAGTTCGGTTCAATTCGGTAGTTGTTTTAAAAAAATTCGGTTTTCGTTTGGAACTCGAACCGAGCTAACCAAATTTCGAACCAAAATTAACGGTACTAATTTAGCAAATGTAAACTAAAATTTAATCCAGAAAACCGAACTAACCAAATTCCAAACCGAATTTTAATTCGGTAAGATTCATGTTGAATCGAATACCCGAAAAACCTGGACTACCCGAACGCACATGCCTAGCTGTCCTGATACATTTTTTTGTTGAGTTTGTCAGTTTGATTCTAGTTTTGCTGATTGAATCAAGCTGTATTCTGTTCTTTTGCTTGTCAGTGCTTTGGTTCAAGTCTTGGTGAAAACATTTCCGCTGAAAATCTCCTCAAGGTATTGAATTTTCTTATGCTTGGAGTTCCTTTCCTCTTGTTTTGTTGCATTGGTTTGTTTAGCTCTTAGGTCTCTCTCACACTCTCTCACTTTGTTTTATGGTGCGCAGTTCACTTTGCGTCCACATGGTAACCTTGGGATAGACAGATCTTGCATACCTAGTCAATTAACGTCCACACGAGTAATAGATGAGCTACTCTCAGAGATTCCTGAGATCAGCAGCAAGACCGAAGAAGTCAAGCGGTTATGGAACGGACAACACAACAACAAGATGATGATGATCGAAGAGCCATGGCTGAACGAAAGCACTGTTCCAAGCTGTCTTGAAAACATCAGACGAGACGACATGGAGATAGTTCTTTTAGGCACCGGTTCATCCCAACCCTCTAGATACAGAAACGTCAGTGCGGTTTACATCGACCTGTTCTCTAGAGGTAGCATTCTCTTGGACTGTGGAGAAGGTACTTTGGGCCAGCTTAAACGAAGATATGGTCTAGAAGGAGCTGATGAAGCAGTCAGAAACTTGAAATGTATATGGATCTCTCACATCCATGCTGACCACCACACGGGTCTTGCAAGAATCCTTGCTCGTAGACGTGAGCTTCTGAAAGATGTGCCTCATGAGCCAGCGCTTGTGGTTGGACCTAGACCGCTTAAGAACTTCCTCGATGCGTATCAGAGACTTGAGGATTTGGATATGGAGTTTCTTGATTGCAGGAACACCACATCAACGTCTTGGGCTTCTCTAGAAACCACCAGCCCGGAGAAAACCACCAGCAACGGTAATGCAGAAGGTTCTTTGTTTAGTAAAGGAAGTCCAATGCAGAGTATATACAAAAGACCTAGTAGCCCTGTAATAGACAATGCTTCAGCTTTACCATACTTAAAGAAACTTAAAAAGGTCCTTGGAGAAATGGGTTTGGAGGAGTTGATTAGTTTTCCTGTTGTGCATTGCCCTCAAGCCTTTGGGGTTGTTTTAAAAGCAGCGGAGAGAAAAAACATGACCGGAGATAAGATTCCTGGTTGGAAAACGGTTTACTCAGGGGACACAAGGCCTTGTCCTCAAATGGTTGAAGCTTCAAAAGGAGCAACTGTTCTTATACATGAGGTTTGTTGAAGTTTCCTATTTAAGCAAAATTTGTTATTTAGCGTGTCTCCATTTAACATAATCTTTGTATCTACTATAGGCTACGTTTGAGGATGCGTTGGTAGAAGAAGCTGTTGCTAAGAACCATAGCACGACTAAAGAAGCAATAGATGTTGGATCTTCGGCAGGAGTGTACAGGATAATACTGACTCATTTTAGCCAGAGGTATCCAAAGATTCCGGTGATTGACGAGTCTCACATGCACAACACATGCATTGGTTTCGATATGATGAGTATAAACATGGCGGATTTGCATGTGCTTCCGAAGATTGTTCCTTACTTCAAAAACCTGTTCAGAAACGTGGTGGTTGATGATGATGAAGATGAAGGAGAAGAAGAAGAGAGTGATGGTGTTGCTGATGGTCTTTTGATGAAGAGAGACAACAAAGTCTCGAGCTTTTTCCGCTATTAGTTTACTTTAGAATGTTCTGTGTTTACTTTATTTAGTTTTTGGTTTTAGCTCTGTTTTTCTCTACATCTGTTATTTTTGATTGAATATATTGAATTTTCTTGTACCAGAAATAAATAGAAATTAACTCATAAAATGTGAATGTGAAAGCTTCTTTGGTGCACACAGAATTATCATCTGAGAATGTTCTTTTTTTTTTTTGGTCGAAGAATGTTCATAAAACAGTTAAAAGATCCTGTGATGATAGCTAGTCTTTGCCAATCTCTTGTCAAAACACAAACAATAACTTTAGTTAAGTAAGGACACAACAAGAACAAACTCATAGATATCAAATGATTCAGAGAACAAGTAAGAGGAAGAAACTACACTCTTGAAATTGGTTCAGTTCTACTAGAGGGTTTTCAAGCCACAGTTAAACACAACTTAAAAACTGCAGCGAAACTAAGAGAGATGGTTTTGTTCTTCTTCAGCCACTTCATATACAGAGCTGGACATTGCAACTCGATAACCTGTTGTAGAGTTTAAACATCTCCAAGACAAGTTTAGAAACTTTGAGTTTTGCTAGCAGTGTAGGATTATTCTCTTTAGCATAGACCTCCATCTTCTTCAAAGATGGAAAATAGACCAAAAAATGCTTTATCATTGCCATCTCTTTCGCTGTTCCTTGAAACCCGTGAATCTTCATCACTTTTACTGGACAAAGTGTGAGTGAAAGTCCTTTCTTGTCCTTCCGAGAAATGCAGTCACAAACATCCCCACACTTGTCTGTCACATGGTGCATGAGACCCTATAGACACAAAGGAGACACCATTAAAGAGATTCAAATATTATTAAGTAGACATTCACGAGTTTTTTTTTTTTTATTGGTTACCTTAATGACAAGAGTTTCTAAATGTGGACAGTTCCTTAGAAGAGCTGGCATTGCTTGCCATCCTCGATGCTTGTTACTCCTAACAGCTAATGATTTGAGGCTGTTGGACCCTGGCATCGATTCATAGCACAGAAAAAGCACCTAAGAGCAAGACATATCATTTTGGGATTACAAACCTAATCATATAGAGTAAGATATTCCCCAGAGAGAGAGAGAAAAAACTGACTTCAAGAGCATCAGGAGACAAGCTAAGATTCGGGACATTTCGTATGCCATGAAAGAGTTTCCAAACATTACTGTATTGGAGAGAAACTGTTTCGCTCAACCAACCATCATCTGGTTCTCTAAGTTCCTCGAAGTCGAAATCATGTACGAGGAAGAAGATTTGAGCATCAAGTAAGTTTTCCAAATTAACTACTGGATAGACTTTTGCAACATAAGCAGAGTATTTAAAGTGAAGGAGACTTGGTGTATCAAATGATAAAGTGTGTAAACATTCGCCTAACTTTATTGTTAGGGTCTTGAGGCTTTCACTTGACATTGTGACATCCATACCGTTCCACAACACACGAGTCAGAATCAGTTCCTCAAGGGAAGGCAGAGCACGAAGCAGAATCTCAAACTCATTAGGACAAAGTTCAACCGAGTCAAGAATCAGAGTCTTAAGCAACGGTAAGAAAACACGACCAGCAACCAAGGAAATATCAAGCGTACGGTGTAATTCCAGACTAACTAGTGTGCTGCACTCAAAGCATTTTGGAGGCAGCTGATAGGGACCCCCTTTGCCAATAATGATAGTTAGATCAAGGTCCGAAACACAACGAGCTAACACATTGCTTAACCAACCATCGAAACGATCCCTATCAGCCAGAGTAACACACTTGAGGGAGAATTTCTTTAGTGGAGAGTTACCCTGCAACGTCAAAACTCTATCCACAAAGTCTATGAAGCTCTGTTTGATATCTTCCCTGTCCTGTTTACCCTCTTCAGGATGAAGGAAGATAGTGTCATCAATAATAATACAAGGTACAAAAGCGAGAAGATTGCGCCACCTCTTGGCAAGAATCGAGGTCAAAGCAGCCTCCTTTGTGGTAAGAAAAGGCAGTATATGACAAAGAACCTCGTCTCGAAGATTGCTAAAACAGTCCATTGTATGTTTTTAAGAAGAAAAAGCTCAAAGCTTTTTTTTTAGCCTGTAAAAAAGATATACAAAACATATATCAAGTAAGAACATGAAATTCAACAGGCAACGGAATGTAAATAAAGGAGGAAACTTTGAAGTAAGAAACCCTAACAAGATTGTTCAAAAAAAAAACCCTAACAAGAATGAATAGTAGCACAAACAAGAGATGAGTGAAGTTCGTGAGTTTTACCTTGTTACGAAATTGCTTACTGAGAATCCAACACTTACATGATTTAGGGATTTTCAGTGAGAAGAGAGTAGATGACTGAGATTTGAAAGTGATTTAATTTCTGTAACCCTCTTACAAGAGAGAGATTTTTTTATTTGTCACGCCCAAGAGAGAGATAAAGAAAGGGGTTATTGGCTAAATAGCCAAACTTTGGACCTAAATTAGTTATCTGACACTGATATTGAAATAATGTAGTGTCTGACATTTAGGCTGCTTTCTATCCGGTTTTACCCCTTCCATCAATAGGTACCCAGTTACATGCAAAATTAAACGACGTGGTTGCTTTCTGTGGTGAAGTTAAATAATGAAACTTATAAAGCGCGTGGATAAATAGGATCAACACATATGAACATATACATGGTCTTAATCGAGAAAATGTTTACGTAACGGCGAACATGTAAATAACAGACTATAATAGTCTATTCACTTTTAAATGGAATAGATGACTACAAATATGGAATGGAATAGATGACTACAAATATGGAATGCTATGACGTATTCCATGAAGTTAATGTGCAATACTGGGTAACAGCTATTCCATATTAAAGAGGAGGTAGCCACGTACATTGGTGGAGTTAAGAAAAATATTTTTAGTGTGCACCGATAATCATGTGGACTATGTGCGTATAAGTTTCATTATTTAACTGCGGCAAGAACACATGATAAACACAAATCGGAGGAGAACATGTAAATAAGAGACTATAATAGTCCATTCACTTTTAAATGGAATAGATGACTACAAATATGGAATGAAATAGATGAACGCAAATATGGAATGGAATCATATATTGAACTATTTACATGTTCTCAATGTATTTGGGTTTATCAAATTAGGATTAAATGTGCGGTTGGGGAGCTGCTATGACGTATTCAATGAAGTTAATGTGCAATATTGTGTAACAGCTATTCCATATTAAAGAGGAGGAGGTAGCCACGTACATTGGTGGAGTTAAGAAAAATATTTTTACTGTGCACCGATAATCATGTGGACTAAATTAAAACTTATGTCATTAAAAGATGTATTCCATCTAAGTACCAATATCAGTCATTCTGACGAAACGCTAAAGCACAACGGTGAAGACACTTACGGAGTATCTAGATTTACCAAAGAAAAGGTAAACTTACAGGAATGATTTTGTAATACAAATGGTTTAATGTAAAATTGATTGTTCCGTCATAGAATAGAATATTCTATATAATCTAATGGAATAGATATATATCAATGGGCCCCCATCCGCATAACTTGATCAAACTGCAACGCACGCAACATAGCAAGGTCCTCATCCTCTAAAGCACCATTTATCACCTCAAACCAATGGAGGTTGAAATAGTTGTTCACCCTTTTCTTTCCAATGGGTTCACACCCTGTCTCGAACAATCTAGGTGGAAGGCCTAACTCGTCTATGTCAAACCTAGCATGAAGAAAAATAATGGGAAAAGAGTGAAAACAGAAAAGGTAAACAAGTATGTCATGAAACAAAGCATGATGATTTAACCATACTATGTAGGTTATATTCCATTCTATCGTGGATGGAGTAGATTAAAAGAACAATATACTGAAATTTCTCTACCAATATATATATCAACAGAACCTAAACCCATGTCATGAAACAAAGCATGATATTAATACATATAGAACTTCCATTACATATGGATTAGATGTTCTGTATGTCGGATAATAAACCCAAATGGCGTATCATAAATCTTCCATAAACTAAACCGAAACTGTGATAACTAAACCCTAAAACAAAGTATTAACCATAATACATATATCATAATACGCACATAGTACTTAATATCAAAAATTATCAAACTAAATAAGCTAACTAAACCTAAAAACTAATCACGAAACGAAATGGCCTATCATAAAGCTTCCATAAACTAAAAAAAAACAGTGATAACTAAACCCTAAAACAAAGTATTAACCCTAATACATATATCATAATACGGCCATAGTACTTAATATCACAAATTATCAAAATAAATAAGCCATTAAACTAAACCTAAACATTAATCACGAAACCATTATGGTCTATCATAAATCTTCCATAAACTAAACCAAAACACTGATAACTAAACCCTAAAACAAAGTATTAACCCTAATACATATATCATAATACGCCCATGGTCCTTAATATAAAAAAATTATCAAAATAAGTAGAGAAAAGATTCTTTTCCATTTGGTGACAGTAGAAGTATTTCATTCTATTCATGATTTAACTATGTGTAAGTAGAAGTATTCCATTCTATTCATGAAAGTGAAAGTATCAGTTTTCCATTCCATACTGTATATGGAATGGCAAAGGTTCATCACATAGAACAAATTGACAAGTGAACCAAGTACTTTACTAAACTAAAACAGTGATAACTAAACCCTAAAACAAAGTATTAACCCTAATACATATATGATAATATATTTTTGTAGTACAGTCTGTGGAAACCTTTTAGACAGAGATAGGATTTTTTTCCATTTGGTGACAGTAGAAATATTCCATTCTATTCATCTTTAAACTATGTGACAGTAGAAGTATTCTATTCTATTCATGAATAAACTATGTGAAAGTATCAGTTTTCCATTCCATATTATATGGAATGGCAAAGGTTCATCACGTAGAACAAATTGGCAAGTGAACCAAGTACTTTACTTCAATTCCATTTTAACCAATCGTTTCACGAGGTAGACGCCAATTTGACTAACAGATCGGAGAATCTAGTAGGCAAAGGTTGTAGATTTAAGAAACAGAAAACCTTAATTCCCCGTAGAAAGTAGTAATTGAATAGGAAATTAGAGGAGGTAAAGAGAAGAAACCGGAGAAAGTACCTTCACTGAGAAAATCGTAGAAGAATAGAGAATGAGAAGTGAAGTTGAGAACGGAGAGACGGGTGACTTTTTCTTGAATGAATAACCGAAGTAGATCCCGAAAATGAGGGAGACGGAGGCGGAAGCGACGGGTTCTGAATAACCGGATTAGATCCCGAAAATGAGGGAGACAGAGGCGGAAGTGACGGGTCAGTGGAGGTTTCGTTGGCGACGTTGCATTGTCTTCTGAATTAGTGAGCTATGTGAAAAGAAAGGGTGGACGATGGTAAGACACGATTTACACTTGGTAACCAAGTAAAGTTAATTAAAAATTTTTGTTTTAGCGGTGAAAAGAAGTTGAGCGTGGGGATAAAATAGGAATAATATAGAAAAGAAACGGTGTTATAACATCTGTTAGGGTTTTTGGCTAATAGGCCAATTTTGGGTTTTTGTTTGGTTATACAGCCCAATTCCCCATAAAGAAAGCAACTACAAGGTTTTTGGTAATGAATGACCCGCGAAATGATGTCACCGATTGATCTACCAATGAATGCCACAGGTTTAAATCTACGGTATATCTTAAAATGTTGCTCGGTTTAAGTGGATTGTTTAATTTCTATTGATGTGTTCAATTGGATTTGGTTTTAGACCGGTTTTGAACTATAAGAAAATAAAAACGAGGAAATCTGACAAACATAAATGATAAATAACAAAACAAACAAACTTTTTTTATTCTTTCTTTTTTCTGGTATGAAAAAACTAGATAAATCTCTCTATCTTTTTTTTGGATTAAAAACTTACATGTAAAATAAAACAGTTATTTGTGAGATAACCATAATAAAATCAAAATTAAATTTTTAGTGAGTGTGTAGAGAGAAATAAGAGAGTGAAATTGGTTAATTGGTGAATTTAAAGTTTTTCTTTAAGGTTAGTATATGTGCATTGTGCAATTTCCCTTTAATAAATATAAATTCTGAATTAGTTCAAGATGTGTAAAACTTGGCATGTAATAAATCTTTATTTTTCTTTTATATATCACTCATTTTTAAGCCCAAAAGCCAGATAAGATTATACAATGACAACTAAGAAAGCCTCATATTATAATTGTTGGTTTTAGAATCATACAATAATAAAATAAAAGTAATAAATATTAAAACACATGTGTGAAAAAGAAAAGGAAAAAGAAAAAAGAAAAAAGAAAAATAAAAATTGGGAAGAAGTTGTGAATCGCTTCCATTCTGGATCTGTATTGACTCTCCCTTCCTTCCTTACACACCGACGGTGAGTTTCCAACGATCTCTACTCACTCCGATTTTGCATAACGATTCCACTTTTTAAATCTGCGTTTTAATTTGGTTTTCGCAGGCAGGCGAAATCGAGCTCCCGATCGCGCGAAATTGACCTTGATTGATTGTTTCGTTGTTGTTAGTGTGTATTTGGGGGAATTCGATCATGGATACGAGCAGGAGAGCGGTGGAATCGTATTGGAGGTCGCGGATGATCGATGCGGTTACGTCTGATGAAGACAAGGTAGCTCCTGTTTACAAATTGGAAGAGCTTTGTGATCTCCTTCGTTCCTCTCATGCCTCCATCGTCAAGGAGTTTTCGGAGTTTATTTTGAAACGTCTTGATAACAAGAGTCCGATTGTTAAGCAGAAGGTATTAAAATGTTTGTTACGTTTGTGAGATTATTCGTTTTTGTAGATGTTGTTGCATGTGGTGGGAATTGAGTTTTTTTTTTTTTTTTTGCTGGTTAGTGTCACTTGTGAGATTAGGATTATAGACTAGAAGAGTTGATAGGGAAGTTTAGGATGTTGTTATGATGATTCTTGTAATTGTGAATTGTGGCCCTGTTCGTTCACCTATGGCGTGACATGCAATCAGTTTTAGGTCGCAAGTTGTTGTTCGTTTTGCTGTCGCGCAATCTGCGACCTGCGATTGATCACAGGTCGCTTATTGTTCGTTTTGATGTCGCACGATTGATCAGGCAACCAGTCGCAGGTTTCAATTCAAATCACCCGAAAACTAAAGATTATAAATTAAGAAAATTTAGATCGCGCGACTGGTCACAGGTTTTAGTCACAGGTTGCAGGTCGTGCGAGACGTAAACGAACTTAGTTTTAGTCGCAGGTCGCGCATTACTAAACGAAGGCCTTCCCTTTTTCTCTGTTTTGATTGGCTAAGCTGATGGTTGACTGATTAAATGTTGTTTCTTTGTGATATAATTTGTCTCCCTGAAGAATTTTTCATGTGGGGGTTGAGTTAGTTTCCTGGTTGATGTCTCATTTGAGATTATGATTATAGCTTATAGTTGACTGGGAAACGTAGGATTGTTGGTGAGATCGTTGGTCTCCATGAAGATTTTGATTGAGAATGTTGCATGTGGGTATTGATTTAGGTTGCTGGAGATTAGGACTTAGTTCTTTATTCGTTTGGTTATTGCCTAGAGTTGATAGGGAATATGTTCTGGTTTAAATCTCTCTTGGAACTGTTTATACTGATTCTGGTTATTGTATTTGTATGTACACAGGCTCTTAGACTGATAAAGTATGCTGTGGGGAAGTCTGGCTCAGAGTTCAGAAGAGAGATGCAACGGAACTCTGTTGCAGTTCGCAATTTATTTCATTACAAGGGGTATCCAGATCCTTTAAAAGGGGATGCACTTAATAAGGCTGTTCGAGATACTGCTCATGAGACAATCTCTGCTATATTCTCGGAAGAGAACGGTAGTAAACCAGCTGCTCCTGAAAGCAGCATCAACAGACGCATAGAAGGATTTGGGAATACTAACTTTCAGGTGCCTTCTAATGATAATAAGTCGTTCCTTAGTGAGGTGGTTGGTATGGGAAGTGCATCGATAAAGCAAGGAATCAGTAGTTTTGCTCAAGGTCATTTGTCTAATAAGAATGAGAGTGGAAGCAGCAACTACAGAGGTCCGAATCTCCACAGATCTTTAACTTTGGAAAGTGAGAACTCGGGTAGATATGATCCGGTTAAGCTGGGGAGTGATGGTAAATACGGGGCGTCTAAGAACACGAGTGGTGGATCTTGGGGGCATGTTTCTGGAGAGGCAAGTGAGGGTTCGGGTTCAGTTCGCCTTGAGAGCAAAACCCGTGAGGAAAAGCTACTGGAAACCGTTGTTACATCTGGTGGTGTACGCCTGCAGCCAACTCGGGATGCACTTCATATATTCATTTTAGAGGCTGCGAAAATGGACACTGTTGCTCTAAGCATTGCTCTTGAGGGGAAGCTCCAGTCTCCAATGTGGCAGGTATGTTTATTATATAAATGCAAATGTGCGGTTTTTATTGATTATCATTTGTATTATCCTTCCCTGGCTTGTTCCTTCTGTAGTATTAAAAAGGTCTTCCCACGTTTGTACTTATTAATTCATTTTGGATTTTGTTTGGTAGGTTCGAATGAAAGCCTTATGTGTCCTTGAGGCCATTTTGAGGAAGAAGGAAGATGGTAACTTTTCAATTGTACACACTTATTTTAGTGAAAACACAGATGTCATACAGAAATGCGCAGATTCTCCTCAGTCTTCTCTCCGGGAGAAGGCTAACAAGGTAAGATTATCCTTGTTGCAAGCATTCACAAAGCTCTCGTTTTTGGTATTATCTTCATATGATGGTTAACTCAAAATACTGGCTTTGTGTAGGTTCTGAGCCTTGTAAATGGTGGACAGTCTAAGGGGTTTATGACCAGCTCAGAGAATACGGTGAAGCAAGAGACTGTTGTTGATTTACCTGACTTGATCGACACAGGTGATTCAGATTATACAGCAGAAGATACTTTGAACATGCCAAATGCTATTAATACTGGCAGTACAGTGACGACAGCAGCTCCATTGATGGATGACGATTGGTTTGGGGATAGCACTGACACTGGATTGATTAGCAGTGAGAAGAAAAATGATGATGACCCTTTTGCAGATGTATCATTTCATCCTAATGATGAAAAAGAAAGTGCAGATGACCTCTTCTCTGGAATGACTGTTGGTGAAAAGCCAGCTGCTGGTGGAAATCAAGTGCCTGAGCTGTTTGATATGTTTGGCTCAACTGCAACACTTGAAGCAGAGCCCAAAGATTCTAAAAGCATAAATGATCTGATGGGAAGCTTCTCCATTAACGAAACCAACTCAAGTCAGAAAGGCTCTTCCTCAAACACCCTTCCAGAGAATTTATTTGCAATGCCGAGCACCACCAGTCACCAAGCACCGGAAAATCCTGTTGGAGGCATTCTTGGCTCGCAAAGTTCTGGGTTTATTCAAAACCCCATGGTTCCTGGGGGTGTCATGCCCTTTAATTTCCCTCCTGGGATGATGATGAATCCAGCCTTTGCGTCTCAACCTTTGAATTACGCTGCCATGGCAAGCTTGCTAGCTCAGCAGCAGCAGTACCTTGGTAACATATCCAACTTCCAGCAGTTTGGCAACATGAACGCTCAGGGCAGTGGTAATGGTCTCCCTATGGGTACTAGCGGAGGAAGTCAATCAGCATTCCCTGATATATTCCAGCCAAGTTTTGGAAATTTAGCTCCAACCTCAACAATGAATGGTCCCAAAAAAGAAGATACCAGAGCCTTTGACTTCATCTCCGTAAGTTTTGCAATTTTTCTCCTGATTCTTGACTTAGTCAATGTATAGCTAGTTTGTAGCTTTCTTTTCAACCACCTTAGTCTGATTTACATGTACTGTGATAGAGCAACAACATATATGTTCATGCTGTGCAGGATCATGTTGCATCTGCCCGCGACACAAAGAGAGTATCTTGATGCTTTGCTAATACCCGTGTTACATGTTATTTATTGAGATGTGGACACAAAGAGGAGGAGGCTGAAACGTTTATCTATGAGAGCTTATAAGACTTCAGGGGAGGTTTACTTCATCTGGAAAAAAACGAGAAGGAGAATCTGATATGGTAAGCTTTTGGCTTTCTTTTCTTCCTTGTTTGTCTTCGTTGTCTTATGTTTGGAGTCATTGTTCTTTGGAATGAACATGTAGTTTTAGAACTGCTTTTGTTTTTCACATGTTTGATTCTGGATGTGTTTCTTTTGTCGATTTGCTATATATATCTGAAGAGACTGTGTCTGTGTATCGAAATAGACAAGAAAGGAAATAAAACTAAGGTTACAAAGTGTCTTTCCGTTACACTGTAATGAAGCATGAGAGTTTAGTTTCAAGTCATATCCAGTTTTTATTTATTTATTTTTAAAATCGATATCTAATCTAGTAGCTTCTTACTCACCCTAGTTTTCAGTTAACATTCCTGACTCTTCCTGTCGAAGGCCAACTTAATCATTACACTATCTCCTAACTGTATAGTTTCTAACACGTTTAGGTCTTTCTTTTGGGGAAAGTAGGTTCGGTCTATTATGAGTCAGCTTTGCATGTTATGCCTCGTTTGTTTCATTTAGTTTTTGGCGTTACATAAGTTTATGAGAGCTTAGAGTAGGACCACAGTATTCCATTTGTAACAAATCTTTAACTGATGTTGTTGATAAGAGTGCAACTTTTATGATACTTTCTTCTACCAACGGTAAAGATAGAAAAGAATGAAAAAGTGGTTGAAAGTTACTTTTATTTGGTTGAACAAAAAAAAGTTACTTTTATTTTTATTTTAATAAATGAGTAACGGAAATGATGAATTGACGTCTTCAAAATTTAAATTCTATATTATTTATTATCGATATAAAAAATAGATAATACAAAGTACCCTCAACGGGAAGATTGATAGTGACACACGTGAATAACTTTAGATTCTAGTCTCTCTGAAAGAGGAAACGATAGCATTTAGATGATCATTACAAAGTTAGAAACATTCACTAGTTCTGTGAATCTTGATTTTCTTGTTTCTTTAACCTTTTCCTACTCTGTGACTCTTTGGTATCTCCTTCTTGAATATTTTCTATTATGTTCCTAAATAGTTTGGTTAAAGAATGATAAATCTCTAAGACGAAACAAAAGGTAGACACAGAAGTAAAAAGTTATGTTACACAAAAAAAAATCTTGATGGTAAGTGAAAGATGGGTAGGCTAAGTGTCACTTAAATTGGAGCGTCTAGTTTCACTAGTCAAATTTGGTATTTTATTTTCTTTGATAGTTTGTCACATTTCCACCAAAATTAATTAAATCTTCAAAGTAAGAACTAGATAAGCAATACTAGTCTACTTGTTGACAAAAAACAAGAATGGACTAAAATATATCCACTAATCAAATCTTACCATTGACTCAGTTATCTATACTATTGAAACACAACTAATTATGTATATTTGTTTTTTTTTTCCTTTTTAACAAAAAGAAAACCAATTAACTATGATTTTATGTTTGAATAAAACATGAATTTTTTTCTCTTTGGTGACATAATTATTTTTAATTATATCGCCTTTTATCTACGGTTACAATAATTATTAATTATTCTCATATACCAGAAAACGTGTTAAGTTTTTTTTTTTTTTAAGTATAACGAACAAAAAGGAGAAAAAAAAAAGGAACCTAGGAATTGAACATCATGTGCAGTCTATAAATACATATCTCTCATCCACAAGACACACAAAACAAATTACTCTCTCTCTCCCTCTCAAACTACTACAAGAGATGACGTCATCCAACAGTTCTTCATCACCAACACCATCGTCTTCGGACCAATCTGATGTAACTACAACAACAACAACAAGCACCCACTTGTCGGAAACTTCACCAAGAAACAACAAAAGAAAGAGAAGCAGCAGAGATTCTTCTTCTTCTTCTTCCTCCTCATCTTCTTCTAAGCTCACGCATCCTGTTTACAGAGGTGTACGGATGAGAAGCTGGGGCAAATGGGTCTCCGAGATCCGACAGCCACGTAAAAAGACTCGAATCTGGCTCGGCACATTCGCCACCGCAGACATGGCGGCGCGTGCTCACGACGTCGCTGCTCTCGCCATCAAAGGCTCCTCCGCCGTCATCAACTTCCCGGAGCTAGCCTCTATCCTCCCCCGTCCGGCGTCATCTTCGCCGCAGGATATCCAAGCAGCTGCTGCAGAAGCCGCCGCCATGGTGGTCGACGACGGTGAAGCTTCAAAGACAGAGGTGGTGGAGGAAGCGCCACCGTCGCCGCCGGAGGAGGAGGAGGAGAGTTTGGAGGAGATTGTGGAGTTGCCTAACATTGAAGAAGGGATGGTGAAGTCACATGCTGATCTGGATTATTCTGAGCCGTTGGATTGTTGGATGTATCCACCTCCTCCGGGGATGGATCTCTATGAAGAGTTCTTGGAGTTGGACTTCTTGGAGTTATGGAGCTTTCCTAACACGGAACTGATTAATCCCTAATTAGGTTTAATTTGTAAGTTGCATTTCATGTATTGATAAGTACATTTGTGTTGTCTTTTATTTGTACGGATACGTAGTATAGGAATTTGTAGTGGTAGTATATGTTGTAACATACGGTACCAATGTTAGTATACAGTTATAGAAATGAATTTATATACTTATATTTTATATTTGTTTCTTGTCATACAATTATTGTAGCTTGGTAAAAAGAAAGCTATCGTTACGCAATGTTCTTGTGTGTTACGAATTAACAAAGCCACAACATGTTCTTGTGTTCTTTTTTAACCTATAGTTTTTAGAAGAGTCAATGGCTAGTCTTTGTTTTCCTCAACAGTCAAGTCTTCTCCAATACTCACATGGCAAACTTAAAAAGAGCTCAAAATTTTAAAAATATATCTGATAAGTACAAGATTGCAGATTATTATCTCATTTTATAAGATATGGATGCAAAACATTTATATTATAGTCAGGTGATTCTAAGATTTTCGATTCTAATATTAAACACGCTAAAACAATACTAATGAGGTGCACCAGCCACTATTTCTTTTCATTAATATTATATTTTGGCTTTTTTTTTATATATATTTTATCATCATTCCATATCTTCAAAATCAAACAGTTGTAAACCAAAATTCATACCAAATAATATGTCGAATTTTTTGTCTCGACCAACGGAACTAAATCATCCATCTTATTATTTCATATTACAAGTCTACTCTTTTCTTTGATTTGGTATGTTTCTAGATTGAGATTCATTTGTGAAAACAAATATAATGACATGATCTTCGTTAATAGAAAACAACAGAAAACACGCACATGGATATTTATAACCAGCTGAAAATTACATTTTAAATTTTATATTCACATCTCTTTATGTGAAGTTGTTAACGTGTTAGCAATCTTGTTAAACACGAGTGTTGTATAGTATTTGAGCGTGTTTATTTTTTTGCTTAAACAAATAATTTTAATCGATAATGAGAAGAAGGTGGTGGCGTGGGAAGTAAGAACGATGAACAGATAAATAGGAGAGTCAAATAATGCCGTTGTGGACTTTTGTTTGTTCTGTCAATTTCTTTTGACGAGTTCATATCAATTTTACCGTTGTACAAAAATAGTTTTGGACACTTGATACGAGACAAGAACACAACGGATGGAAGCGTGTGGAAAATATTTACACAGATTTATAAAACATTTAAAAGATTTGCTTAGTTGTCTAGTGCTTAATTACTGTTTGAAATCTATTTGATATAATGTAATAAATGGTTGTATACCAATATGTGATTCTATACTATAAAACAACTAGACATGTAAGAATTTCAAATAATAAAATAAAATTTGGGTAGGGTATCCTATTTTATTTTAGTATAAAAGAATTGGTTGGGTACAATAATAGAGATTAAGTCATTAAGGTAGCTAATTAACCAATAAGGAGGTTTAAGTAAATAATTTGGTAATGTGTAAATATCATATAGTTGTCGAATCTTGTAAGTCAAATGTTATCTACCCTATAATATAATCTACTTGTTTTATGTAAATCGACCAACCTAGGACTCTTGGTTTGGTTACTAATCAATTTGCAATTCCACCTAAACAAGTGCCCAAAAAATCAAATACATAAGAAAATGTGTCATTTTTCATTACCTTTAGCCCATCCTTTTTATTTTATACTGCAGTTTATAATCCCATGCTTTACATAAATGGTCCATGTCACATGTTAGAAAGATCCATGATTATTTTTTTTCAAAATTATTTAAAAACTGAAATTTCCTTCAAAACTGAAAAAAATGATTTTTTTTTTTATTGAAGCTCAAAACATTTTCACATGTAACTAAGGTTACATCAAGGTCTAGGTGTACCACAATCATCTTATGAACTGTTTCTTGCACTAGTCATGTCCAGTTTCATCACGGCCTCTTGGAGCTGGAGCCGTTTAATTTTCCTGAGTTCAAGAATGCTTGGTGGCATTGGTTTAATGGAACCATAGAGCTCAACAAGAGTGAAGAACTCTTGTTTCGAAAGACTTTTCTTCTGAACCAGTTTCTCTACCACCTCGTCCATAAGCGTCCGGTTCTTTTGGAGAATCTGGTGTATGCATTTTGTAAATCAAACTTAAACATAACCAAAATAAAGGATACAAAGTACTCAATTTAGATTGGTATTTACCTCTTTAGCACGGTCGTAACACATGTTCAATATCCGCAATGCCTCTACATCAATATCCTGCAAACCAATCCAAGTAAATGAGATGATGATATTCGTTTCAAAGACAATTCAAGATATGGACTTACGTTGATACGATCAGCCAGCCAGAAGTTATTCAAGCCATGATGTTTCTCAGAGAGACCACCAAGAACCAGTGATCTAGCAGCTGACCTTGCATTATCTGATGTTTCAGACCATATGGTACTTAACTGAAACCAATCATTAGCAAAGATGTTTTAAAGGTAAGGCCAATATGGTAATTTACTGCATCATGGGGTTAAAGGAGAACACGTTTCTCACCTGATCTTCACCGTACCAAAGTTCATCAGCAGCACGAGGTGCTAACTGAACAGTTATGTGATCCAAAAGAGATTGTCGGCTGCATATAGTATAGACCACAAAGGAGACAAAGATCATAAAGACCTCATGTTTAATCAAGAAATCGAATATGTTTTCATTAAAGCCACAGACCTAAGCATGCCTTCTTTGAATTTGATGTGATCCATCTTCACCCGGACATAACCTAATTCTCTACCAGCTCTAGGGTTGATTGTCAGCTGATCAAAGTCAATTGAAACGTCAGTCAAAAACGCAGCTAAGAGAGTTTGAAAGGAACAAAAAAAAGGGATTCTAAGAAACGTACAAATTCTATATTCTTGAGATCAGGAAAGTTCACTGCCACAACAGCCATAGCAGCTTCGTTTATAGCAACCTGTCTCCACGTCTCCGAGCTCCTATCTTTTCTATCTAACATTCCTCTTTCTTCTATTTGTGCAGCTTGAAGTAAATCATCTGTTGTTAACTGCATTAGAAATTACAGATAATATATAGATCTGTTAGTCTTCTACTTGCTGATATCGAACTTCTTAACTTATTATATACCAAATGCTACGTGATCCTATCATTTGAACTCAAAACCATCCAAAGGACTTAAAAATAGAGACCATACCTCTGTTCTTCCATCACGCATCATATTGATAGCAGCTATCTCAACGATATTAGCAAGCTCTGCTCCAACCATGCCATCTGTCATGCTAGCAACTGCCATATAGTCCAAATCTTCAGCCATTGGCTTCTTACGAGCATGAACCTGAAACAAACAAACAACACAAAACAAAGATATAGCTTTCGACCGAGGAACAATAACTTCACTTTACAGACACGAAGCCATTACCTGAAGAATTTCCATCCGTCCGATAAGACCAGGCTTAGGAATGAATATTTTACGGTCGAATCTTCCAGGCCTCACAAGCGCAGGATCTAGAATGTCTGGTCTATTTGTGGAAGCGATGGTAATCACCTCTCCTCTTCCTTCAAAACCATCTAAAGACACAAGGAGCTGAAATAAACAAAAAACCGATTAACACTTCCATCATAAGAACCGAAGAAGACTATTACACAATCTATAATGTCCGAAACCTGATTAAGAGTGGCATCCCTTTCTTGTCCACCAGAGCCCTTTATCAACCCACGCTCCCTTCCAACAGCATCCAATTCATCAATGAAAACCACAGATGGAGCCTGCAGTGAAACCACTTTAAAGATTAGCATCCAGTAACAGACTGAATCTTCACTACTACTACTACACAATGTGATATCATCAGAAAAGCATCAAAGAAGTATTGTTTTAGTGAGAACTCAACACATGTACGCAAAGTTACAAGTACTTACATTGTCCCTAGCTTCCTGATACAATGCTCGTACACGAGAAGCACCAACACCAACGTATATCTCAACAAACTGAGAAGCAGAAATAGAGAAGAAGTTCACTCCTGCTTCACCAGCTACAGCTTTCGCCAGTAACGTCTTCCCCACTCCAGGAGGCCCACATAACAGAATACCACCTGAAAGAAAACACAAAATTAAAAAACAAACATAGGTTATATATAACTCTATAACCAAATTGTCACAACATCCAAACCTGGAATCTTGACTCCTCTCCTACGATACATCTCTCCATGAGTGAAAAACTTAACAATCTCCTCAAGTTCAAGACGGATCTTCCCAAGTCCAGCAACATCTGTAAACTTCACATCCACACCCCTCTCAAGATACTCAGGCAGCCTCTTATTCGACGCTCTCCTCACACGTGCACCTGACTTCATGAACTGCTTAGCCATCTGTAAATAAGGATTCTTCTCACCAGTTCCTCCTTCCTCACCCTCCTCACCATCATCATCTCCAACCTCAACTCCCTCCATCTCCCTCTCCAACTCCCTCATCTTCTTCCTCTCATCAGCCTCCGCCTTCTCAATCTTCAACCTATCATCATAATCCTTCTTCTGCTTCCTATAGTTCAACACCACAACACGGTAAAAGATATAAAAAAAGACCAAACCAAGAGCTGTCGCCACGTTAGGATCCTCAGCCAATCTCGCCCACATAAGCCCCATATCTCTATAGTTCCTCCTCGCTTCAACCAAACTCTCTTCATACTTCTTCTTCCTAAGCGCTTTCCTCTTCTTCCTCTCCTGCTGTTTCTTCTGCGCCTTCATTGTCTTCTCCATCACCTCCCTCTCCTCTCTCATCATCTCCATCTCCTCCTTCCTCTGCCTCTTGAAATCCTCCCTCATCTTCCTCAACTCCGCCGCGCGTTTCGACTCCTTCTTGGGCTTAACCAATGTCAACATATAAGAAGGCACTTTCCATAAGAACCCTAAGTAAGGAGTGGGAACAGGAGGCTTCTTAACAGGTGGTGAGTAAGCGTTGACACATGCCTTCTCAATCCCTAACTCATCCCATTTCTCCCAAAACCTTTTATTACCGTCTAGAGAAGGTAACACAGTTCTTAACACTTGAGAGTCTTCTAAGACTACTAACACGGGTTCTGACTTTTGTTTCAAGGGTGAAGAGGAAGGCTTTATTACGTGTTTGAGTTTACCTTGTGATTTTAAGGTTAAGAGGTCTGTGTATGGTATGCGTTTGGAGACTACAGGGAGGTCTTTGGACCAGGATTTGAGTTGTTCGAGTGTTAAAGCTTCTTGTGGTTTCTTCTGGCTTCTCTTCCTCTCTGATACTTTCTTCTTCTCGGCGGATACGGCGAGGGAGGGTTTAGGTAGAGAAGTGGAGATTATGGTGAGTGTGATTGGTATTGTTGCGAGGAGATTGATTTTGTTTGATTTGGATTTTTCTTCGTCTTCGTTTTGAGGATTGTTTGTGGGTGAAGTGTTTTGGCATGAGATTGAGGTTAATCTTAAGGTTCTTGGGTGGTTTGTTGAGGGAGAGAGGAATTGAGAGTGTGGTGATGAATGTAGAGGGAAACGGTAAGCCATTGGTGTGATTTGATTAAGGTGGAAATGAGCTTCACTTACATGAAGAAGACGAAGTGAATTCGCAACTCAGAGGACAAAGATTCGTGCCTCATTGCCCAGGTAAGAGGATAGAAGAAGCGGACAGAACATAGAACTACTTAGATCTTAAAAAGCCTATTAACATTAAGAAAGGCCCATTTATCTCTCAAAAATTAGGCCCACTACTAGCTCTCAAATTAATTTTCCAGTCCAGACGCTATAGAATGCGTTCTCAAATCGGAACGCGGAAATTTTGACGTTTTTTTTATTTATTTCGTGGTTGCTTTTGAATAATTTAAAGAATTTGTTGAAGCAATTTTTGTCGTTTATATGTGACTCGGTCAACAAAATTCAAAAACTTTGGAATTGGAAGATTCGCTGACATCGTTTGAAACAAACAAATTCCAAAATAAAACATCCATAACAACAACACATGATTATTGTATGATGATAAAACATCATTACAATAATTAGACGCAAAAGGACAAGGGTAAACACAGTAATAATTCTCTACTGGTAGCGTGAGAGACTAAGAACGTCGAGAATAGAAGAAGGAGCGAGGAGGAGAAACGCGAACAAGGCGAAGACGACGGATATTGCGAGATGGTCACAGAAGAAACCTAGAGATTTGCAGAAATTGGGAAGAGGCATGTGTCTGATTCCTGTTCTGTTCATATTCGTCACTCCTAGAGCCGCTGATCCTCCACTCACCATCGCATATCCCAATATCTGATCAGCAACGAAGCAAAACCATGCTTGTGTTCTTGTAGGAATCACCGGAGATCTTCTCCATAGTCTTGTCCCGCTTATAACCAGTTGCAGTAATGAGTAAATAACCGTCGCGGATGAAACCACCACTAGGTATCTGTAACATTAACGACCATTCTCGTGATTGTTACAGTCAGTTATATAATGTAATGTATCGTGTGTGATTATGAAGTGGGCTTACATGAGGGAATCTGAGAGAGACCAAACGGCGTTGAGCTGAAACTCGAAACCGTAGAGAGTGGTCATGCTAGTCTCACGTGCTGTCACCATTAACGACACAGCCACCGCGGATGCAGCCATGCACATGGCTCGTAACATAAACATTGCCACGTCAATGCGTCTGCCGCCGTGACGGCTATCCTCTCCGTATGTGGTGGCTGTGGTGACCACATCGCGAATATCAAGCTTCGTGACTTCCACAGTATGAGAGTCTTGTTTCTGCTCTGTTGCTTTCGCCATTGCCTCTCGTATAGTCAAAACTACTCATACTAGTTAAGGGGTATATAAACACACATGCTGGATACGTGGCTAGTTTGTACTGGAAGCTTAAAACACTGCCCGTGAGGCTTCTCAGGGCCTATGTAATCAGTGTCTTTCAAAGTATTTGCAATGGTGGTCGCTCTGCACGAGGCACGACCTCTGTCTGCTCAAATACAAACAAAAATAAACTGCTACAAAAATGAATTTTTAAAATCAGATTTATGCCAATCATAGCTGTCGTCAATACAAAGACCATTTTGAAACACCTCTTACAATTTGAAACCACGCTCTGAATTTACTTAACCACTCACTACCCACAAAAAAAAACTTCCATTTAACTGTGTAAACTTTTAAACACCGAACATCAAGTCAACGAACTTTGAGACCACCGACTTTGATGGAACGGCCATGGCGCCACCGTTTGGTTGAGGGGAGAAGGCGCTTCCGTTTTGCAAGTAGTGAGGACGAGAAGAGGCTCCCCTAGCTGTGTTAAACTCGGTTTCTCTAGTTGATGATGGTGGAGGTAAAGGCATGAATCCTTGGTTGTTCAGCCTTTCGTTTAAGGCTTGCCTCTGTATTGGGTCTACTGGCTTTACTCCTACTATTATCACTCCGTTGATCGTCATCCCGGTTTTGCTCAGAGCCTTCTGTGCGTCGGACCGGTTCTGCAGTATCAAACACCCAAAACATTGTTACTTTGTTCCATTAGTTCGATTCATTCAGAAGATTTATCTTCATGAAGCAAAAAGGCTAGAAGAGTAACCTGGTAGAGGATGTGCATCCAGTTAGCATTCCTTGGACCAGGAACATGTTTCACGATCATCCCACACTTTTCAAACTCTCTTAGTACCAAATTTGTATCACTTGGAGAAAATCTGAAAGCAATTAGTTATTAAGATCAGCTCGTCGGATCAAAAAAGTGGGTGACAGACACAAGAATACAAGATAATGCACTAAATAACACTACCACTATACCAGTATCACCCATGTAAAGAGAGAGAATTCACACTACTCAAAAGTAAAATCACAATCAAAGGCTGAGCCATATCTGATTAATGATTAGTACAAACTAAGCACCTAGAGTTACATAGACAGATAAAGGATGACAAATAAAGAGAGTAAACAGCAACAGTTTCTATAAGTAGTTAAGGCAATTGATAACACTACAAATATACCAGGTATACACAGAAATAGAAACATTTTAAAACAACAAAGCAATGAAACCTTGAATGAACTTACCCATAAACAGTAACCCACTCCTCCTCTTGAACATTCCCCGTGGGTATAACCTGCCTCTGAACCTCAGGCCTAGCAACTTCCCTCGGCGGCGGAAGAGTAACCAACGCACCAGGCTGAACCACACCTTCAACGGGAGACCCTTTCCCTTTATCCTCCTGCTCAGCACTACTACCACCTCCTCCCTTCGCCTGCGACGACCACCAACTCGGACTCCCTGACACTTGCTGACTCTGTTGCCCACTCAGCAGCGAAAAAGACGAGCTTGCCTCCAACTTCCCTTTACCGGGAGTCACAACGTTCTTCCCAGAGCTCTGAATAGGCGTCGTCCGTCTCTCGGATCTAACATCCGGAGAGGCGGAGTAGTCTGCAATGCCAGACTCAGGAGAGAAATCTGAGCGGTCGTCGAGAGTATACATCGGTGGAGGTGGAAGATCCGAGGCTCCGAGATTCTCGCGCCATAGTGCGGAGACGGCAGCTGCTTGCCCCGGGGTTGAGAATTTTCCGCGGCGTGCGGAGACGGGAGAAGCTAAGTCTTGGAAGAGGAGAGATTGTCTTCCTGTTTTAGGTGTCCTGTGAGCACTCATGATGACTGACTCTCCTTAACAGAAACAGAGTTTTTGTTGAACTATCTTCCTGCAAAGGCAACAACTTGGTGAACAAGACGTCATTAACAGCAATTAAGGACTCTAATACACGCCGTTAGATAAAAAAATGTTATAGTTAACGGAGTGTTCGTTACAAACAGAAGCTAACCTTACTAGCAGAATAAATGAATCTAGAAATGCAAATCACTAAAATATAACAATTAATAAGCTTACTACAAGAGCAGAAATCGATTAAACGAAATTATCTAAAGTTAGCGACTGAGAAGAAGGCAGTGAGATTGACGCTAATTATCGAAAACTATGAACAAGCATACTATTGGATGGATCGATAGAGAGATGGATAGAAACCTGAAGATGGAGACGGTGGCGGTGGAGTTTTCCGATCTGGGAATCTCGGAAAAGCTCAGCTCGCGAGCTCAAAGGGGGAGCGGAGGGAAGGAATTAAAACCCTAAGAGAAGAGCCAACAAACTCACAATAATAATAAAATTCAAGAGTATTTGGAAATGACGAGAATAACCTCGCGTTTAAACAACGCCCGCAGCATCATATGGGCTAAACCCTAAACATGGGCCTAGTTGGGCCCACCCGTTTTTCTTTATAAAGTAAAACTCTGGCATTTTGGGTAATTAAAGTAAGCAAAATCCTCAACCTATTCATCGTGATGGAAAGTGGAAACTTAAATGGTATAGTAAACTAATCAATCCTATAGAGAGATTTGGGGTTTGTGACAATGTACGGACAGGATTGATTCACGGCAAACGACGTCGTTTGTGCGCTACAGAAGCGTTTTGCTACACAATGAGACAGGGCTGCGTTTTATTTGGGGGTTGGGGTTAGTGATTAAAACAGTCCACACGCTCACCGCGTGAGAAGGCTAGGCTTTTGAAATTTCCCTTAGCGGCGCGCGATTTGCTTTCTGCTGCTACGCGACAATATTCACATCTCCTCAACGTCATCCTCGATCTTCCTTTTTGTTTCCGCCTTTCTCTTCTCGTCAGATATGGAGAGTTTACTGGTGAATAGTGTGGAGAAAAACCTTACCCAGTTCATGTTCTCTAATGCGATCTTCCTTTCCCAACGTCTTCTCGCCCAATTCCCCTCCGAGGTTCCGATTCTCTGTTTCCTTCTTTCTCGATTTCCATTTTTCAATTTTCAATTCTGTGATTGATCACATGAATTTTGGCTAGAGATCATTGTAGGTCGCTCTTTGTGGTCTGATCCGATCTTATACTTTTTTTTTTTAATTATTAATTCTGTGTAGAAGACTTTAGAATTTATAGGGATTCAAAATCCGAGTTTTTTTTAACGGCGTAGTTATAACTTTGTCCCCTGTGAATCTGGGTGGACAACAACAATAATTACAACACATTCATGATGCAGGTGAACCTGCAATTGTTAGCTAGGTGTTACTTAAGTAACAGTCAACCTTATAGTGCTTATTATATCCTCAAAGGTAACTTACTACATTATCCACATTCTCATTCTCCCCCACACTGTACTTTCTCTTTTTGAAATGCTAAATTTTTATTTTATTTCACATTGTGATATTAAGGTTCAAAAACGCCGCAGTCTCGGTATCTCTTTGCATTCTCATGCTTTAAGTTGGATCTTCTCGGAGAAGCTGAAGCTGCATTGTTGTCCACTGAAGATTCTCTTGAACAAGTACTTCTCTTATTAGAAGTTGTTCCATATTCTCATGGCAATTTTTTCAAGTGCTGATTACTATGCTCTTAACTTGTAGGTTCCTGGTGGTGCAGCTGGGCATTATCTTCTTGGTCTTATCTCTAGGTGACGCCTTACTTTTCAAGTTTCTATAGAGATGTTGTTGTCTCTTGCCTGCTTTAATGTTTAGTCCTTCACTATCTTTGGTTACTGATTCTATAACAAGCTTATTCATTTACTACTTCTCTTACTACCAACTGGAATGTGTGTTGCTCTCTGTTATATGCTACAAGATATACTGGGAGGAAGAATAGTTCGATACAACAGTTTAGGATGGCACTGTCATATGATCCATTGTGTTGGGAAGCATATGCAGAGCTTTGTAGTTTAGGTAAGTGAAACCCTCTGTATGAGTTTTGTTAGTTTATTTTTCTGGTATCGCCATCTAGAACAGTAGATTTATTTATTCTGCCATTACCTTATCAGGTGCCGCTGAAGAAGCCTCAATGGTTTTTGGCAATGTCGCTGCCCAGCGGCTTCAGAAAACTCACGTCTCACAAAGAATAAATTTTTCGGAAGGAGAAACCATGGACCAGATTATAGATTCTGATAAGGCTTCAAAAAATACCAGTGAGAACCAGGAAGATCTGAAAGGCAAGCAGCTTGGAGCAGAGATTGCGCCAGATACTAACAAGCAACCTAACGGTAGTTCTCATACAAATGGATGGGACTTGAATACACCTTCTCCAGTTCTTCCCCAGGTGATAACTTTAAGTCAAGCTGGAACAAGCGCGCATTAGTTAATAAATGTTACTAGCTTAAAATTCTCAGTTTTCTGATTGTCTGTTCTATATTTCCTTTATTACCTGCTTCCTTATCTCTAAGTATCCATATCATTCAGGTATTAGATGGGCCACCGCCTATGCTCTATAAGAGGAATACGGGTCGTCCAGAAGTGGAAGGATTGATGTCGGTACATGGAGAGTCTCGAAGAAAGTTTGTTAGTGAAGAAGAGTCATCAGAGGTTGTCTATCTGCAATCAGCTTTCTGTGCATATATATTTGATATAAAGCTTTCCACCTCGTTTCTTCTTCCAGCTCTACGGCTGGAATGAATCGGTTGTTTTATTTCAATGACAATCTAATGATACTTGATTTATCGGTTTTAATCTCCCCTTCATCTATCTTGAAGGCTCCAGAAGAATGTGGGCGTCGCCGGAGTGCTAGAATAGCAGCAAGGAGAAGGATTCCTATGTTGCACTCATATGGAAAAGATTCGCATGGGTTACATCATTCACCTGCAGAATCAAACGGTGTACCTTCTCTTTCCTCGATGATTGGAAAATGCAGAATCCAGAGCAGCAAGGAAGGTGATGTTTCCTTCTAATATTTTTCTTCTGTTTTTAAACCGGGCTATAGAGTATCAACTGGTTGTTGTTTTCGAAAGAACTTTTGAGGAAAGAGCGAGATGCTGGTACTAAGATTTTGAACATATGTGTCTGCTGGTTCCTGATACCGTTAATGTAAATGGTGCAGCAACGACGTCAGGACAGTCTATAAACGACTCTGGAAGCTCTGTTGATGATGAGCAAAATTCAAACCCTTGTGGATCTTCCCCGGATCCTATCAGTCTCATGGCTGGAATTTCAGAAGTGCTAAACCTTCTGAAAATTCTTGGAGATGGCCACAGGAATTTACTTATGTACAATTGTCAGGTACTGTATCAAGAAAATATACCTACGTTTTTATACTCTTCAAACTGATTTCTCTGCCTAAACTGGCTCTACTACTGCAGGAAGCTCTGTTGGTATATCAAAAGCTATCTGAGAAACAGTACAATACACACTGGGTTCTCATGCAGGTATATGAAACAATGACTGGATTTTTTTTTATGTGTATCTAAGTCAGCTTGAAATTATCATATTAGTTAAAGACATGTGATACGTTTTGACATAGATTGGAAAAGCATATGTTGAGCTACAAGACTACTTCAACGCTGACTCTGTCTTTACTCTTGCTCATCAAAAATCTCCTTATGCTTTGGAAGGAATGGATACGTACTCCACTGTTCTTTATGTGAGCGGTTTCTATCAGTATATTCAAGTTTCCTGCTAATCATTATCAACATTATCCCATGATGTTGACTCTTAACATTGTCTTGTTGGGATACCACCACTCAGAGCTTTATTTAAAACAAACCTGCAACGATTTCTATGTTAGTTTTTACGTTGATTGATTTCGTGTCTCATGTTTTTGAAGCACCTGAAAGAAGAGATGAAGTTGGGCTATCTGGCTCAGGAGCTGATTAAAGTTGACCGCCTATCTCCAGAATCCTGGTATCCTTCTTAAAATCTTCATTACCTCTTCAAGCTTAGTTTTGAGAAATCAACCACACACGTCTGAGTACAGACTTTGACACCCACATCTTTTAACCACCAACCTTAAATAGGAACCAGCTCTTTTAGTACTACTAGCTTATTTCAATACCTGAGACTGCAAAGTTATTTTCTTCTTTTGGCTTGGTTTCCTTTTGTTTCTTGTAATGACTGTGTTAGCAATGCGAATGGCAGGTGTGCTTCAGGGAACTACTACAGTTTGCGTAAAGATCACGAAACTGCTCTTAAGATGTTTCGGAGAGCTATCCAACTAAATGATAGATTCACATATGCACATACCCTTTGTGGCCACGAGTACAATTCTTTTCGATGCCTTTCTTTGTTCTCACTCTGCTATTAACCAAACATGTACAGTAATACCATACTGTTAACTTCACAGGCTTGCTGCATTGGAAGACTTTGAGGATGCAGAGAGATGCTACCGGAAGGCACTGAGCATAGATACAAGACACTACAATGCATGGCACGGTCTTGGAATGGCCTACCTTCATCAGGAGAAATTCGAGTTTGCGCAGCATCAATTCCAAATGGCTCTTCAAATAAATCCAAGATCTTCAGTCATCATGTGTTACTTTGCAATCGCGTTGCATGAGTCAAAGGTTTTGAAATATACTACTATTTATGACATTTGATGTTCTGATTTTGTTGTGAAGTTAAGCTTATTAGATAAAAGATAAGACACAGATAATAATTAAGGTTGAAATAATATTTTGCAGAGGAACGATGAGGCGTTGAAGGTGATGGAGAAAGCTATAGTTGCTGATGCTAGGAATCCGCTCTCGAAGTACTTTAAGGCTAACATATTAGCCAACCTCGGTGATTATCACAAAGCCCTGGAAGTTCTAGAAGAGCTTCAAGATTCTGCTCCTCAAGAGAGCAGTGTCCATGCGTTGCTTGGCAAAATCTACAAAAAAGTAAAGCTATACGACAAGGCCGTGTTACATTTCGGCATTGCGTTGGATTTAAACCCATCTCCATCTGATGCTGCCAAAATCAAGGTTAAATACACTTTCACTATTATTTAGTCTTCACGTATCTCAATCATTGTCTTGGCTTACGAGTTTGGATTGGGATGGAATATTATGGTAATATTTTAAGTTTAGGGTTTGATAGAAGTTTCTTCATTGTGACTACAGGCTTGCATGGGGAGGTTAACAGTACCAAACGAGTTGGAGACAGACGAGGATCTCTAGAATCATTGTGCAGGTATATACACACCCAGTTATGTTTCTCGTATAACCCAAAGTCATCTTTATTCGATTAGTCGTGATAGGAATATTCCTAAAACTTTGCTAATTTCACTTACTGGTTAAGAAAGAAAGGGGTAGTTTCAGAGATTTGCATGAAGTTGGGTTGTTGAATTAAACTTGCCTTTCTTCTTTGCCTAAACTTTGTGGTTCTCTTTACACCAATGGTAACTATCTGGTGAAGGATTCAAACTAGAAAGTAAGTATAAAGACTTAAAGACGAAAGGTTTAGCTACAGTGGCAATATAATATATAGTTTTTGTTCAATTTCTTCAAGAAAGTAGATTTCTAAAATAAAAGATGCAGTTGTAAAGCGTATATACTAGAAGGTTAAGTCATCATACACCCCACTTGTTTAATTTTGTATGTATGTTAATTTATTTTATATAGCAAAATCACGACCGAATATCCATATATAGATGGCTTTTATTCATAGTGCAATCTAAAGTACAACTAAAGTTAATTAAAAAACAAAATTTTCTTCTTCTTTTCCATTATTTGGCTTTGTAAAACCTAAAGCTAATTAACAACAACATAATCAAATGTGTGCGTAATGTTCCACGTTGATGTACTCTGTAGAAAAGTCTCTATGCCTTTCCCCTTTATAAACTGCACACACGTTGATCCTTAGTCCATAAGCAAATATCAAAGCTAAAGAAAAAATATTCACATTCTCTCTCTAACTATAGAAATGGAAAAGAACGTACCAATAAGCAAGAAGCTATGGAACATCGTACGTTTTGTCATGTACATGTTACACAAAGGCATCTCAAAGCAAAAGCTCCTGTCCGACTTTAACGCCACTCTCAAGCGCGGCAAGAATCTCATCTTCCACAACCGCCGCCGCGTCCCAGCCACCGCCTCTTCCCAACCGCGGAAAGAATACGAGTTTAGCTGCAGCGACACTCCAAACTACTCATTCCCCTTTAACCTGTCCGCTTTCAAGAAGAAGAAGAGTCACCACATTAGTCTCTTCGCGTGTGGTCAAACGCCACCGACCCTCGACGACGACACCTTCGCCTCCTTAGCCGTGCTTGAGCTTCTCAACGGCGTCGGAGAACAAGAACGCGGCAGTAAGACGCAGGCGTTGTCCCCTTATAACTTGCCCTGGTTTGGACGGAGTTCACCGTCAGTGAGACCTTTACGTGTGACGGACTCACCATTCCCGTTACGGGAAGATGGTGACGTGGCTAACGGACATGTGGACAAAGCAGCCGAGGAGTTTATAATGAAGTTTTACAAGAACTTGAATCAACAAAAGAAGATTGAGTTCTCACCTAATTAATAAATATTTTTCATGTCTCTTCCGAAATATTTTCTCTCTATTCAGCTAATTTGGTTCCCAAGTTGTAATAAATATTTTTGGTACGAGGGTTAAGTATTATTTTCTCATATCTTGATGAAATTGGATTCATCATAAATAAAAGTTTACTTATCTCTTTTGTCTGCGCATATAGACATAAATATTTACAATTATTTATTAATACATACATTTTTAATTAAAAGACTATAATAATAACTTTTTATTTATGTTTCATTTGAAAGTTCTTACGTAATATAATAATTTTTGAAGTTTAATTTTATATTTTATTCATTATTAAATCATAAATCTTTAAAATTATTCAATGAATGACTATATTATATGCAATATATATAAAGATTTATCTTTTATATTCAATTTTTCTTAAAAATATCTAATGTAAATTTTAATAACACAACATAAACTATTTTTATACAGTGTTGATTATCAAATCAATGAAATTTGTTTTTAATTTATGTTTAATTATATATTAACAAATATAGTTTTAGTGAAATCTTTATAACATAATATAATTATTTTTAGATAATGATTATCAAATCAATGAAATTCATTTTTACTAATGGCCAATTATATATTAACTTACTTTTAGTTTATAGTTAATTCATAGAAACTATTTATAGATAATGATAATCATTCAAACAATGAAATTTATTTTTAGCTAAGGTTTATTATATGTTAATTCGTTTTTAATTTATAGTTAATTATATATTAATAAACATTATTATATATTAACATTAATGATTAATCATTAGTCAAAATCATTAAAATCAAAACTATCTAAATTTATGGAGAATATAACAACTAATTATATTTATTATCTTAAATATTTGTATAGACTATGTTAAGATTCACGCCATGCGCGGAATAAACATTCGGTATATAATTTCTTTTACGTACACTATATTTATTTTCATTTTATAGAATGATAAACATATATTGAATAACTGAAAATATTAACTATTATGTATATAATTAAATTGGTATGAATACATAAATCAAAATACCACTCTTTTATTTACAATCTCTTTTATGAAAATAAATCAGAACAATCATATTTACATATTTTCTATGACATATAGTTAAATTCAAATCATATTAATATACATATATAGTATACTTTTTAATATGGTTATCTATTAAATAGACTTCATACTCATAAGATTTATGATCATCTGTATTTTTAAAACAAAAAATTTAAACTACTGAAAACAAAAATTTCAATCTGAACTTTTAATAACTTTAGTAATTTATAATCATTTCTAAGAAATCAATGTAAATTTTAAATAAGATATTAAGTTTTCGATACTTGTTTAGTGCAAAATTTCAGAACTAAAATATTTATTTTTATATGGTGTATAATTTTAATTTAAACAATACCAAAATTTACATAATTTTAATATGTATGTCTATTAAATGAAAATTTATATTCATATATTTTTATTTTGCTATAAAAAAAATTTAAACTATTAAGTACAAAATTTTAAATGTGAGACTTTTAACAATTTTAGTAATTTTAAGTCATTCCTAAAAATTCAAAATATAACATATACAAATAATCCAAATTTTTTTATTGTATGGCGAATATGATTGTTTAATTTATTTTAATAATATAAATTAAACAAAATTGATAAATGATATAAAAATTGTTATCAAATCTTTATTATTCAAAATTATTAATTTCAATATATATTTTAAGTATATTAGGTAATTTTATAGTTTTATTTATGGAAAGCAAACAAAATATCTTTTATTAATAATTAATTTATGATCAGTTTAATAAAAACTATAGTATATGTTTGCATGGACCAACTTAATTTTTAGTGATTCTAAAATTCATTTTAGTGATGATATATATCATATGTAAAATATTGTAATGCTTCTCTTTTATTATATTAGGGATTAGGTGAACATTCTCGACATTAATTTAGAAAGGATTATAGATAATTATATAACAGATTATGTTGTCCAAAATTTTGGAAATTTTTAACAAATGAGTTCAAATACATTTTGAACAAAAACTTTTTTTTTTGATGAAAGAACAAAAACATTTGCGGTACGAATGTTTGACATTATAATTATATACGCTAAATATGTATTCATATACGTATATGTGAAATTATGAAAATTTTGATATCAGTTGTTTTCTTAAATTTTGTTCTTTATGCATCCAGAAAAAGTCGAAACTAAAAAATTCAAGTTTACTAAAAATAATGATTCTATAAATTGAATACCGATTCCGCGATCATGTTGACTTGGCATTTGCTTCCCCGTGGGATGTGGAATCGAGCTCTGATCTTCGTCCACGCCTCATTCTACTCGGACTTGAATTGTAACACAAATATACTATACCCTGTTGATGCAAAACGTTAATGTTCTCAAAAATCTCTGGCTTAAGAACGTTATTTGGTTTTACACAGTGTATGTAGTGCGGCTCTGTAATTATTGTTCAACACATGATGTTTCACTGTTGAGTCATAAATTTTTTTCAAGACAAGATTGGTATAATATGTTAGAAGATTTTGATCGTTTGATGGAAGAAGGAATACAAGAGAGAGTCTATTAACCATTCATTCAGTTTGATTAAAAAAAAAACCATTCATTTCCTGCAATCACAACACACAAATATACAATAAACTCCACCTCAGCTGAAGTTTCTTGTGTAGTTACCATCCACATGAACCCTAATTAAAGTTTAAAGTATCTATTATAAATATACAATTTTGTTCAAGAAAGTAGATTTCTAAAATAAAAGATTCAGTTGTAAAGCGTATATACTAGAAGACCATGTCATTATACACCCCAACTTGTTTAACTTTGTATGTATGTTAATTTATTTTATATAGCAAAATCGCGACCGAATATCCATATATAGATGGCTTTTATTCATAGTGCAATCTAAAGTACAACAAAAGTTAACTGAAAAATCAAAATTTTCTTCTTCTTTTCCATTAAATGGCTTTTTAAAACCTAAAGCTTTTTTTTGAACAAAAAACCTAAAGCTATTTGACAACAGTATAACTAAAAATGTGTGCGTAATGTTAAACCTAAAGTTTCTTTTAAGCAAAAAAAATAAAAATAAACTAAAAATGTGTGCCTAATGTTCCACGTTGATGTACTCTATAGAAAAGTCTCTATGTCTGCCCCCTTTATAAACTGCACACACATTGATCCTTAGTCCATAAGCAAATATCAAAGCCAAAAAATAAAAAAATATTCACATTCTCTCTCTCTAACTCTAGAGATGGAAAAGACCGTACCAATAAGCAAGAAGCTATGGAACATCGTACGTTTTGTCATGTACATGTTACACAAAGGCATCTCGAAGCAAAAGCTCCTCGCTGACTTCAACGCCACTCTCAAACGCGGCAAGAATCTCATCTTCCACAACCGCCGCCGCGTCCCAGCCACCGCCTCTTCCCAACCGCGGAAAGAATACGAGTTTAGCTGCAGCGACACTCCAAACTACTCATTCCCCTTTAACATAGCCGCCGCTTTCAAGAAGAAGAAGAGTCACCACATTAGTCTCTTCGCGTGTGGTCAAGCGCCACCGACCCTCGACGACGACACCTCCGCCTCCCTAGCCGTGCTTGAGCTTCTCAACGGCAACGGAGAACAAGAACGTGGCAGTAAGACGCAGGCGTTGTCTCCTTATAACTTGCCCTGGCTTGGACGGAGTTCACCGTCAGTGAGACCTCTACGTGTGACGGACTCACCGTTCCCGTTACGGGAAGATGGTGACGTGGCTAACGGACATGTGGACAAAGCAGCCGAGGAGTTTATAATGAAGTTTTACAAGAACTTGAATCAGCAAAAGAAGATTGAGTTCTCACCTAATTAATAGATGTTCTTTTTCATGTCTCTTCCTAAATATTTTCTCTATATTCTGCTAATTTGGTTCCCAAATTGTAATAAATATTTTTGGTGCGAGGGTTGGGGATTATTTTCTCATATCTTGATGAAATTGGATTTATCATCATAAAAAAAAAAGTTTACTAGGTGACCATTCTCGACATTAATTTAGAAAGGGTAATGGATTTATAATAGACTATTTTGTCCAAAATTACAAATGAGTTCAAACACATTTCGAACAAAAACATTTGCAGTACGAATGTTTGACATTATAACTATATACGCTAAATATGTATTTATTTACGTATATGTGAAATTATTAAAATTTTGATATCAGTTGTTTACTTAAATTTTGTTCTTTTATACATCCAGAAAAAGTCGAAACTAAACATTCAAGTTTACTAAAAATAATGATTCTATAATTTGAATACCGATTCCGCAGATCATGTTGACTTGGCTCCATCTTTATGTTTATTTCTCTCGACTGTAATCCGAAAACTATATATATTACTTTGGGTTTAATTTATATATATTACAAGTGTTACTGACAGCAAAAACGTTTTAATACATTCTCCATTTACATATAGCAATCTTTATCAAATTTTGAAATCATGAGGTGTACTACTTTGTTTATGGTTTCTTGTGTTTTCATATTTTACATTCTGAGTCATGGTAAAGGTAATAACAAAGTGTTTTTTTCCCCTTGATTGTTAACAATAAAAATGGTGTTTGAAAGAAAAATGAAACCAACCAAAGAGCAAGTCTAGAACATGGCTTAAATTTTCAATCGTTATACTACAATTTCTTTTTTTTTCGGAATAACCTTAACAATGTATTTTTTTGTTATAAAACTAAATAGAGGGAGACGCTAAAGACACTGATTGTTGGGATTATATCACATTCGGTGAAGGAAAATGCGGCACCCACGGGAACAAGAAATGCATCGAAGAAATGCGTTCAAACAACGAAACTGCAAATATACGCTATCGTAGTTGCAAATGTACTATCACCGGATTCTGGAAGACACTACATTCATGCTATTGTCGAAGGGCTGATCCCTCTAATTGCTTATAGAAATCTATACAAATTTCAGCCAATCAATACCAAGACATATTCACTGATAAACTCAAAAAGAAAATTGGGTAAGAGAGTTTTTTTGGGTGTTTATCTGATGTCTGCTTTTAATTATGTTACGTTTTGTCATAGTAAATCTAATAAGATTTTACTTATGACGGAGTGTATCTTATCTCATTCAGATTGTTTTGTTTGTGTTCAACATTTCCAAATAAGAGATACTTGGGGTGTTATATATATTCTTTTCGGGACCCTCGTCCGCATATATACATAATATATTTTATAAATCTCTATAGTAGTCCAGTGATTACTGAAATGGGCTATTCACTTGGCTCTTTATATATGATTATTGCATAAATTAGAGTAAAAACATACTTTTGTGTAATTAATTAAAAGCGTACGTACGTGAAGGATGCTGTTAAGAAGGCTGCTCAAATTATGACGGCTGCGTTATGATATATACCTGGTAATGATATATATATAATCGTGCATGTAACAAGAAAAAAAGCTTCTTTCAAAGAATGAAAAAAAATCGGGTGTACGTCGTAAAGCCGTAGAGGGCCAATGCAATTGCATGCAAGCTGTTTGGCTCTTTCCTTAATGCAAAAGAAAGGAGAAAGTAACCTTATTATTTTGTTTTTTTCGTTTCAACCTTTTTCTTTAAATTTCCTTTTCAATTTTTATGTTTGATATTTGAAGTTTGAACAGTGAGAAACTCTGTTCGCTGTGTTTCACTATTTGAACTCTTATTAAAGTCATAAAGGCTACAAACTCTACCACCAATTATAAAATTTTATTTTTCTTTCAGTGAAAGTGACTATTTCAATGACATCTATTTATTAACATAAACAGTAACAACGTATTTTTGATTGGGGGTAGTTACCAAAAGTATCACAGACTAATAACAAGGATCGGTCTTGAAATTTTGGAAGCTTGAAACAAAATTGAAAACGGGAGCCTATATATAACATTACAAAAATATCACAAAAAACAAACTCCTAAACATAGTTTGAAATATGAAGTAAATCACTGATAAAACATAAGTTTTCTCACAAAAAAACGAATCAATAGTTTACATTTTCTGAAAAATACTCCTTGCATTTTTTCTGCAAAGTCATGACCATATCTCTCTCAATCGACAGCATTACCAAACCATTTAGTCGATCTTCTGACATACTTGACCGTAAGTAAAAATTTATTAACCTTAATTTGGAAAAACTTCTTTCAGCTAAAGCGACTGAAACTGGAATCGCCAACATCAATCTATATGCAAGAAACGTATTTGGATAGCAGCAAACTTCATACCCTTTTATAAAGTCTAACACATCAATAACCTTTTTGATCTTGCCTGGTAAAACATTTCTTTTTTTTTCCTTTCTTTTTTTCCTTTTGAGTTCTTGTTTTACACTTTTTCGTGTAGAAATTCCTAGAAATTTTATGCCAAAGAAAATACAGTAAGAATTGATTTTATGATCAAATTTCTAGTTATAATACAAATTTAGCATAATTTTGAATACCTTTTATGGTGTATGGTAAGATTTTGCTTCTGATATAAACACAAACAATTGGGAAATGAGTAATGAAATTGTGTTTTTGGTTTTTGGTCTCACGACAGTGAAGAAGAAAAAGCTTGAAAGTTCTTTTTTTTCTTTGATACACAAAAACAGATTTCAATTTTGTATTTTTTTTTTCTAATTTATTGGACTCTTGCCTTTACATTATTTGGCCCATTCAAATTAATATGGATTCTAAAAACCAATGAAAATTATAACTTTGTCTAAATAAATTATATATGCATATTAGACATCTTTTTTTTTTTAAATGGAGACCTCTAAAAATAGGGGTTTAAGACAATTGTTTCAATGGGCTAGACCCAAGGTCGGTCCTGCCTATATATTCTTTGAACCGGTCCTGCCAGAAGCTTGTTAACCTGCCATCACCCACACGCACCCAAAGGAACTAATACGCAAGAGTTCTGAGCTTCAGTAAAGAACGCCAAGAGATGAAGATTTTTGTTTTTCCTTGTCAATGCTCCGAAAATTTCTGTCACCAATTCGATATGATGGGAGAAAGAAAAAGCAAACCTCTTTTTCATTTAAAAGAAGACTAATTCATTTCATTTTGCTACATATAACTTTTCCAAATCTTGGTTCATTGTTGGTTCGTAAGGTATTAGATTTTCTTTTGTAAGGTATCAGATTAGTTTAACTTAAAACTAAATTTACTTTGACGTTGTTTATGACCCCATCTCATGTCACAATTGTATTCTCTCTTCTTAAAAAAAAAAAGAAAGATAATTCATAAATCGTTTTCACCTAACAACAAAACATAATCATAATTATTTGAATAATGTTCTTATGTAAGAGTCTAGTTTTAAATTTCAACGATCGTATGACGGATTCGTGACATAATAATCGTAAGCATCTGCGCTACGTGCTAAGTAAACTAATTAAAAAAAAAAACGAAGATTGAAGTAGTTAGTGTTGGTGTTGGGTCCGTGAACGGTCGAAGACATACATATTAATTTCAAGCTCTTTTGACATTTGAGCCTTGGAAAGTTGGTTTACTTTGCTCAACGCCACACACGTTGCAAAGATTTGAGTTGGTGAGTGCAAAATCCCATCATACCAACTCTACTGAAATTATATCATCAGTTACTATCTTGAAATTGATTCTATATGATCAATCCCAACACACGGTTTTATGTGTTGTAATTTTAAGTTCTATGAATTTCTTCTTTGGAACTTTATCTCCGAAAAAAATACGTTATCTGTCGAGGATTTACTATACCAAAAGTTTTATGCTTTGGCCAAACTTTTAATTATTTTTATGAAACTTTCAGATAACGAAAGATTATAAAAATATTATATTGTCACTGAAAATATAATAAAAATAAGATTAAACAAATTTATACTTTCTAAATTTCCTTTTACTGATATTTTCAAAAGTTATTATTTTATCAGTACTAATTAATATATAAAATCTATTGTATTAGATTCGAATTTATTATGAAGTTCCAATTTAAAATCAACTGATGATAAGTGAATTAATAATAATATTTATATATTATTTAAAGGTTTCATTGAATTTCTGATATGAGTTACTTATGTCTAATACTTTTATTCGAGATGATGGTTCTTATCGGTCAAGAATTTCAAAACTTTAGGATAATTATACCCGGTTAAGCAAGTCAAATACGACAATTATTCCTAGTTAGAATTTTAATTAATTAGGGGGTTGAAGTTTTTAGGATCTAGGTTCTGATAATATGTTAAATTCAAATTTATTATAGATTTCCAATTTAAAAATAATTGATGATAAATGAATTAGTTCTAACATTTTATATATTATTTAAAGTTCTATTAAATTTTTGATGTAGGATACTTATCCCTAATATACTGTGTTTTAAACTTCTCTATGAAATGTTAACAATAATTTTCTCTTCTAAGAAAATTAAAGAAGAATTTGAACCAAATTTTAAAGTTGTAAATTTTATATACACAAAACGGTGAGAAATTAATTTTAATTTGTTCTTTGTGAAATTGGACTTTCAAACCACAATCTCTTGGATGTGAAAAGAGCGTTGAGCAAAGCCATCATGATCCTTATTGTTCGCTTATGTATCTAGCCCAAACAATCTATAAGCAGATTTATTGTAATTTTAAGATGTTTTGATTTAGTTTCTTAATTAAAAATTCCAAATCTTATACCTTTTGGAAATTAAAATGTTAAACTAAAATCTTAGCAACGTCTCTATTTCATCCATATCCTATAAAACGCATATTAAAAATCTTACTTTTAATTTTTTCTTGTCAAAATAAATCTTATTTTTCTAAATCCATCCAAATTTTATATTGAATACATCCTCTTTAATTTTCAAAGAGTCCAGTAACTCTAAACTAGCTCAAAATCCATCGAACAGATACAATTAAAAATATTTTGTCAACATCCGATCCCCTTCCGACATAATGGAACTTATGTAGTGCATACATAAACAGGGATGGTATTTCAAATTCTAGTGAAGTATAGTAGACCAAAATATGTTTATTCTCCAGATGACATGGCTTGCTCTGTTAATTTACGTGTCCATTTTCAAGGGCTTAAAGAGACGTTGATAATTTTGAGCAATTATCTCCTCTTTTAGTTCGTACATTGTAGGATCATGGTGAACTTTCGACTTATTAAGCGTGTATGGCAAATATTGGATTTGGTCTATTTAATTAGTTTTGGATTTCTACCAATAAACTAAAGTGATATAGTGCAAATATACCCTTCAATATATATAGATATACATGAACAAGCAAAGAAACAAAGCGCAGGAACAAAAATTCGAAAATTTAAATAATTTTTTTTTTGTCTGGATAATTATGCTATTCAATACAAATTATAAAAAACATTACATAGACGATATTACGGCTGACAATTCTAGCTATTTATATGGATTCATGTCTGACTGATGATATTCTTTAAATAATTCCTTGTAAGTCGTTTTTCCAATTTTCTCCAGAAATTGAAATCTAAAAACTGCATAGATTTAAATAATCTAAGAGACCATTTTGCACAACAGTAAAAAGTCGTCATATTAACAAAATTGCATTGACAGACGAATGTGATAACTTGAGGTAAAGAGAGCGATACAATCACTACTCTGGACGTTAACTAGTTCAACCTATCATTAAAAAAAATTCTCTCCACAGCTGTCGTGTCGACAGTGTCATTTTGACAGTACAGTACCACTTAAGCTAAGTTATAGCAGTTATCATAATCGGAATTTGCAAGAAGAAGAGAAACTCTAAGCTTCATGTTTTACTTTTCGTTGTTTATTTTTGTATTAAAAATATAGACTATTGTATAGGCAAAATAATACAATAAAAACTCTATAAATCACTACTTAATAAATTAATAACAGTAAAAATTACTAAATTTATCTGGTTTCAAATTAGATAGGTTCAAAATATAGTATAAAGTGGTAAAATAATAAATAATGTTTAAAAAAAATCTATGTAGATATATGTTTCATTAAAATGATCAAATAATAACTAATATATATATATTTTATATAAGTACAAACTATCAATTATATTTTTTTACATTTATAACATAATTATCTTTATATTTTTTAACATTTAACATATTTTGATTAGATTTAGTAAAATTATATGTAAAACCACATTTAAATTTTATGAGAGATATTTTATCTATACCAAATAATATAATAAAAATATAAATGTCAAATTTTTAAAAATTAATTAATATATATACAGTAAAATCAAATATTTTTCTTATTTTAGAAAAAAACATATATCTTAAAACAGTAAAAAAAATTAAAAAATGATATTTTTTTTATAAATTAATAACTCTATAAATTAATAAAATATCAGAGTCTCAATGTTATTAATTTATAGATTTTTTACTGTATAAAGTATATTTAGAAGAAAATGTCATAGTATATATTTCCTAATTTAATTTTCCTATATAAAAAGAGATATAGATCTCTTTACTAACCCTCTGTGTATACATTTACTTGCTCTCCCTCACCCACTTTAAACCCGCTGCGATTTCCCACGCTTTCTTTTTGTTTCCCGAAACATTTTCTTTTCATTTTCTTCGACCACCCAAATCAAAATCGTTACAATAATCCTTCTTCATCTTCCCTACATCCTCCAACAAAAAAATGGAGACGTTGTCGAGAGGCATGAGCAAGAGATTAGGAGAGTTGTTAACGAGCAGTAGTAATCATTTCTCAAGGAGAAGCGGTTCTGTCGATGATCATGACGAGGAAGCTCTTAAATGGGCTGCTCTTGAGAAACTTCCAACGTTCACTCGTCTTCGTACTACTATCATCCAACCTCATGATATCGTCGACGTCACAAAACTCGGTGTTGATGATCGTCAGAAGTTCATTGACTCTATCTTCAAAGTCACCGAGGAAGATAACGAGAAGTTCTTGAAAAAGTTGAGGAAACGAATCGATAGGTATTTATTTTAGTCTTTGACACGATTTCAACTAGGTCTTTTATTTTCTTCGACGCATTTGGCTTAACTAGAACTGGTTTTGAGATTTTGAAGATATAAGCAATTTATTAAAAACTCAATAACTTTTAACAATTTTGGGAGTCTATATTTATATAAATTATCTTGTAAAATTTGAAGACTACAACTAATGTTTCATTTGTCCATGTTCAGGACTAGGTCTGTGTTTAATTTTTTTTTGTTGTAAATATTAAAATTATTATATTCTTCGGTTTTTTTTGGGTTTGAACATGTATGGTGACAAAGTAAGATCAGTGTATTTCTGAACATCTAATAATGACTACTATGACAGGGTGGGGATAAAGCTACCGACCGTGGAAGTGAGATTTGAGAAATTGACAATAGAGGCGGATTGTCACATCGGAAAAAGAGCTCTTCCGACGTTACCTAACGTTGCATTAAACATTGCAGGGAGAGGCCTTAGTTTATTTGGTTTGAACTTTGCTAAAACCACTAAACTCACTATCCTTAAAGACGCTTCTGGTATCATTAAACCTTCAAGGTAAATTAACTTTGATGTAAACTATCAATTTATGTTTTTTTAAATAATTGTAGCGTTGAGTATTTTCAATTAACGTGTGGTTTTGGGTTGTTGTAGAATGACACTTTTATTAGGTCCACCATCATCAGGGAAAACAACTCTTTTGTTGGCGTTAGCTGGAAAATTGGACCCAAGCTTAAAGGTTAGAAAAGCAATGATTAACTACAAGTTACAGATTAGAGAAATTTAATGATAGTGATTAATTAAACGGACAGGTGACAGGGAGAGTAACCTACAATGGGTATGGATTAGAAGAGATTGTACCACAGAAAACATCAGCTTACATAAGCCAAAACGATGTTCATATTGGAGTCATGACTGTCCAAGAAACTCTTGATTTTTCTGCTAGGTGCCAAGGCATCGGCACTAGATACGGTAATTAATTATCACTTTTACTAGTAATTAGTATAATAGAATTTACTCAGATTGGAAATCAAATTAAGAAAAGCTAAAAGATTTTATAACTGTGATGTTACTAGATTTGTTAAGTGAGTTGGTGAGGAGAGAAAAGGACGCAGGGATCTTGCCTGAACCGGAAGTGGATCTTTTCATGAAGTCTATCGCAGCTGGGAATGTCAAGAGCAGTCTCATCACAGATTACACTCTCAAAGTAATGATCTCACTTCTAACCTATAATAGAAAATGGTACATGTATTTAGAATATAGGGTGCAAGGTTATAATGTGATCACTTAGTGGTAGGATGAATTATTTTGGTGTTTAGTTTTTTTTTATAAAAAATATAAAAGCTTTTAACAAAACAAAAAAAAATACTAGGAAATTTGGGTTTGAGACATTATGTAAATGTCTTTCCCTATCTGACATGATATTACTCACATTTGTCAACATTTGTTTTTTTGTATATGATTCACTAACATGTAGAGAGAGATATTAAAATCCAAGATACTTTGTTAGGAAAAATAGAAACAAAATCATTTTAGCAAGAAATTAAAAATTAATAACAGATGGATGTATTTCATAGAATACCAACTCACGCAATCAGTTACATAAAGTCTTAGATCCACCTACTTCCCTCTACTTTTTACCTAAAAGTCAAGTTCCTCGAGTTTTCACCAAACAAATCCAATAGCTCCATAATATAGCAATTTAACTAGTCTATTTTATTTGGCAATTTTGGGTAATTATTGATTTTTTTTCTTCAGATATTAGGGCTTGACATATGCAAAGATACGGTGGTCGGAGACGAAATGATAAGAGGAATCTCTGGTGGTCAAAAGAAAAGAGTCACAACAGGTCAACTTTTCCCCCATTTTTTATTTACATCCATGATAACTCCATGATTCATAATTTAACATTTAAACCAAAAGACCCTATGATTAATAAATTTTTTTTTCTCCAAAAAAAACAGGAGAAATGATAGTGGGACCGACAAAGACATTGTTCATGGACGAGATATCGACAGGTCTAGACAGTTCAACTACGTACCAAATAGTGAAATGCCTTCAAGAAATGGTTCGGTTCACGGATGCAACGGTCTTCATGTCCTTGTTACAACCAGCTCCTGAAACGTTCGAGCTCTTTGACGATATCATTCTATTGTCGGAAGGCCAGATCGTGTACCAAGGTCCACGTGACCATGTTCTTTCCTTCTTTGAGTCTTGCGGTTTCAAGTGTCCCGAGCGTAAAGGCACCGCCGATTTCTTGCAAGAGGTCTATATCTAATCCTTTTAGTTAGTCAACTCTTACATAATTTATACTACCTCCGTTCTACAATATAGGATGTTTTACCAAAAACACAAGAATCAAGAAACTTACTTTCTACCAAATAATAATAGATATTTATGGTGGATAAACCAATCATAAATAGTATAGTAAAATACTATTGGTCAATCAATTTTTAATAAAGTTAAAGTATCTTAAAACTGTCAAAACATCTTATATTTTGGAACATCAAAATTTCCCTAAAACATCTTATATTATAGAACGGAGGTAGTATCTTTTAACTTTATCCCAAAATAATTAACATATTTTAATATGAAATTATAAAATTAATCTGTCCCAATTGCCTAAATATTAATTCATTTTAGTTTTACAAATGAATAATACAAAGCTTATTATATTTTTTAAATTCAACAGTTTTAATTAAAAAACGCTTTATCTAGCAAAATGTTAAATCAAAGTTTTAAAATATAAGAAAACTAAATTATTTTTTTATTATTAAGTAAATTTGTGAAAAAAATTATTTCGTTCTTTAAAAGAGCAGGTGAGAATTTTTTTTTTTTTTTAACAGAACGGGTGAGAATCTAGTTGTAAATTAATGACCGAGTTGCCTTGGTAAACAGGTAACTTCAAGGAAAGACCAAGAACAGTATTGGGCAGACACGACAAAACCCTACAGATACATTCCTGTCTCCAAATTCTCCAAACAGTTCAGAACCTTTCATGTCGGAGCCAATCTTGAAAACGACCTGTCCGTCCCTTACCACAGATTCAAATCACATCCAGCTTCTCTCGTATTCAACAAACAATCAGTTCCCAAATCTCAGCTCTTCAAGATCTGTTGGGACAGAGAACGGCTTCTCATAAAACGCAACGCTTTCTTCTACGTCTTCAAGACCGTTCAGATCATTATAATGGCCTTGATTGCGTCCACCGTGTACTTGAGGACAGGGATGGGCACAAAGAACGAGAATGACGGAGCCGTCTACGTCGGTGCATTGATGTTTTCAATGATCGCTAACATGTTCAATGGATTCGCGGAGCTTTCTCTGATGATTCAAAGACTTCCCGTGTTCTACAAGCAACGTGACCTTTTGTTTCATCCTTCTTGGACCTTCACTCTACCGACGTTTCTCTTGAGCATTCCTATCTCCATCTTCGAATCAGTTGTTTGGGTCAGCATTACGTATTACTTGATCGGATTTTCTCCAGAGCCCAGCAGGTGATTTATGATTATTTAACCATAATTTTTTTAACTTGTTACATACGGTTGTGACGTACCAAATGCACTGGACAAGACCCTCTACTAGAATTAGATGTATATCTATTCACTAGCTTAGTAAAATATTATCTAAACTTTTACATATTTGGTTTGGAAATGTTACTTCCTAAAAATCATTATATTAACCAGAGTTTGACATTACTTATAAATTAGATTTTTTTTTGTCTAATATCCGATGTGAGGCTTTGATTACTATTTATTCAACTTCTTAACTATACGAAAAAGTAATTCCTTAAACTTTTTTTGTGTGTGTGTGTTTATGGCAGGTTTTTTAAGCATTTACTGGTGATATTTCTTACACAGCAAATGGCTGGTAGTATTTTTCGATTCATTGCGACAACTTGTAGATCAATGATACTTGCTAATACGGGAGGATCTCTAGTTATTCTCCTCCTCTTCTTACTTGGAGGCTTCATTGTTCCTAGAGGTTAACGTCAAAAATAACTATAGAACTTATTTCAAGAAACATGCATGTTTTGAAGTTAAATAAAAACTTCTTGTTCTTGATGATATATGTCAACAGGTGAGATTCCTGCATGGTGGAAATGGGCTTATTGGGTTTCACCAATGGCTTACACTTACGATGCGTTAACTGTCAATGAAATGCTTGCTCCTAGATGGATGAATCAACAGGTAACTCCAATAGATTCAAGCTTGTAATTAAAATCGAACGACCATTTAACAAAACTTGCTATGCTTTAAACTTTTTCTTGCAGTCTTCTGATAATTCCACGAGGTTAGGGTTGGCTGTTCTTGAGATTTTCGATGTGTTCACGGATCCAAGCTGGTACTGGATCGGTGTAGGAGCCGTTCTCGGGTTTACGATTCTCTTTAACATCCTAGCTACTCTTGCTCTTGCATACTTAAACCGTAAGTTTCACTTAAACAGATTGTATTTATCATATATTTTCTCAAAATATAAAAGATATGTAAATATACTCATGCCCAATTTGTTTTAATGTGGAGACACATGAACGTTAACATTTCTTTTGGTTTCTTCTTAAGTTAACATCATGTTTTGATATGTCAGCACTTGAGAAGCCTCAAGCCATCGTTTCTAAAGAGGGTGCAGAGGAAAACAGAGTCACGGATGGCTCAGAGAGTCAAAACACTTACGTGAAAAGAGGAATGGTTCTACCTTTTACTCCTTACACAATGTCCTTCTACAATGTAAACTACTACGTTGACATGCCTAAGGTAACACCAAATTCAATTATTACATTAATGGTTTTGAACGTTGAAAACGTAACAATAATGTTATATGACTACAACACAACAAATAGGAAATGAAAGAACAAGAAGATGCCAATGATAAGCTTCAGCTGCTAAGGGAAGTGACAGGTGTGTTTAGGCCAGGGGTGTTAACAGCTCTGATGGGAGTAAGTGGAGCTGGTAAAACCACTTTGATGGATGTTTTGGCTGGTAGAAAGACTGGTGGATACATCGAAGGAGACATCAGAATCTCTGGTTTCCCTAAAAGACAAGAAACTTTTGCTAGAGTCTCTGGTTATTGTGAACAAAACGATATCCATTCACCGCAAGTCACTGTCAGAGAGTCTCTCATCTACTCTGCTTTCCTTCGTCTCCCAAAAGAAGTTACCAAAGATGAGAAAATGGTAATGCTTATTATCATAACTCCAAACCATATGAGTATGACTGGTTCCGAGATTTTGAAGGCTATAGATAATTTGATAAATATTTAACTTATTTTCTAGAAAAAAAATTTATAACCTATGTTTATATAAAATTATATCTTAAAATTTGGGAACCATATGCCAATGTTTTATTTGCCTATGCTCAGAAGTCAGAACCGGATCTGCATATTATATCACTAGTCTAACTCATCACCGAATTTTGTAGAGATTTGTGGACCAAGTGATGGAGTTAGTAGAGTTAAAGAGTCTAAAAGATGCAATAGTGGGGCTTCCAGGGATCTCAGGGCTATCAACAGAACAGAGGAAGAGACTTACAATAGCAGTTGAGTTAGTAGCAAACCCATCAATAATCTTCATGGATGAGCCTACTTCAGGGCTTGACGCTAGGGCTGCAGCCATTGTGATGAGGACAGTGAGGAACACAGTTGACACAGGAAGAACTGTTGTCTGCACAATCCACCAGCCTAGCATTGATATCTTTGAAGCTTTTGATGAACTTCTGCTTATGAAGAGAGGAGGACAAGTGATTTACGCTGGTCCTCTAGGTCAAAACTCCCACAAGATTATTGAATATTTCCAGGTTAGATTCTAAATTTTGTAAGGAGTCTCTTATTGAAAATCTGAGTTCTCTGATCACTACTCTTATAGGCAATTCCTGGAGTTCCTAAAATTAAAGAGAAGTATAATCCAGCGACATGGATGCTAGAAGTGAGCTCACTTGCTGCAGAAGCTAAGCTTGAGATAGATTTTGCTGAGCATTACATAACATCATCATTATATCAGTAAGTTAAACATAAGGCTCAAAAACCCTAATCAATCACTAGAGTTTACACTAACTATTTAAACTGATCTTGGTGTAGACAAAACAAGAAGCTTGTAAAGGAACTAAGCACACCACCACAAGGAGCAAACGATCTCTATTTCTCAACGCAGTTCGCAGAATCATTGTTAGGACAATTCAAATCTTGTCTATGGAAACAATGGATAACTTACTGGAGAACTCCAGACTACAATCTAGCCAGATTTTTCTTCACATTTGTTGCAGCTCTCATGGTCGGTTCAATCTTCTGGAAAGTTGGCACAACAAGGTTTCTTCAAATATCTTAATCCTGAAAGCCAGTAAATAAGTTAGTACTAACAAAAACCCTAATATATAACTTCTTGTATGAGCAGGGAGAGTGCCAATGATCTTACAAAGGTTATTGGAGCAATGTATGCTGCTGTTTTATTCGTTGGAATAAACAATGCAACATCTGTCCAGCCACTTGTATCAGTGGAAAGAACTGTGTTCTATAGAGAAAGAGCTGCTGAAATGTACTCTGCTTTACCCTATGCACTAGCACAGGTGAGATTTTACTTTCTTGATCAACAAGAAATGTTTAGGGCTAGTAATTAACTATTTATTTTTTCATTGGATTCAGGTGGTGTGTGAAATACCGTATGTGCTGATCCAAACTATGTATTATACGTTGATTACATACGCAATGATGTGTTTCGAATGGACCGTGGTCAAGTTCTTCTGGTTCTTCTTCGTATCATTCTTCTCCTTCCTCTACTTCACATACTACGGGATGATGGCTGTAGCCATCACCCCGAACCAGCAAGTCGCAGCTATTTTCGCAGGAGCGTTCTATGGTCTTTTTAACCTCTTTTCCGGTTTTCTCATTCCTAGACCGGTTAGTTTTGATTACGTCCATCGCAAGATACAGTAAAACCTCTATAAATTAATAATGTTGGGACTTTGAAATTTTATTAATTTATAGAGATATTAATTTACGAAAGTTTCCTTATTTAGATTTTTTTCTATTTTTATTTATAAAATAAAAATATTTGATTTTAGCATATGTACATTATTTAAATTTTTAAGAAATTGAGTTTTATATTGTTTTATTATCTTATTTGGTGTATATTTTTTATGTTTCATAGAATTGTTACATGGTTTTCGATGTAATTTAACTAAATATTATCAAAATATATTACAACGTTTAAAAAATAAAAGTATTTTTATAGTAAATATAAAATCCCTAACTCAATATTATCAAAATATACTGAAATGTTTAAAAAATAAGAGTATTTCTATAGTAAATATAAAACCAACAATATAATGTTAGATTGTACTTATATAAAATTATATATAGCTATATTATTAATTTATGATTTTATTGGGACCATATATTTACATGGAAATTTTAAAAATATTATTATCTTATTATTTTATCGATTTGTGTCATATTTTACACCGGCCCAAGTTGGGACCGATGAAATTTATTAATTTATAGAGATTATTAATTTATCGAGTATTAATTTATAGAGGTTCTACTGTACGTACCCTAAGGTTTTTGTAAATATTTTGATTGTGTTATAAGTTGGTTTTACATTTCTGCAGAGAATACCGAAATGGTGGATATGGTATTACTGGATCTGTCCAGTAGCTTGGACTGTGTATGGATTGATTGTTTCACAGTATGGCGATCAAGAGGATAGGATCAAAGTTCCGGGTATGATGGAAGATCCGACGATAAAATGGTATATTGAGAATCATTACGGATACGACCCAAATTTTATGGGCTCTATTGCTGCTGTGTTGGTGGGTTTCACAGTTTTTTTCGCTTTTATGTTTGCTTTTGGCATCAAAATGTTAAACTTCCAGCAGAGATAGAGTGAAGTTAAATGTTTTTTGTTTTTTTTTTTGGACTAATGATTTTTCTTAAAAAATATTATGTCAAGAACACTTATTATTAAGTGGGGATTATTATTGGTGTATCTTAATATAACTGGAATTCTAAATTAAATTCAGTGTAATTTGTTTTCTGAATTTAACTTTTAGTTAAATTAATTGTTATTGGTTTAAGAGTTTACAATTTTTTATTGAAATTTGTGTTTTTATTCATGAAACTTTGTTAAAAAATTTGATATTTATAGTTTTTCTAAAACCATCAAAGAAATAAAACTGAAAAAAATCTCTGAATTTTTAAAATATCTTATTATATAAAACTTGGTTCTTCAAAGTTACTAACACGATCGCGACACATGTCAGTTATATATCTAAGATTCTAACATGTGTTAATACTAATTTTCTTTTTATAAAATCATTAAAAAAAGATAATTGTAAAAAATATTTGATAGTAATTGTCCTTTTTATTTTTTAAATTCTTAAACCAAAAATTATAAAAGCGTGTTTAATGTTAATTTTCTTTTATTCAAATCTTAATTAAAAATATCATAAACAAAAAAGAACTATCATTATTCAAATATATTAACACAATATTTTGAAAAAAAAATATAATTTTTTTTTACAAATCTTTTACCAAAAACGATATGCAAATATAACTTATTAAATACTAATTTTTTTTTCCAAAATCACAAAGAAAAAATACTATTTAAAAAAAATTGAAAGTGATTATCCTTCTAAAAAAAATTAAACAAGAAAATTTTAAAAGAGTGTTTAATGTTAATTTTCTTTTATTCAATCCTAATTAAAATACAGTAACCCAAAAAGAACTATAATTATTCATATATTAACAAGATTTTTTTTTAAAAAAAGTAATAGTAATTTTCCGTTTTTACAAATATTATAAAAAAACTATTTTTTAAAAAAAGTTATTTAATGCTAATTTCCCTTTTCGAAAATCATAAAAAAAGATAAACGTAAAAAAATTGATAGTAATTATCTTTTAAAAATATTAAACCAGAAAATTGTAAAAGAGTATTTAATATTAATTTCTTAAATCCTAATTAAAAAGATCATAAACCAAAATAATTACAATTATTTATATATATAAGACTAAGCTCTCTCACATTTTGTCATTTCTCATATTTGATCACCAAACATAATTATTGATTTAAGAAAAATATCAAAAGAGTTTTTTGCATGGTCTTTCACATTTTCGCGTGTTAATTTTTTTACTTATGATGTTGTACAGCTAGCTAACGTCTGTATTATGCTTATGTGTGTTTTTTTGTATTGACCCTCTGAAATTGGTTATGCTAGGTGAGTTAATGACAACGCCAATTTACTACTTTAATACTTTTATATATGCTTATGTGTGTTCGTTCTATTTATTATTTCTACCTAAAACCATAATTTAATTTGCTACCAGAAATCTTATAAAAAACAACAGCTTCAGAAAGTTATTTAACTCCAGATCAATTAACTAAGAAATTTCTTTACCATCATATTGTAGTACGTCTTACTAGAAATTGGAAGAAAGAAATTTAAACAAGAATAGTGAGTTTATAGGAATGAATTTTCTTCTACTTAATGAGAAGGTAAATATTTTATTTATTAAAAAACTCATATAATTTCATTATTAAAAATAATTTGTTTATTATGTAGAAAAAAATATTCAAGGTTATGTGCATTATTATCTTATTGAAAAGTTGGGAGATGGGTTACGTGAAAGAATCCTTATTGAAATCTGCAATTTTAATTTGTAAAATTGCAATAATAACTATGAACTCTCCAATCATAAATTTCAGATAAAATTAACCAAAAGATTTTGCTCAAGCACCGTCTGAAAATTTTCTTTTCGAAATTATGAAGATTTTTCTCAACTGAAATATTCCATACGATTTATATGGTAATATTCATAATATTATATCAATTTTTTGTATCAATTTGGTTGTCGAATATTTTATATTTCTATCAATTGATTGGATATTTGTAATGAATTTTACTTGAAATAACATTATTGTATAATACGATTTTGTTAGAGATGTAATCGGATATATAAATAATATTAAGAAAATAGATGTTCGTAATCAGACACCACATGTCCTCGGAAAAGTTATTCTAATTTCATTGTTAGGAAGATATTATTTTAAATCCAATTTTATTAATGAGTTTGTAACTATAAAATAAGTCTCACACAATTTATGCAACAAAAATCCGAAATTTGTAATAAAATTGTTTATTGTTTTTATGTTCTTTATTAAATTAAAATATCAAACAAAATCTGATGCAACGCACCGACCTTACCTAGTTAATTAATAAACTTATGTTAGAATTAAATTTCAGTAAATTTTATATAAATTTTAGAAAATTAAAATACACAAACAAATAACACACTATAAAGCTTGCTCATATCACATTCTATGCCTACTAAGAAAACTAAATGTGTCTATATACTTTTAATCTTCGTGATAATATCCAACCCCTTTACGTCTACACCACTTGATCCACCATCTCATAATAAAAACGTGTTTCTTATCATTATCCATAAGTAGATAGATTTTCACAAGTGGGTCAAAAGGAGAATGTAGTACTCTTTTTTATTTGTCAACATGTATTTACTTATTTCCTTTCATGACAGACTTAGATTAAATAATAATATCCTCAACATTTAAATCATTTAAAATAAGATTATCTTGGTTATCAGAACTGAATTTGTCGGTAACGTTGTTCATATTATAAAAAATTATCCTAAACAAAGAGGTGTGTATATATATATATAAATTAAGTTAGTTGCCAAAAAACAAAAATATCCAGGTAAGATAAGATATAAATAAAAGCTTTTATAATTAGTAAACTTAAACACGGATTAAAAACGTAAGATCCACCATAATCCTCTCGGTCTTTTTTCTTTCCATAAAAAATCAAAAAAATCAATTTATTTTGTCTTAATCGAATTTGTGTATACAAAAGAAAGAACCTATTTACGGAGAAGCATTTATTACACAGATAAAGTGTTTTGTTTTTGTTTTTGTTGGGTTGTGTGTGTTTTGTGCGGATGACTCGTAGGTGTTCCCATTGTAGTTACAATGGACACAACTCCCGCACGTGTCCGACTCGTGGCGGCACGTGCGGTGGAAACGGTGTTTCCTCCTCTGCCGTGAAGCTGTTCGGCGTGAGGTTGACGGATGGGTCGATTATCAAGAAGAGTGCGAGTATGGGTAACCTCTCCGCATTGGCTGTGCATCACCGTTTGTCTCCGTCGTCTCCTTTGGCGACGGGGAATCATAATGACTCGACGTTATCGGATCACGGGAGGTACTCGAATCGAGATGGCGGAGGGTATTTGTCGGATGATCCAGGTCATGGTTCTGGGTCTATTCATCGTCGTGTGGAGAGGAAGAGAGGTAATTATCAATAGCTAAAGTTTTGAGCTTTGAATTGAAATTTTTTAAAGTTTTGGACTTTGGGGTTGAAAATATTTATAAAGTTTTGACTTTTGGATTGAAATTGTTGTAAAGGTTTGAACTTTGGGATTGAAATTGTAAAGTTTTGGACTTTGGGATTGAAATTGTTATAAAGTTTTGAACTTTGGGATTGAAAATGTTTATAAAGTTTTGAACTTTAGGACTGAAACTGTTATGAAGTTTTGGACTTTGGGTTTGAAATTGTTATAAAGTTTTGGACTTTTGAACTGAAATTGTTATAAACTTTTGGACTTTAGGATTGAAATGGTTCTTTTTTTTTGAACACCAAGATTGAAATGGTTCTATAGTTGTAGTGTTGTTGCTCTGTTTCAATCCTTGGTGAAGCAAGATACTCCCTCCGTTTCGTATTAAATGTCATTGTAGAGAATTTTTTACGTTACAAAATAAGTGTCGTTTTCGATTTTCAATACAAAATTTATTACTTTTATTATGTAATTTGTTTTTCTATTGGTTAAAATATGGTTAGGTGTATGGGTAACTGTGTTTTTATATGGGAATATATAAAATTAATTATTTTCTTAATCCGTGTGCACAGCTGTAGAGGGACACTTATAATGAAACAGGAGTATGATTTAAAAAAAAAAAATATATGAAAATCTTTCCATGTGTTTGAGACTTTATACTTTTGAAATTAATATTGGTTATTGCCGAAAAAAATTTGGTCTTACCGGTTAGTGAAATTGTTGAGAAAAAAAAAACAGATAAAACTTATGCAGGACAGTAGTTTTAAGATGGGGGCATAGTTGTTCTGACATTTATCTTATTTGTGGATCTTAGTGTTGAATTTAAGTCTGGTTATATATGTGTTTGATGATGAAATGTTGTAGCATTTTTAAATGTGATGTAATTTTGACATGTTTGATTTGGTTTTACAGGTGTTCCTTGGACTGAGGAGGAACATAGGCTATTCTTAGTGGGTCTTCAGAAGCTAGGGAAAGGAGATTGGCGTGGTATTTCAAGAAACTATGTAACTTCAAGAACTCCAACACAAGTGGCTAGTCATGCTCAAAAGTATTTCATCCGCCATACTTGTTCCAGCCGCAGGAAAAGACGTTCTAGCCTCTTTGACATGGTTACTGATGAAATGGTTCGCATCTTTACTGATCTTGCATGTGTTATTATATAGAAACTTATATTGAAAATCTCTTTTGTTTTGCCTTCTTTTAGGTAACCGATTCATCGCCAACACAGGAAGACCAAACCTTAAACCGTTCCCCTCCAAGCAAGGAACCTGAGAACAAAACCAACCTTCCTTCACTTGAGCTTAAACTCAATAATGCTACAGAATCTGAAGCGCCACCACAGGAGACACCTGAGGAAGCTATAGAACCAACAAACGGGATTTCACCAATGCTAGTCCCAAACGGCTTCTTTCCTCCTTGCTTTCCAGTCACTTACACGATCTGGCTCCCTGCAACGTCCACTTCACTTCAAGGAACAGAGGAAATCTCAGCTTCTTCTCAGCAGCATCAGGTCTTAAAACCAAAACCTGGTTTTGCTAAAGAGCGGACCAACATGGACGAGCTGGTGGGTATGTCTCAGCTTAGCATAGGAATGGAGACAAGACATGAAACGGAGAGTTCTCATTCTCCAGCACCTTTATCTCTGAAACTGATAGGAGAGCCAACAAGGCCATCTGCGTTTCACACCAATGGCTCTGTTAATGGTTCAGGGTTGAGTAAAGGCAGCAACGCGATTCAGGCGACTTGAGAAAACCAAGAAAGGAGATCCTGACCGGATTAAACCAGAGGATGTTCTTGGTTTTAGGAAGAAATGAACCAAGACATAAGCCATTAGAGTCAAACAGTACTTGCCAAGAAAAAAACATATCAAACTGTAACAGTAGACTTACCAAACAGTCAAACATGTTACTCAGCATGATGTCATACTTACACAAGATTAGCAGACATTACGATATTCCCCCTTATTATAATGTCGTAACATATTTTTTATTATTCTCTTCGTTCTAAAATGTATAATGTTTTAAAGAATTTTTTGGTGTTTTAAAACAAGCATGTTTTGATATTTTGAATTGATTTTAATTTTTTAGATAATTGTGTCATTAATTATATTTTACTTTTTTCTATAAAGAGTTGAATCATGTTAAGAAAAATGATCCCGAATAGCCTAATTTTTAATTCCTAAACTAGTCTACAAAGGTTAGAATAACTAATTTAACTAAATGAAAATTATAACATTTTATTACAGATATATAAAAATAACAGATGTTTAAATACTTTTTGAAATTTTATTAAAATAATTCGATTTTTAGAAATATCTGTCCGATTTTTTTTTTTCATTTTCTTAAAACCATATTTCTTTAAAAAGAATTAGTTTGAAGAATTTTTTTAAATCTATTATATTTTTCTGAATTTGACTTATATGTATATTTAGAAAAATACTGAATATGCCTAATATCTTCCTAAAATTTAGTTATTGATAAATATATATAAATTTAGGAAAGTCTTCACAAATGTGTATTTAAAATCACAGTTTTAAATTTGTGTTTGCTATTTACGAATGCTTTCAAGAACATATATATATATATATATATATTTGAATACTTTACTAAATATGTATTATATGTATATTC